>CM053595.1:325742582-325803450 GCA_028646575.1 Pseudocheirus occidentalis
AGAGGGGGTAGTCAGAAGCAAAATATTTTTGAAAAGGGATGGGGTCAAAGGAGAATAGAATGGGGTGGCGGTCAGAATAGGATAGAGGGAAATACAGTTAGCAATAGTAACTGAAAAAATATTTGGAAGCAAGTTTCTCTCATAAAGGTTTCACTTCTCAAACATAGAGAACGGAGTCAAATTTATAAAAATAAGAGCCGTTCCTTGACTGATAAATGATCAAAAGAAATGACCAATTTTTAGATGAAGTAACCAAAGCTATCTATAGCCATATAAAAAAATGTTCTCACTACTGATTGGAGAAATGCGAATTAAAACAGTTCTAAGGCACTACCTCATACCTGGTAGATTGGCTAATAAGACAGAAAAAAGTGACAGATGTTGGAGGGGATGTGGGAAGAATGAGACACTAATACATTATTGGTGGAGTTGTGAACTGATTCAACCATTCTGTAGAGCAATTTGGAACTATGCCCAAAAGACTGTAAAACCCTTTGACTTAGCAATACCACTACTAGGTCTGTATCCCAAAAGATACAAAAGAAAGGAAGGAAGGAAGGAAGGAAGGAAGGAAGGAAGGAAGGAAGGAAGGAAGGAAGGAAGGAAGGAAGAGAAAGAGAAAGAAAGAAAGAAAGAAAGAAAGAAAGAAAGAAAGAAAGAAAGAAAGAAAGAAAGAAAGAAAGAAGGGAAAAGGACCTATATGTACAAAAATATTTATAGCAGCTCTTTTCTAGTGGTAAAGGGGATGCCCATATCCACTGCGGAATGGCTGAACAAATTGTGCGATGTGATTGTAATGGAATACTATTGTGCCCTAAGAAATGAGAAGCAGGATGAGCTCAGAAAAACCTGCAAAGACCAGCATGGGCTGATGCAAAGTGAAACCAGTGGGCACAAAGTGCCAGCAATACTGTAGGATGATGGGCTGTGAGTGACACAGCTGTTGTAAGCAATGCAATGCGCCAGGATCCCTCGGAAGGGCTGAGGAGGCGCAGTGCTCCCCATCCCCAGAGAAGGAACTGACAGGGTCTGAATACAGATTGAAGGACATGTTTTTTAAATTTTATATATGTATAACCTATACCAAACTGCTCGCCCTCTGGATGAGGGGGGTGTGGAGGTCGGGAGAGAATCTGGAACTAAGAGTTTTTAAAAACAAATGTTAAAAATTGTTTTTACACATAACTGGGAAAAATAAAACAATAAATTAAAAAACAAATATATATACAAAAAAAATATATAGGACAAACCGGTTCTGCTTTCTCTAAGGTTTTAACTCATCGCTCTTCTGCTCCGGTAGCTGATGCTTCAGGGGCTGTCGGAGACCATGGGCTTCTGGGGGGGCCATGAGCTCAGACAGCTCAGTTCCACTGAGAGGGCTGGGGGTAAGGGGCAGCTCTCCAAGCCCTTTTGCTGAACCCTGCTGGCCGGAAGCCCCAGGTCTAGACAGCATGACTTAGCCCAGCTTGCCAGCCACTGTGCCCAGAATTTCCAAGGAATAAGCTCCTTACCAGACACAAACTCTCCTCCATGTTTATCTCACTGGAAGGTGACCTGAGCAAGCCACTCTCAGGGCTTCTGGAGCCTTCTGACTCAAACTGGACAGAGCAGGTGCCCAGCAGATGTTCCACCCCAAACACTCCCTTCACCAATAAAAGCACAGGGCCTGTTGCTGTCTACCAAATTATTTTTTTATCCTATTTTCCATAATAGTCTATTTTTTTTTTTTTTTGCTTTTTGGAGGGCAATTGGGGTTAAGTGACTTGCCCAAAGTCACACGGCTAGTTTTTTGTGTTAAGTGTCTGAGACCGGATTTGAACTCAGGTACTCCTGACTCCAGGGCCAGTGCTCTATTCACTGCGCCACCTAGCCGCTCCTAATAGTCAATTTTTTAAAAAGTAAAAATTCTGTCATGACTTTGGCTGTAAAGTGGCCAACTATTATTTTGATTGGTGATGCATTAAATCCACAAATTAATTTGGGAAGCATTGATATTAAGACGTTAACTCCATGATTCACATGCAAGGGCCAGCTCACCCCCACCCCACAGTATCTGGGACTAAGGGGCCACCATCCCAAAGAAGAGCTGACCGTCCGGGTGGAAGGAGCCTTGGAGCCTTGGGTGGAATGGCAACTGAAGTTAATTCTGCCGCTATTATTAGCTGCCCATTAGCTGAGAACAGAGACCTAATGGGGGCTTCTCTGCCTACCACAAGGCCTCCCCAAAGGCTCCCCATTCCTTGGCCCGGCCTTTCCTAAGTAGATAGTGACAACAAAGACGAGCCGGCCCAGGTGAGCAGACCCCAGGCTCAGGAGAGGGGGGAGAACCTCCATCCAAGACATCCGGGTCAGTTCCACCAGTTGCTGTTTCAAGCATTTCTGAAGCTGCAGGCCAGTGGTAAAGATGGGGCAGCCCCAACTCAGCCCTCCAGGTAGTGAGAATGCTTTTCTCCAGTGCAGCTAAGTCCTTTTTTCAATTAAGCAAGAGAAGTTCTGTGGGCTTAGGCTGAGGTTACAAGGAAGGAGCCTGGACTTGAGGAATGGCCCTTTGGACGTTCCCCAAACAATCAGAATGTTTATTTTTCATGGATGCTGGTTCATCACCTTTAAGTCTATCCTTTCCCCACCCCAAACCATCTCCTATAAGAAAAAGGAAAACTTCTCGCGGTCAGAGTACGGCACCCCAGAGTCCCCTCTGCCCTGGCCGGGAAGGGAGGTGGTGTGCACAAATCCTCTTCTCCCAGGCCAGGCCTGCTCCTTCCAACTGGACAGCCTTCGCACCTGGGTCTCTGTCCCTTCTCTCATTGCCCTGACTGTGTAGATTGTATCAGGCCAAGGCAAGTCTTCGATGCCTCTGGGCAGACAACAGAGTCATGGCTTCACACAGCTGGATGGCATCTTCTGTGCCTTGTGTTTGGCCCTGATCAACGGGCATCGGCTCTTCCCAGGGCTTTGCCATCACCAAACAGGGCTGCTAGGAAGAGTCTGGTGTGTTCCTGTCAGTCTCAGACCTCCCTGGGGAGTTCTATGCTTTTCTCACTTTTAAGTAAGATTTATGTCTTGTTTTTCTAAAAATGGACCATTCCTGGGCTCCTGCTAAAAACTCTTATTTCATTTTCCAGAATACAGTATTTGATACGCACTCAAAAACGAGGTGCATTCTTCAATGTGTATTTTAAGTTTAAAGCACATGAGGTGAGAAGCCTGGCTCTCTGCCAAGCCAGAAACACCAGAGAACAGCCGGAGAGATATAAGCAGATAGATTTGTAGGAGGCAGTTTCAAGAAAACAGCCGCTTGCTTGTGTCTAGGTCGGGAAACGGTCAAATCTGACCCAAAAGAGAGACTGGTGGGACTGGGCGAGAGCTAGGATGCCAGCTGCCGCCTGCCCTTGGTCAGGGCTGCAGGGGATGCAGTCCATCCATTGTGGAGGGTGCAGTTCATCCTATTCCAAAGTGGGAAATTCGGACAGGGAAGGGACACTCTCCAAGGGAGCCCTGGGGCCACCAAGCATCTCCATCACCAGGGTGAAAGTCCTTGCTTCTCCTGTCTACCTCTCTGACTAGCTTAGGGGACACAGGCATCCCCTTCCTCCCTAATCCCCAGCAATTGTTCCTGATCTTGGGGGGGGGGCAAAAGGGTGAGGGCTTTCTATGAACGTCCAAGGGGATGTGAGATGGAGAAACTCCACCATGTCTCCATCCAGTCTCTTCCCCCCATCAAACACCTTCTGGCCAGAGGGGCCAAGGCGGGCCATGAGGCCTCCAAGGCCCCTCAGGGCTGCTGCAGGCCCTCCCCAAGCACAGGAATTTCACCACTCCAAGCACTCTAAAGATAACAGAGGCTGAAAATGCTCACTCCATCAATACAAAACAGGAAGAGGTCCAGGCACGCCCAGGAAAAGCAAAGAGGGATTCCTCCATCACCTGAAAGCTACCATTTGGTCTCCACCTGTAAGATAAGCAGCCTGAACAGAGATTTCTAGAACTCTCTGGGACCCACACACCAAGCCAGAACCAGCCTCTGTGGGCATGATACCAAGGGGAGAAATGACTGGGCATCTGATCTGCCCTGCTGGGGCTCCGCTCCCAAGCTGAGTTCTTCACTTGCAAAGGTTAGGAGTGGATGTTAACATAGTAACTTTCCCCAGTGAACTGCATGCTAAAACGGGGCATGCATGTATGTACTGGGCAGTTGGGTGGGGAAGAGAAGGGAAGAGAGACGAGGGGAGAAAGAACCCCAGAGAGGAGGGAGGGAGGCAGAAGAAAAGGCGGCAGAAAGGAAGGGTGAAAGAAGGGGGTAGATACAGAGAGAGGGAGAGGGAGAGGAGGCAGAAAGATGGTGACCAAGGCCAGAAGGGATGCGATCCAAGCTGCAGGTCAGTGGGCCACCAGCTCCTCAGAAGCCGCCTTTCCTACCTGGGCAGCCAGTGAGGAGACAGAGGCCCACCTATGCGCAGCCTGACTGGCTGCTCCTCTGCCCCTCACGCCCTCCCATCCGCAGGGCTGAAGCAGCTGCCCCGTCCCTACCAGACCCATTCGGCAACTGAAGCCCTCAGCCACAGGGGAGGGTCTCGGGTCTTTTTCAGCTTCCATACCAGTCTGGGCCACCTTGTTCTCCATTCTCCCTCTGCTGTCTCTGCCTGAACGCCCTCCTCCCCACCCCCAGCTTCCTTCACTCTGCCTCCGTTCCTCCCATGGCCCGCCCTGTCCCCATCCACCCCCACGAGGTACGGCAGGAGCCTTTGGTCACGCCCCTCCAGGGAGCGTGGGGGCCTTCATCTCCAGTCAAAGAGAGCCGGTTTGGGAGCAGCAGAAAAGAGACCTGGCATGGAGAGGGCCTTTCAGAACAGCTGAGGAGACCACCCTTGGCCACAGTCCTGGAGTCATGGAGATCTGAGTTCAAATCCGACCTCACACTTACCACTTCTGTGACCCCGGGCAAGTCATTCCATCCTATCCGCCTCAGTTTCCTCCACTGTAAAACAGGCTGTGAAGCTCAGCTGAGGTATCTGTCAAGCGCTTAACCCAAAGCCTGGCATAGAACGTGCTTTATTGCGGCTACTGCCACCCCCACCACAGCCTGGGAAAGCAGTGAGAAGGCCCATGGGGAGAGGGGCGCAGTATGCCAAGCTCTCTCCCGCACCCTATGGTTTTGGGCGGTCGTAGCCCGCAGGTGCCCGGTCCCCCTCCCCCAGGGGGCAGAGCCCACCGCACACTCTCAAGAGGCATTTCTGTAACTGAGCTCAGACACATTTTTCTTGTCCTCTTTATTCAAGTATTTCACAGCAGGTATATTACAAATTACAGTAAATGTTCAAAATTCCAGAAGTTCAAAAAATTAAATAATTTACTTCAAACTAATGTAAATGAAGTCAAAATGCAAAACACCAATTGAACACAATCCCAGATCGAGCTACAGAACCCGAAGAGACCATCACGGACGAGGCTGCCGCGTTCTCCAAGGAGACGGCGCAGGAACAAAAGCGGGACGGCCGGAGTCTAAAGAACCCAGCGCAGGAGAGACAGAAGCTGCGGGGATGTGCCCCGCTCCAAGCGGACTCTGTGACTACAAAGAGTAACGGTACTCGGGATGATGACGTGGAAGATACAGCCGAGGGCTCCAAGGCTGAGTCACCAAAGACCGAATAAAGGAATGGGAAGACAAGGGATTACCACGACCCCACCCGACCCGCCCTCCAAAGAAACCCAGTCAACCTAGAAATACATTGGCATATGAGAAAACAAATCAAGTAACGTACAAAGGACGCAACAAGCCAAATTCATGCCAGGCGAGGTCCCTGGCGGGCAGCTGCCCCGGGTCACCCGCTGGACAGACCCGAGGGCGAGCCAAATGTCTGCCATTTTCACAAGAGGAAGCAAGAGCAGAGGTCAGTTTGCACAGTCTTTGCCAGATGCTCCGCGGTGAAGACCAAGCTCCCGTCAGAAAGCTCCAGTGAGCCCGCTGTTCCATGTCTCCACGTCTCCGTGCAGTGCTTCCCATCCCACTGTCCTCCACCCCCCCCCCCTTCTCCGCCCTCATCTCAGGGTCAAGTTAAGGTAAAAACAAAAGACAAACTAGAACTTGATCTCTCGGAAGCATCCTCCAATCCCCTTGTCAGACTCACTGACGACTAGAGGGAGCCGAGTAACCACTGAAAGCCTGCGGTACTGCCCGGCATGAGCTTGGCCACTACCAGAGCAGAACACTCCTGCATTAGTGAAACAGGAATCGAGATTAAAAAAAATACTGCAGCAAGAACCTGAGACTTGCCAAAAACCCTTTTACCAGAAACTTGCTACAAAAATCTGCTACATTTTATTTCATCAAATCTTCAAAGTCTGTAACAATTTTCATCAAAATACAAAATGTTAATGTATTAGACAGTCAAACGCTTGGAACAGGTATGATGGTAATAAATACTAAAGAATGCGTGAAGATCATCCTGGGAAGGCTGGGGGAGCCGCCGAACCCCGCCTCCAAAGGGCTGACTTCTAAGCGCACTTGCCCACCTACAAATACATACAGTGCTTGGACACAGGACGCATCTCAAGTGACAACTGCTACAAAGTCTGAGAGTCTCTTGGGAAGGATTAAGGAAATGAGTGGCCAGAGGGAAAGCGGGGTGCTGGCGGGTGGCAGGACAGGGGGGCACAGGCGGAGAGGCAAGAGGACCTCAGACTGGGGGGCGGCGGCCAGATACAAAAAGCTGAGGTGCCCCACACCTCCATGCTCCTTCGTCCCAGACGGCACAGACCAAGCCCAACGCCCTGTGTTGCATATGTGGGAAGGATGCACCCGTGGGGTAAGGACGCTGACTGAGGTGCCCGGGGCAGCTGGCTGGAGAAGTGGGCAGCGGGGCGCCTGTCTGCTGGGAGGGCCTGGGTCCTGTCCAATTTCTACAGTGAGTCTTTTGGGCTCCTGACCCACAATCCAAACTGATTTGTGAATGGAATCCCTAATGGCCCAAATCAATGACGTTTTGGGGGGAGGGGAGGTAGGAGGGACGGGACATGGGAAAAGACGGGAGAATCGATTTCTGATTAATACTGTTTGTGCCTGGACTGTGCCGTGAGAGCCTCCCGGCCACAGGGAGGTGGGGGGAGGACAGGATGATACAGGAGACAGCCTGATGACCAGTTCCCTCTTTTCTCTGCCCACCTGGCAAATCCCGGCTTCAAAAAAAAGGGGGCTTGGAATTCACTCATCTTGGACAAGTGATGAAGACACCGGGGCGAGAACAGAGGGGGGCCCAGATGAGTCTGTTCTGGTCTCGGTGTTCGACAATGAATGCAGAAAAGGGTTTGTTTTGTTTTGTTTTTCCAATGTGATATTTCTAGGAGACCCCACTACAAGAAAGAGCAGTCACCATTTGGGTGGGGAGGGCCTTCTAGGTCCCCGCTTCAGCACCGTGGCCCCCTCCCGGGAAGCTCTCCCGTTGTCTGCTACAAACCCCCCCCCATCTGTAGCCTTATCTTCCTCCAATGAATTAAAAGGCACATTAAAAGCAGTCCAAGAGAGCCTCCTCTTCCCACAACATCCCGTCTCCCCAGCATCCCACCATAACACCCGGCAGCCAACGTGAATGTGAGAAACGAAGGGCGAGGAGGAGGGGGGGGACACGAGCCCAGAACCGCCCCGCCATGCCCCCTGCCCACCCGCCAAGGCCCCAAGGCCGAGGGAGAACAATTTCTGTAGCACCAAAATCTCCACGCGCTGATGTTGTATCTTTGTCTGTGGAAATACAACACGTGCCTGAAGTTCGGTTTGGTTCTTGTAGGCTGGCTGGTTTCAGGTACCTGAGACAATAGCACCAAACGCAACAGCGGGAAAGGGGGGAGCACTGCTCCACCCGGGCCTGGTGCGATCGCAAAGCGAATGGCTCAGAGAAGGCTGCATGCCCGCCGCCCGTCCCCGCGAGCAGCGTGGACAAGAGCAGAGCGGAGCAGGCGGCGCTCAGAGGAACGTCTCGAACAGATGCACGGTTCTTTCCATCTCCTGCGAGGAAAGGGGGAGCGGCTCACCACGCCATGCTGGCAAGCCCCAGTGCCCTGAGCCCCGGCCCCAGCCCAGCCCAGCGAGCTCCGGGCCCTGACTCATCTCAGGCGGCTCCAGGCAGGGACAGAAGCCAACACTGGGAGGGAGGGTCTTCCCATGGAAGGCACAGCTTCCCACGTAGACTAGGGTTGGGCACCTCTGTGAGGTGCAGCTACAGATGGGCTGCAATCTGCACCACTGCAAGGAATGCCCATACACGGGAGGCCGAGGACCCACTAAAGGACCTTTCCTCTGAGCAAACTTCCTCAGTAGATAACTCAGTAAAACGTGTTATTGCCCGAGTCACCCCTGGTCCTGATGGATGCTGCAGCCCCGGCACCCCCCCCTCCAGCGGCCCAGGCACTAAAGCAGCAGGGACCCCTCCCCAGAATTGTCTAGGGGAGCCCCTCCCCTGCCAGGCCCTCACCTCCACAAGTCGGGACTTGTCATAATCTTGGCGATGTCGGTAAATGCACTGGCTGAGCAGCGAGTACAGCCTCTCCAGCTGATCCACAGCCAAGTTGTCGCTTCTCTTGACCAGCAAATCCAGCAGTTTCTAGGGGAATGATCAAGGGGGCAAGGGGAGGAGAGAGTGGATGTCCAGCAGGTGCAGAGACACCCGCCAGGGGGACGCCCTCCCGGGGCCACAGCCTCACCTTCAGCCGCTCATGATCCACGACCAGGGGTGGGACAGGCTCCAAGGGCTCCTCCGGGACCAGGTCCAGGCTCGCTGCGCGGGAAGGCTCCAAGATCAACTTCCGGCATCTCTTACCACGAGCAGTGCCTACGAGCAGAAGGAGGGAGGAAGGCCTGCACCCAGCGGCATGGGCACACGCCCAGAGATGGCAGGGCTCGGGTAAATGACCCCCTGAACGACGGGCTGACCAAACCGCCCCCTCCTGGCCAGTGCTCACAGATCCCAATGCAGGGGGCTGTTCCTACCAGTCCTGGGGCCAAACCCACGGCCTATAGGAGCTGGGTTTAATTCCCAGCTGACTTTTCTTTGGGACCCACTAAGCAGCCCCCACCCCCAAGGCGAGCCCCCAGGCAAGCTCTGTAAGTCCGTGCCCTGTGAGCGCTTCATGGCTGACTGGCCACCAGGTTCCAATCACCAGCCGCATCAGATAGGATGAACCGAGGCACTCGTGTCCCCAGGGCTGTGCCCTACACCTGCCCGTGCAGCAGGGCCCCGGGGGCTCATGCCCAGGCCTTCATCCCAGACACGGCTCTGGATGCTGTCGACAAGGGGGCACCCCCCCAACAGTCTGGAACAAGAAGGCCAAAGTGATCTGAGGATGCGTTCCAAGAGCAGAAGTTACCTTCCGCCTACTTGAGAGCCCTAAAGTCTCAAAAAAGCACCTCCTTCTTACCTGAGACCCCAAAAGCCAAAGGGAAGAGCCGGAGCTGTTCCAGTATGGCATGGGGGCCGAGGCCAAGGCGGAGGCCCCCAACCCCACTTTGCTCCCCAGCACCCTCCTGGCAGGACCAAGACCCACTTGGCAGCTAAATAACCTCAGTGGATTAACCCCCCCAGCCCCACCCCAGCACAGGGACTTCTCTGAATCCCCAGCACCTAATCAAAGGGCTTCACACACACAGGTGTTTCATAAGTGCTTTTTTGGGTTCATCCACTCACTCACTGAGACCCAGAAAGGCTGGGCATCATCTCTCCTACCTTCCCCCTGCATCCAGGTGCCCACAACTGGCAAAAACTTGCCCAAATCTCCGACCGAGGCAGAAAGGGCCTGGCTGGGCTCCCCAGACAACCCATCAGGCCCCCATCTCCCCTCCGAGCCCAGGAAATCAGGCTCGGCCGCTTCTGTGCCAGGCAGTGCCTCCGCCCCAGGCAGTGCCCCAGAGCGTTTCCCAAGAGCTGCTGCCTGCTCTCTGCCTCTCTCCCACCCCTCCAGTCAGCACCCCAGACAAACAGGGCTCGCCCCTCATCGATGGGCCGCGGTGGGGGTCTGGACGCCGGGCAACTGGCCAACTAGGCATAAGGGAGAGGAGAGGGCGCCCCGAGGCCGTACCTTCCTTATCAGGCTCCGACTCTTTCTCCTCGAGGTCTGTGCTGTGCTCAGCTCGCTCGCTGCTGAGGCTCGAGGGGGCCTCCGGACCCAGGTGCTTCTCTGCTTCCCCCCCAGGATTCTCCTGAGGAGTCTCAGTCTTGTCTTTCCACGGCTCCTCCAGAGGGGCTTCGGGGGCAGCGGCTCTCGACTGGCTGTCAACGGCGGCCTCCCCGTTGGGGAGGGGCTCCTCCTTGGGCGCCTGCTCCGGCTTTAGCGCAAGGCCGCTGTTGGCCAGCAGGGACTCGTTAGAGCTCTCCTCCTCGGTGGAGGCGCGGGGGCCGTTGTCCAGTCGTGGCTCCGGCTCCAGGTCCATGACGTCACAAGATGACTCGTCGTTGGTCACGGACAGGTCTCCGGTCTCTTCTCCATTCTCCTCAGGACAGTCTGGGCTGACCTCAAACTCGCCGTTCTCCAGCAGCTTCCCGGCCACCACTGGGCCGTCGTAGTCGGCAAACTTGCCATCGTCCTCATCCTTCTTCAAGTTGTTGGCCTTCCTCTTCTTGATGATGCCCTTCCCCCACTGGGAGCGCCTCCGTGACTTCCTGCGGACCCGAACTGGTTGACAGAAAAACAAAGGCAGGCGTCAGATGTGGGCAGGGAGGCTCTGGGGGTCAGCTTACCCAGGGTCAGCCTGGCCACCAGGCAGGAGGAGAGCCAAGGTAGAAAGGAAGCTTTGGGGAGAGCCCGGCAGGCTCCCTGATCTAACTCTTTACAACCTGACTAATGCTCAGTGGGAAGGTGTTTGTAGAACTTGTGTACGACTGTGTGCCATGAGGGGCAGGGGGAGAAAATTTGGAAATCAGATGACTGTGGAACTCACTGTTGTAAGCTAAAAATAAATGAATAAATAAAAAAAAATAAAGGCCACCATCTGTGAGCCTCCAGGACCTTGTGGATGCAGGAGGCTGGCCCTCCTCCTCCCCATAACCTGCCTGTGGGAGGTTAGCCACGGTGAGGGCACCGCCCTCTCCCCAGCTGCCTGCCCCCCCTGTGCTAGAAGACGTCCCCAGAGGAGTCCTTCCCCATCTGACAGCTGCTAAGGATCTGAGGGACTCTGGGGCAAATGTCATCACTGTGACAAGAGAGCAGGGCCATTGCTGCTTAGCAGGTGGATGAATCCCTGGGCACAGCCAGTGGTCACTTGGCTAGTGTGAACCCATCATTCTTGGTGCCAGTCACCTTGTGGCTGAGTCTGATGGAAATAAAAATACATCCAGGGCCAGGGTCCAGAGACACGGAACAGATGCCAGGGGCCCTAAGCCTGGCAATGGATGAGCTTTGTGCGCCACCTACTGGTGAGAGAAGGCACCAGTGAGACCCAGGCCAGCTATGTCGTCCGCTCTCTGGTCCTGGAGCACTGACGTGTCAGTTGTGACCCGACGGTCAGTCACCAACCAGCCTGTTCTCTGTACAGGGAGGAACAGGGGTCTGTGTGCTCGGGGCTAAGGGGTGTGTAACGCTCCCTATGCCCTTTGGAAGGGAAGAGGCGAGCGAGATGACCCCGCTGGTCAGTCATGGCCAGATTCTGACCCAAGCTGCCTTTCTTCCTCAGGAGGAGGGAAATCCTGCCGCTGCCGGAAAAGCCGCCCTCAGCTTCTCCCACAGACCCACCCAAGAGGATGGCAAAGACTCACAGGCACATTTGTTTGCAGGGTGGTGCCAGACGTCCATGGGATGTCTCTGCTTACTGCGAAATGCCTCCTCCGTTCTCATTTCTGCCTTGCGCGCCCCGGTGCCAGGGGGGCTGATCTGTTCGGCGGTCACCGGTAAGCCTGCAAACAGAGAAGTGGCTATTGCCCCACCAAGCACCACAGGCAGCCAGAGACCAACACCAAGGCGATTTCTCTCAGTCTGTGGGGCCCGCTGGCTACAGGGCATGTCACCACTGAGCTGAGAAAAAAAGGATCGTGGGCTTGCTTGCATTTCTATGACAAGAGTCACTAACAAAGTCACAGTCACACGGTCATGGCCCTGCGGCGGCCATGGTCCCAGGGCCTCCCAGGGAGGCCGTCCCAAACTCACCTCTTTTCCTTCTGGATTCCTTGATTTCTTCACAAAGCTTGTTAAACTCTGGGTCAAGCTCAGCAGCAATGATGGCGTGGGCAGTGTCCTTCAAAGTGCAAGCCCTGTGCCTGATGATCTTGTCTGTGGAATGGGCAGAGGGAGAGTCACTGCCCGCCAAGGGCCCGCTGTCCCTAATAGCATCTGCTCCGGACACCCTGGACCGAGTCTGCCTGGATGGGGGGCATTTTGCAGTGAACCCCAAAGAGCTTTGATGATGATGGCCCTTCCCTGGAGCTTCTAGAAGACTGGTTATCAGTAGCATGAGCTGGGATCACACTCAACCTCTAAATACACAAGAGGGCGTGTCATCACACAGCACCGGAGCAGCCCGGCCACGAGGCCACGAGCAATCTCTCGTTATTTCAATGGTTTTGCTTTTTGTTTTTTAAAGACTTCTGTTATTCTATCTTGAAGCCTTGGGCCCGACTTGGGGTCAGTGCCAAGTGTCGGCTCTGTCCCCTCTCGAGAAGCTCACCCTGAATGAAGACAACAGTTAACAGGGCTTTACAAACATGCTCTCAGGGGGCAGGTATCGTGTGACGGATGGGGACACTGAGGCAGACTCCTCTGGGTGTCCTCCAGCTTGGGGCAATCTGGCTGGCTCTCCCTCTTCACTCAGGCACCTGTCCCTGGCTCCCTTCAAATCTCAGCTAAGTCACGCTTTGTAAGAAAAGCCTCCCCTGTCACTGCTTCCCATTTCTCCTTTCACTCTCATGTTTGAGCGCTGTTTCCCCCATTCGACGCTGGGTCCAATGAGGGCCTCTGCCCTTCTTTGCATCCCCAGTGCTTAGGACAGTGCCTGTACCCAGCAGGGACTTAATAAATGCTTACTACTGATTTGACAGGCCTGGATCTATGAACCGGAGAATTGTTTACTGAAAGACCATCCCTGACCAAGAGATGGTCTGAGGGAAGAAGAGCTGGCAGGTCCAGGCCCACACCCAGGGGACGACCACAGGAGCTCGGACCTGTGACTCCTGGAACCCTGGTGCCTGGGCTTCCAGAGAGGTGAGTCAAGCTGGGGGCTCTGGCTTTGTCCTTTGCCCCAAGGGTAATAAGAAGTTACCTTCTCTTGGCACGTCTGGGTATCCCTCGATAGTAACCTTGATGGCAAATGTGCACAAAAATACTATAGTTTTTTTTAAACTGAGGCCAATGAGTTACCTCAGGCAGTAACGTCTGCTGCAGAGGACAAAACGGTCAGAAATTCTACCAAGAAAACAGTGAGACCGTTCAAAACAAGCCAGTGTAGGCTTAACTTGTGCAGGCAGGCGGGAGGGAGGGCTGAGCAAAAGCAGTGAGCACAGGGCCTGATGCCCTGGTGGAGAAGCTCTCTCCACGCACCAGACGCTTTGTGCCAGGCTCGGGGTGGCTCTGGGCGCAAAGGGGGCGCCCCCTCTGCCTCCGGGAGCTGACAAGGGCATCAAGAGGGAGTGTGTGCACGCAGGACGAGTCCCTGACTGGTTTTAGGGCTTTCTCCTGGGGATCAAGACTATTCACCAGGACTGCCCCAAGAAGGAAACTCAGTATGGCAGCCACGCTGCAGAATGGCCCCCACCTTCTTGCCCTTGCTTGCACCCTGTCTGACCACCCTCTCCTTCATAAACAACCCTATGCCTACTTACAGTCCATGCCCACAGCCAGAATATGCTGCTTCCTCTTCTCCCCGCCTCAGAATTTCTGTCTCCCTGCAAGGTTCGGCTCAGGGACCAACCCCAGCAGGCAGCCTTTCCTGGCCCCTTGTGTTCTCTTTTTCCTCACCTGGGACCACTCGGGGAGGACTGGGGCTTTCCCATCTTGTCTTGTTCTTTGACTTCAGGGTCTACAACGCCCGGCACGTGGGAGATGCTCAAAGAAAAGGTGAGGAGGCCCCAGGCATAAAGACTGATGTCATCCAAAGATGAAAATGGCCAAGTTATGATGAATAAGGGGACCAGTTACTAATGTAAAAATCACATTCCCACGAACTGACCATCTGCACTAACCCCTTCTGTGGTCTGCCAGTGCCCAAAGACAAAACCCATATAAAATTATAAGAAAACAAATACGGGAACATGTGCCGTGCAATTAAAATGGTGCTGTCTTGACCCACTCAAAGTAACTCAAGTCCCCAGACAGGGAGCCACAGGAACACCCTTCTCTTTCCTACAGAAGCTTTGTGGGTGAAGCCTATGGGAGGGCGAAGCCTGGAGAAAACCTGTGCAGAGATTCAACTAAAGCAGATATTTCTGAGAAGGCTGAGGATGGAACCAGACAGAAAGATCTGTCTCGTTCTTCTCAGAAGCTTCCTACGAGAAAGGCAGGTTCTCCCGGTCTTCCACCAGCCCAAACCCTCCCCCACTCAGCACCAGGGAAAGCAGGATGCTGGAGCCACCAGCCCGGACCAAGCATGCCAGAAGGTGGCCCGTGTTGGCATTGATTACTGATTGCAAATGTCACACAGAGGCTGGGAAGAAGAGCACAGTCAATCCTCAGGAAAGACAAGGAGGTTATCATCATGGGGGAAAACCCAACAGGACTAGGAGTCCATTTCTTTCTCAGTCACTCAAATCACATCTTTCTTGTGACTATCTGTCTACCCATGGGTGAAGGGAGGAGGGGTGAGGTAAGCTTCCACTAATGACCTGCTACAAAACACAACATAATTACCTCCCCTCGCTCACCCCCCCCGAGATCCCAGGACACATCTCTGTTGACCAGAAAGCAGCATTCGATTTAGGAAAACAAAAGAGCACCAGAAAGACTCTCATCTCTCAAACTGAACCCTGTGAGGGCTCGACGCTGCCCTGGAGTCAGGAGCTGCGAACATGATGTCAGCTGGACGTGATCCAGGAAGAAGATGTGTGGCTCCCTAAGGGGCTGGCCACGCTACGGTCAAGGAACACGCTCTAGGAAAAGTCCAGTCAGAAGAGATTTCCTAGGCAGCCTCTGGTCTGCACATGGCATTTACCAAATAGAGCAAGCCTGAAGGTATCTCAGAGCTTCCTAAACAGGACCCACAATCCCTTGGCACACAGGATGTCCCTCAGCACACACAGCGTGGACAGGCACTACAGATGAACAGCACACTGAAGGGGAAGAAAGAGAATTTGGGGGAGCAACCCCAGCAATCTTCCTAAAACAAGAGACTGTCTTTGGAACCCCCACAGCACAAATGTGTAGTGAAGAGACAACCGGCCCTAGAGTCAGAAAGTTCAGCCGCAGCCCAGAGCGGGAAGCCAGTGCGGTCCTCAGGGCCCCAACCCTCTCCACCTCTGATGCTGTGGACTGGTCTCTAAAGGGCATCAGTCAAAGACGTTTCCACATGTGAGAAAGCTTCCACACTGATGAAACCCTGCCACCCTCTCCACCACCTCAGAGTCCCACATGAGATGGTGTCACGGTGAGAGCTACCTGCTGGCTACAGGAGGACAAGAGAGAGGTCCAAGCCCCCCATGGTTCTGCTGAACCCTCATGGGCAGCATCTGACTAGATGCAGCGTTCTCCAAAGTGGAGAGGTGTGGGAAGAAAACATCAGAATCTCTAACTGTGTTTATTGTTCATCTCAATAAATAATCTAAGAAGTCAGGAGATTAGACCTCACAAAACACTGAACAGCCAGCCCCCCCTACATCAGACAGCTCCCCATCACATACACCAGGCAAACTATCACGAAAAGAAGAGCCCCATAGCCTGGAAAGGTTGACAGCGGCACACTCGCCAGACGATTGTGGCATACTGCAGGTGGCGTGTGACTCCAGATGGGGATTTACAGATGATCTGACCCTGTTTCAACTAAAATAGCTTCAGAAACAGGACAGGCAGCTTGGAGATTACCCCAAGGAAATTCAGGATGGAAGACAGTGCTAATGAGGCAAGCCCAAGTGCACAACAAGAAAGCAGCCAGCCAGTGCTCCGCCTACTTCTTCTTGGACGCCATTATCTTACAAATTGTAAAAAAATACAATTGAATCAGGCTAAATAAGGTGGCCAAAACAACCTTGGAAAATACTCAGAAGTCCGATGAGGCATATGAACTTTTCTATCCACAGTCACTGCCGGCTAACCTCCCCTCAAGTGCTGAAGCAGTATTTAAAAAGAAGGCTTTCTTGCCAACAATGCTGTGGTTGGCCAACATTCTGAGGAAAAAAAGGAAGAATCTTGAAGCCAAATTCTCACTTGTTTAAACCTCTCCCAAATCTAGTGCTCCATCGGTTTAAAATATAAAATGAACCTCCTTCCCATCAGTTTGCCAGAACAAGTGAAAGGTGTCTGGAAGACAGACACTGCCTAGCTGAATTTCAATGAACATGTGTACCCCTGGCAGTGGGCACCCGCCAATGAGGCTGTCCCCAATAACACAACACGTAGTAGGTGCTCCAATAAACCCTGACGGCCTGATGAGGTTCTTCTATCTTGACTAGGAGTCTCTTCCCACTGACGTCAGTAAGAGCTAAGGACAGGACCAAGCCTTCCATCAGCCTCTAAAACAAGAAAGCTTCACCACACTGTTCTCACAAAAACGTTTAGCAAAACTACAGTGAGTACAAAAAGGTTTATTCCTTAAATACTGTCCCCTTGACCTTCCACACCCTACCTATTTTGTGCATGTTCAGGATGAACAGAGTACCTCAGGGGAGCAGGCCAGGCTGCCAGCAGCTTTTTCACCCCCGAGGGGTTGGGGGCGCAGCCAATCAAGATGAGGCCCCAAATAACTGCTCTGTCAAGATTGGCTGGAAGCCGTGAGTCTGGCCTGGCCTGGCCTGGCCTGGAGTCTGACAGCCACCTCGGAGCACCGAAGGGCTCCACCCAATAGGAATGACAGCTGTAGGGTGAGCCCTGGTGTACTCTGGTGACAGACTGGTGAAGGAGGCAGGGATGCTTCTTTCTCAGGCACCTGGTACTCAGGGCTCTCCCTGGGCCACAGAAAGTGGACTGGCACTGCCCTGGAAGGATTCAAGGACCCTTGAATTCAAGGTACTTGCAGGCCACTGCACTCTAGGGAATGAATACACGGGTGGCTCACATATATCCATGGAACGTGGTCCCAGATGGCCAAATCCAGTGGAGCAGCTCCTTGGCTAGCCGGGGAGGAAAGGGAGGCAGACAGTGGCCCAGGGACTCAAGGCAACAGTCAGGGCAAGTGTGAAGAGCCCAGAAGACCACACATCTCCCCACAGCCTGGGACACAGAGCTCCCGGCCGCAGAAAGAGAAGCCAGTGTTCTGACCAGCTCAAGAAATGAATTGCGGCTTTGAACTGGGAAATGCCTTCCCTTAGCTCTCTAACGTGAGCTGCTGGGGGACGCACAGGGAGCACAAAGAGAGGCCAGGAGAGGTCAGAGGGCAGAGTTCCAGATGTGGAGGACAACAAGGGGAGGCAAAGGAGAATGAAGATGAGACACCTCGTGTGAGGGACAACTGGACTCGGCACCGAGCTCAAGGCCCCTCCTGGACAAAAGGCAGCTAAAGGTGGGCAGGAAGGTGAAGGCCGGGCGATGCGGTCAGATACAAGCAACGCTAATTCTCTAATTAGGGTGACCAGGCTACAAGTTTTGTAAGCATTTCATGACAAGCGATGCTGTTTTCAATCAATTAAAATCATTCTTCAGCCGAAGGAAAAAACAAGACGCAAGAGAAGGGTGCAGGGCAGCGCCCTGGACGGCCTGGACCTGAGGAGAGCAGAGGAGAGGCTCCTGAGGCCCCCAGAGCTGCCTCGGCTACTCCAAGCCAGTTTCCTGGGCCCCCCACAAGGCATCCAAGACAACGTCACCTGAGCCTCCGCAGCCCCGAGAGGCACCTGCGGCCTCATGCACAGAATGAGGGTTACAAATAGGCCCTCGTAGCTGGTGTGAGAGTGTTATGATCATGCACTGCACTGAAAACACTGGTTTAACTTTCCATAGATGGGCTCATTTTGTCCCCAGTGACCAAGAGTTCAGGAAGAAAAAACCCTCATACTGCTAAGTCGTCAAAGTGATGCCCACATGCAGGCTAGATCCATGGGGAGCAAGCTGACACTGCCACTCTAAGTGGGGCCAAAGGAAACAGGCCGCTAACCCTGCTCTCTGCACTGGGAAGGAGGCAAACAGAGCAGACACTCAGGGGCTCCCCTACTTGTGCCCATGAGAGAAAACCACACGCAGATACCAAACACAAGATTTTCTGCAAACCAAACCAGTTCTATTCTGGGTAATACAGACAATGAACGATAAGGCTACTAGTAATGGTCCCACCAGAGGAAAGCAAGCTCAGAAATAAGTCGCTCCTCTGGGGCCTGACCCAGCCCACAATCACAGACTCCCTAAATGCCCCCACAGGTAGCAGGACGCAGCCCCTGGGGCCTCCCAGAAGTGCCCACCTTAAAATAAGCTACTCGGGGCATTTCAAAACTAATAGGCCGAGTCTAGAACACGGCCTCAGGTCTGGGCCCAGTGAGACAGCTTCTCTCCAGGCTCTGGGTTTTTAAATGACTTTTCTTTTCAGGAACACAAGTGATGATGCTTTTTTCATTTGGGATGCATTCAGTGAGGAAATGACCCAGAAAGAACTCAGTCTACATACAGCCGTGTCTTCATTATATTGTGGTCCCGTGGCCCCTGAGCCTCAATGACTCGTTTTCCCCCTCTGTTCCCTTTCACTGTTTTTCTCTGAACTTTTACCTTGGAAAACCAGAGCTGCCCCCAAGGCTCCATCAGCACAGCCACCCTGGGGGGTGGGAGGGTTCCAGCTTCCTCCTTACCTCCAGGGTCTTTATCCGGGTTATACTCTAATGCATTGTTACAGATGAGATCAATGTCATTCAAGAAGTCCTTGGCGGTAAGATAGCTGTGTTTATCAATTCTGGTGATGACAGTGGATAAGTCCATGGGCTCCTTGATCACCTCCAGATAATCAGACACCTACAACAAGAGGGCACACTCAAGCAAAGGCTTTCCCCAAACTCTTCAGTTTGCTCCTCCAGCCTCCCCGGAAAGTGAGCGGCTCCAGAGTCTGGAGCCAGAGGGAAACGGCAAAGACCAGCTCTAAAGGCCGACCAGGAGCCGGCTGAGGCTCTGCCAGGGCCCACATGGGCTCACTCAGGACAAAGGGCTGGGGCAAGAACCGGCTCAGGCAGGAGCCATCTGTGCCAGGAAGTGAGCCTGCAAAAGCTGTCCCCCGCACAGGTCATTACCACCCCTCAAAATGACCGAGGGAACAGCCACGGGCCCTGGCCTTTGGAGAGATTACAGAAGTTCGGCCTTCTCCCCCTCCTGCAGCACCTGGCCTTGGAGCCACTGCCAAGGCTTAACCCCTGACCTGAGGCAAGTCAACCCCTCCCTCGTGCTGTGGGGAGGGTCTGGGAGAAGGGGTGCCACTGAGTCTACACTTGTGAAGGTGGGAAGGGCTCTGAAAGAGAGCAGCCCCAGCCCCGCACAACTCTCAGTGCCCCACAACGGCTCAGAAACAACAGTGAGGGACAATCCAGATGCCCTCTGCTCTGGTCACCAGCCAGAGGGCTAATATGATCGCGGTGGTGCCCTGGGATACACCAGAGCATCCTTCTCCACCAACAGGAAAGGTATCCACTCTCCTCAGAGCAAACTGGGCAAAGTATGGATAATAGCTGAGGAGAGCTCATGGTGAAAACAGAGTCTGCTTGTCAAACTCTTTTCCAAGGGTCTGGCTGAAGCTGTGAGAAGGTAGTCTCTCCTGCGGTTCTCCCCTGGCATCAGAAGGCAGGGGCCTTGTCTCCTTCCTCTGATTACTGCTCATGAGCTGAGGCGAGACAGATCACTCCCTGTCTGGGAAGGGCTCTGCATATGGTGGCTGAGAACAGGGGAGCAGTGACCCCTCCTGGAGCTCAGGGACACATTTCCTTCTGCTCCCTGCTCGCCCTTTCTCTCTCTCTCTCTCTCTCTCTCTCTCTCTCTCTCTCTCTCTCTCTCTCTCTCTCTCTCTCTGCCCACAAGCCCACCCACCTCAAACTGGGATGCCAGCGGCCTCAGGTCAAGGAGCTGGCTGGGAAGAGGACAAAGCAACAGCAACAAAGCCCCAGGGGATTCCAGAGAAAGCAGCCTCCTTCCTACTCTGCTAACCCACCTTTGGCCCAGACTCAGGCTCAAGCCTGAAAAGCCCCACCAGAAGGGCCAGGAGGGGAAAACCTGCTGTCAGAGCTGTGCAGGCTCCAGAGCTATCAAGGGCACTAGGTGTACAGAAGGGAAGGCCCTGGTGGATGGCGAGTGTGGTCAAGTGTCCATGCTTCCCCCAAACCTCCATCCCCGACTAGGATGGTCTCGGGCCAAACCCCAGGCAGAGACACTGCTCTCAGGGATTGCAAAGTCGTAAGAGCTAAAAGTCGCCTGGAAACAATCCCAGCGTTACCTAATGTGTCCCAAGGGGCATCCCAAGAGCGGCACCAAAAGCCCAGGAAATAATTGGTCAAAAGGAAGAGTGAAGGGTCTGCCCCCTTCCCAAACCATGTAATAGCTCCAAAGGACAGGGGCTCACAAGAAGACACAGGAAAACAACTACCCCAAGACACAGTTATCACAAGAGACTGCACAGCCACCACACAGAAGAGGGAGAGAGGGAGGGAGGGAGAGAGGGAGAGAAGGAGGGAGGGAGGAAGGGAAGAAGGGATGGAGGGAAGGAGGAAGAGAGGGATGGAAGGAAGGAGGGAGAGGAGAGAGAGAGGGAGGGATGGAAGGAAGTAGGGAGGGATGGAGGAGAGGACGAGAAGGATGGAAGGAAGGAGGGAGGGATGGAGGGAAGGAAGGATGGAAGGAGGGAGGGAGGGGTGGAGGGAAGGAGGGAAGGAGGGATGGAGAGAAGGAGGGAGAACCACCCAAGATGTTCAAACATGGAGTCCGAACGCTCAGAAGAAGGTCAACAGAGGTGACCTCAGGTGTGTCCAAGACAGAATCTCTTATTCCAGGATAAAAGCTGTGATTCAATTTACTACTGAAAAGTCCAAGTGGGAGGTTTCTTGCCCCATCAACACCAGGTGCCCTTGTACAAGGGCACACACACACACACACAGGCACACATACACATACAAATAGATAAGGCACGTACCAAGGCATCAGAAACTTTCCACTGGGAGCAGAGAAGCAGCTCCCCGGTAGGGGAGACCCCTGTCCTCACGGTCCCGGCCAGGCTCGGGGCCTGCACCCCTCATCCCCCTGCCCCGTATACTGCCTGGATAAGATTTATCCTGGAATAAACAGTATCTAGCATGGACAGCTGCCCAAAGGAATTTGGAATGGCCAGGTCAGTGGATTAAAGTGACTCAGAAAGCGCCCAAGAGTCGATCAGCAGACCGCGGCTGATGACCGGAGCAGACAGCCACAGAGGGAAGCATGTCTCCATGCCTTCTTTTTTTCAATTTTTTTCTTTCTAGGCAGTTCAACTTCACTGTTTGCACCCTACTACGGAAACAAGACCTCTTCAATATCCACCGGTTTGCTGAAGATGCTAAAGCGCTTGTCTGTGGCCAGCCTCTTGGTCACGTCCCTGAGAAACAGCCGCAGCTCTCGCAAGGTGTTTTCCTCCTGGTCCTCCATGCGGGTTTTTTCCAACTCCGACAGCTGGCGGGATGGCGAAGGCAGCGCCAGAGGCAGCACCTCCATGGAGTACAGAGCTGAAGATGACAAGAGAAGAGGGATGTTCGGGGAGATCCAGCCCCCAGGAGAACCAGAGCAGCGACGGACACCCCAGACCCACCCGTCAGGGCGCACGGACGAATCACGCTCAGAGAAGTGCTGCCCAGAATGCTGTCCTAGGAAGGCCCTGCACAGAGGCCGTCCGGGTGGCGTGAGGCCATGGCCCAAGGATGGCACGGGAGCTGCCGGGCAGACATGAAGGGACCTGAGCGCCTTCCTCATAGCCAGGGAGGGAAAGAGTCCCAGAGTCTGAGGGCTGCCAAAGGCCTGCACGAGAGCCCCCAGGACAGCGGGGCCACGGAGCTGGCAGCAGGCTTCCTGCAGAGGGCCTCCTCTCACCCTCAGCTCCAGAGGGACAGGAGGCTCCACAGTGAATGCAGGGGGATGATGGGAAGGGGCCTAACCAGACCCAGATGCCACTGCTGGGCAGGTACCCTGAGGGGGCAAGGTCAAGAGCACCCTTCTTCCCCCAGTCAATGGTAGGAAACCAAGTGGACGCCACCAGCCCCAGGAAGGTAAGAAGCAGCAACACAGTGGGAGCCACAGGTGCCACCAGAAGAGCAGGATGTAGTGGCAGAGCTTGGCCTCAAGCTTCCCTCTCTGCCCCTGCCCTGGCCCTGTTGAAGCCCTTAGCCCACCACCCCTCTCTCTCAGCCCCCCCAGAGGGGCTCTGGAGTCGCCATCCCAGGTCTCCTGAAGTAAAGGCTCAATGACCCCTTTAAGGAGCATGTGAAGATGAGCCTCCTCCTCAAGCACAAACTAAGCTGCTTTTCAGCACTGCACCCCCCCACCCCACGACAGTGGACAAGACAGTGCCAAGCACACAGGGGACCCTCAAATGAACGAAGCTTTTGATAAGCCAGCTCCACTGCACCCTCTCCTCTTCTCTAGAGTCCTTGGCCCCTTCTCATACGGCTGACCCTGCCCAGCCCAGCCTCAGCCGTGGCTCACTCCCACTATCTGCTATCTCTGGGTCTACAGATGTGCTGCAGGATGAAGGTGAAGAAAACCACACCCCTCTTGTGACTGGGCCCTGATGGCTGCCGGGCAATCCCACCAAACCGCCCCCATCAGCTCCCAGTCCCCCTCACCGCAGCAGCTTTTCCAGACCTTCTCATCCCCCCTCTCTCAGCGGAGACCCCTGACCCATGTCTTATAGAAAAATGGCAGCCATTTGCCATGAGCTCCCTCTCCTTCATCTCCCCTCACCCAGGGGCCTTCTGCCCCACTCCGTCACAGGATGACGTGGCCTTACTCCTGACCCAGGCCAACCCCGCTATCTGCTCAAGCGGTCTCACTCCATCCTATCTCCTCCAACAGGTCACCCCCTCCTCCTCCTCATCCCCTCACTTATTTCCAGTCTCTCCTCTCCTACCTACACACCCACGTCTCCCTCATCCTGAAAAAGCCTTCATTTGATCCTTCCATCCCTCTCAACTACTGTCTCCTACCTTTCTCTGCCCTTTGTGTCCAAGCTCTGCCAAAAGGTCATCTACACTAGGCCTCTCCACTTTCTTTCCTCTCAGTCTCTTCTCACAATCTGACTTTTGAGCTTATCATTCCATTAACACTGCCCTCTCCAAAGTGACCAATGATCTCTTAGTGGCCAAAACCAATGGCCTTTTCTCAATCCCCATTTGCTGTGACCTCTCTGCAGCCCTTGGGCACTGTTGGTCACTCTCTCCTTCTCTCTAGGTATTTGTGACACTGCTCTCTGGTTTACCCACTACCTGTATGACCACTCCTCCAGGCAGGACATTTACAGGTCATGGCCACTGATTACAGAGGTTACTCAAAGCTCTGTCCTGGGTCTTCTCTTCTCGCTTTATCATTTGGTGATCTTGTCAGTTCTCATGGGTTTAATGACCATCTATATGATGACAATTCTCAGATCTACCCACTCTGCCCCAAACTCTGCTGACCTCCGATCTTGTATCTCCAACTGCCTTTCAGACACCTTGAATTGGCTGTCCAGTAGACATGTGAAACTCAACACGTCCCAAACAAAACACATGATCTCCCTTACCTTTCCTATCACTGTAGAAGAAAGTACCCTTCTCAGAGGAGTCACCTTGGGCTTCTCACTCCCTCTCCCCCCATCTCCAATATGGTGCCACCTCTGTAACTTCTCTGGCTACTCTCCCTTCTCTCCCGGCACGGCCCCCAGCCTGGCGCGGATGATCACGGCCTCGTGCCTGAACGACCACAGAGCTGCGAGGTGGGTCAGCCACAGAAATCCGACTGTGCCACCCCTTACTCAGTCCACTCTGAGTGGCTCCTGATGGCTGAGAATCAGACACAAAATGCTCACTTTTGCATTCTACTTTTTCAGACTTCTTTCTCTTTACTATCAACTTTTTCTAAAGGCAAAACTAGGAAATAAGAAGGAAAGATGTCAGTAACTTAACATCTTCCCAAGATAACCAGCCCATCCTCTTTGGAGAACAGAATCTCAGAAACTGAGATTCGGAAGAGACCTCGGTGGCTGTATGGAGTCCGGCCTCTGCCTGAAGTTCCCCAAGAAGGAGCCCACCATCTCCGGGGGTAACTTGCTCCACACTGGGACATGTCTCAGGGAGGAAGTTCTTCCTGATTTCCACAACTCTGGTCTCGGCGTTAGCTTCTAGGGCCCAAAGAACAAGGCTGAGCCCTCCTCCCCGATGTGAAACCGTGTTAAAGCCCTGGCCACTGTGGTAACTTGGTGCTATCCTGCTCTCCACCCTCCTCCCCAGGGCTTCTCTTCTCTGTCCTAAAGATCCCACGTTCCCTCACTGGTTCCTCTTCTGACCCCTCCCCACCCCCAGCTGGCCTCCTCCAAACTCTACTTCAGCTATCTTTCCTGACCAGGGGTGCCCAAGTCTAAGATGAGATCTGACCAGTCTGTGAAGTAGCAATAAGACAGCAAGCATACCTCCCAACCAAACTGGGGCACCTTAGTCCCTCAGAATCCTCCTTCCTGAAGCTGGCAGGCTTTGGCTAGGCCTTCCAGCCCTGCATTCAAGGAAGGTCAGGCAGAGGAGAGGGCTTGAATACATGCCCTTACACCCACCCACATGGATCCCTGCTGTTCTTGGGACAAGGGCACACAAGGACACATCTTACTAGTCAGACAGGAGAGGAGCAAGAAGAAGAGAGGGCTTGCTGGGACCCCCAATGTCAAGCCCATAGCAGAGGCTGACCAACTTCACCCCCCTGTAGAAAGGACCCTTGGCCAGGCAGAAACCTTACAACCGGGGGGAGAGAGGACCTGCCCTCCCACTGGTGACAAAACTGTCTCTAAGCAGCATTACTCTCTCTGCACTTCCCCCCACCCCACCTCCACCCGCTGAGGCCGTCTGGTGAATGGGGTAGAGCCTTACCAGCTTTTTTCCTTCTTGGTGGAGGCATTGATGCCTGATTGAGAATCAGCTCCTGGAAAAATTTGAGTCTGTCTTCTTCAATGGGCCTTTGAATATACAAGACCTCTTCATATTGGATTCTAAATATACATTTAACCTATGCCAGGAGAGAGAGGCAAGAAGGAGAAACATCAGGAGTCAGCCCTTGGGCCACGGATCTCTCTGCACCATCTTCAGAGTTCTGTTGAGAGGCCAAGAGGGGCCAAACTCCTCTCAGTCTGACCACCGAGTCATGATGACACCAAGTCAAGGCTGACAGAAGACAGCATGGTCAGTCTCCCTGACTATGTCAAGGATAAACATAAGGCCTCTTTTTTTCTGTGTTTATTCTAGGGTTACAAGAAAGGAAAATGGATAAGCTGTACCCAACTAACCCTAAAATGGGCCTCTTATGAGAAACAAAGGACAGTTGACCAAAACTACAAGAAACCCATCAGAAACAACTCCCTAAAGACGCGCAGTGACCCAGGGTGGAGCGGGCTGGTGCCTGCTCCTTGGACGTTCTCTATTGTCAGGGATACGGCGGTGGAAAGAAGGCGTCCTACCCCGCCCCCTTCTTCTGTTTCAAGATATACCTACTCAACAGGAAGCAAGCAAGATGTGAGGGAGGCAGAGATGATGCCAGAAAACTTCCTGACCCTGAACCGAGAGAAGACCAAACACCTAAAGGGGTTGGGGGGGGGCGGGGCGATGGGGGTGGTGAGTAAGGTTCCTCTTCAGTTGGGGACAGCTAAACAAACTGTAGTAAAAGGAGTACGATGGGTTATTAAGCTTTAAGAAATGACAAAAGGGAGTTTCAGAGAGGCCTGGGAAGACTCGTATGCACTGACACAGAGGGATGTGAACAGAACTCAAAGAACATTCATGAGATCATAAACACAAACAAGTTTCAAAGACTGAAGAGCTCTGGAAATTCAATGACCCACCAGGCTCCGAAGGGACCAATGATGAAACACGGCACTCAACTCCCAAAAGACGTGATAGACTCCAGGGCCAAAAATAAGCATGGCGGGATTCCCCCTGCCACCAGGTGAGGGCATTCTGCTCAATGGCACCTGTTGGTTACAAGGGGCTTCTCCCCTCACTGGAGTGCAGAAATTATCAAAAGCCCCCCAAGAAGGTGAGAGGGGGTCCACTGGAACATTATAAAACATGTGGAAGAGAGGGCAGGGTGGTTCTGAATATAATGTATGGAACTGATTATGAACTTTTCTGAAAGCTGTAGCACAAAATGGAGAATCAGAGTGTCCAGTATAAGCCTATGGAGCTGTGCACATCAGGAATGGGGGAGTGTCTTTATTCAGAATAAAAAATAAAATGTTAAAAGAGAAAATTTAAATGGGACAGTTCTCAAAGGAAAACTGGAACTAGCAGAGAACAATTCACAAGCACAAGGAAGACTCAGAGCCAAGGGCAGAGTAGGGCAGGGACCATATGTTCATTATCTGTGTCTCCCCACAGCTGGCCCAGCGGTGAGGACACACGTAAAGCCCTTAATCAAGGGCCAATGGATGAAGGACACTGTGTGTCCTAACGAAACAAGAGAGACAGAAAACCAAGGGAAGGTCTCTGGCTCTCAGGAACATCTCCAGAAGCTGAAGGGCCCACTGCAGGAACATGTGGCCTACGGCCCCACCTCCAGATCTCCCAGTCTCCTCAAGAGTGCCAATGTCTCCATTCCTAGGTCAAGCAATGAAGAGTAACAGGGAAATGACAGAAAAAAACTGTCTGCCACTGCCAGCCCAGACCACTGAGTCTGGAGGAAATTAGGCAGAATTCTAAAATAAAATTGTTTTTGCTAAAGAAAGAGAAGCTGTACAATACTAAGACACACACAAAAACCCTTTCATCAACATGTTCCCAATGACAGAAATGAAAACAGATGCCACCCCAGCCCAGAACCACCCTGCCAGCTGCTCAGACTCACAACCAAGCCTGGGCCCTTTCGGCCTGCTGCAGCCTCTCCTCTTGAGGGCGCAGGCCCCCAGCACCTCCTGTCTGGGGGGAGTGGCTCCTCCCTTTGCAGCCCAGATCTGCCCATTCACATGTCCTTCACCCCAGGGGGTAGAAGGGCTGTGTACTTGCCCTCTTCCTCCTTGCTACTTCCCAGTACCCCTGTCCTCCTGAGTGCACAATAAGCTGCCCCTCATGCAAGCTTTTGCACTAACTGTCCCATGTGTCTATAATGCTTTCTGTTCTCACCCAACCTTTTGGAATCCTGAGCTATTTGTGAGGCTAAGTCTCAAAGCCACCTGCTGAATCCATAAGGCCTTCCCTGATCACTCCTATAATTTCTGGACACTGACTTGGGCAATAGCTACTCTGCATTCCCACAGAAGAACAGCAGCTCCTTGAGGGCAGGAGCAAGCAAGAGCAGCCCAAGGCCCATGGGGCAGGTCTGCATTCTTCTGCCGAATGCAGAGCCTGACCATTCCACAGTAGAGTCCAGGGTCTCCTCCCGAGAAGCCCACATATGGCCCTGAACCCACAGGGTCCTAACAGAATGGTGTGAGAAATGTGGGAGCCTGCCACAGCTGTGGAAAGGGAAGATGCAGAGGCTCGAATCTCACTCTCCAGACCCAGGCTCAGTCAGGTTCATGTCCAGAGTGTGCTGGGCCAGGTGGCTCCCATTCCTGCACCTGCACCACCATCCTTACCTCCTCGGGTAGCTCGCTGTACATGGTCTCAGAGGTAGACAGGAGAAATATAGGGGAGAAGGATGGTATGTCCTGCAGCAGGGTCAGAAAAGTCGCTCTCACAGTTTCACTGACAGCTTCCCACCAGTCACCAATATGAGGCATGTAAACAATGCTTGGTACTGTTCTCCGAGCTTCACGGAATATCTGACCACAGGGGAGAAAGGCAGACAGAAAGATATGTGAGGCTCACTTTTCTCTCTCCTGGAGAACACCTCTGCAAACAGCAGCCAGACAGTCCACAGTAAGGAAGCAGGCTCTGCCCTCAAGGAGCTCCTGATCACCTGCTAGAGACAACAGGCAAATGACTGCTTCCTACAGAAGGTGGGATGTTAGCTGGGACTTAAGAGAAGCTAGAGAGGTCAGCAGTCTAAACAGAGGAGGGAGTGTTCCAGGCCTGGGGGACAGCCAGAAGGCCGGGGTGTCAGGGAGTAAGGTAGGAGAAGACTAGAGAGGGAGGAAGGAGCAGGTTATAAAGGACTTTAAATGATAAACATTTGTATTGGATCCTGGAGGTAGTAAATGTGGAGTTGGTGCATTTTATTGAGTTTGAGGGATGGGGGCTAGGGGAAGAGACACATGGTTGGATCTGCACTTTAAGGAAATACCTTAAGCAGCTGAATAAAGGATGCATAGGAGTGAGGAGAGACAGCAGGAGCATGTAGTGCCAAAGTCCAATGTGAGGTGATAAGACCCGGACTAGGGTAGGGGTAGTGCTGAAGAGGTGAAATGGACCAGAGATGCAAAAGGTTAAATGGACCAGAGATGTAGTAGAGATGAAATGGACCAGAGATGCAGCAGAGGCAAAATGGACAAGAGATGCAGCAGAGATGAAATGGAGCAGAGATGCAGCAGAGGCGAAATGGACAAGAGATGTAGCAGAGATGAAATGGACCAGAGATGCAGCAGAGGAGAAATGGACGAGAGATGCAGCAGAGGAGAAACTGACAGGCTTCGGCACCATATCAGATGTGGGGGACAAGAGAGAGTGAGGAGGCCAGGGACTGGGAAGAAGGTGGTATCCTAGAGTAATAGAGAAGATAGGAGTGGGGAGGGTTTAGGGGGAAAGGTGACGAGTTCTCTTTTGGACAAATGGAGTCTCAGATGTCTACTGGACATCCAGCTGGGATGTCTGAAGGGCATCTGGAGATCAAAGACTGGAGGTCAGCAGAGACAGCGTCAGGAAATGTAGATCTGAGAATCATCAGCAAAGAGACAGTTATTAAATCCATGGAAGCTGATGAGATCCCCAAGTGAAACAGTCCAGAGGGAGGAGAGAAGAGGGCCTAGGACAGAAGCCTGAGGTTCACCTAGGGTTATAGTTAAAGGGCATGATCTAGAACAGTGCTTCTTAAATTGTAGGTCACAAGTGGAAAAAGTTTAAAAAGTCCTGATCTAGAAGATCCAGCCAAGGAAACAAGAGAATGGTCAGAGAGGGAGGAGGAGAATGGGGTGGGGGTGGGGGCAGGTAGAGGGCTGCTTCCTGAAAGCCTAAAGAAAAGAGAGATCCAGGAGGGAGCAGTATGAAAGGCTGCACGAAGAAGGGCCACTAAGGGAGCAGTTTTGGTAAAATGATGAGGTGAGAGGGGGAAGGGGGAAGGGGAAGGAAAGGAGGGAGGACCCACCAATCGTGGATAGCTTTCTTGAATTTACCCACAGAAGGCAGAATAGGGGACCACAGTCAGTGGCAATGGTTGGATGGAATGAAGGCTTTCTGAGGAGGGAGCTGGCTGATGCAGGCATGTTTATTTACAGGCAAGGACAGATAAGGCCTAAGGCAGATAA
Organism: Pseudocheirus occidentalis; assembly: GCA_028646575.1. Classification (NCBI taxonomy): domain Eukaryota; kingdom Metazoa; phylum Chordata; class Mammalia; order Diprotodontia; family Pseudocheiridae; genus Pseudocheirus; species Pseudocheirus occidentalis. The sequence continues at coordinate 325,772,248 of CM053595.1, forward strand.
CAGGGCAGGGGCAGTCTGTTGGAAGACGGTACAGGAGGGTCAGCTTGGTCTGGAGCCAGGCCACCTCATCATGGGCCAATGGCAGAAGGCATCTGAATGACATAACACAGGTAAGCAGGAAGCAGAGGGAGTTCTCAGCCACAGAGGGTCTAGAAGGGTCACTGAGGAAGCACAGCAAGAGTTTGGCAACAATGAGGGCCCAGGGGAAGCCACAGCAGACCCAGTCAGAATGGCGGCAGGACCTCACCTTTGCTCAGCAGCAGGAGCCGAGCGTCACTGACCTCAGAGCCCTCTCTCCCTGCACGCTCAAGAGCTCAGCCCAACAGGAGCTCCCTCTCTTCCCCCCCCACCCCAGTCTCTATACCCGCTGGCATCCCACCTCGAAGGTGTGTCTGCCCTCTGCTTTGAGTCATGCAGATGCTCCTGACTCCTCTCTCCCCAGATTCTTCCCATAATCCTTTGGGCTTCCAGGTGGTTGCACGCACAGACAACGGGATTTGGAATCCAGAACAAAGACCACAGAATGACCATGAAATTGTATAGGCCCTATAGAGGCCCCAGCATCAACTGCTGATGAAAATCCACCAGGAAAAACCCAAACAAAAACTCTCACAAGTGTCAGCATGAACAGTGAATATCATGCACTTTCCTTATTCACTGGAATCAAGAAACAAGAGACAGAGGAAAACCCTTGTTCAGAGTTTCTGACACAGACGGTGGTAAGGCCCTCCTGAAATGAGGCACTTCCCCCAACCACTGAGAGAGTGAATGGCCTCAAAGGCCAGCCGGTAGCCCCCAGTTCCAAAGCCACTCTCTCAGCTCCCACCACCCTCTGCCTCTCTTGCACATGTGGGGACCCTAGACTCATGTCTTTCTTGCACTGAAGATGAGGTATGTCCCAGGCCCTAAGAGCATTTATATGCCACCATGCAAAGGTTACTATGCCCACCCCAGGACCTACCTGGGCACATGACTCCTCAGGTGTTTTGGCACTGACTGAATAAAGCGCAGGGAGGTCAAGTCTGTGCACAGAGAACTTCTCCAGAGTGTGCAGCAGGGCAGGAGCCAGGTGCGAAGTCTGCCCTGAGCCCTTCTCTCCAGACAGCAGCAAGCGAGGCCGGTATGACGTGGGCTGCTGAGAAGCTGACCTGCAGCAGGAAGAAGGGGGTTCAGTGGGACCCTGGCCACAAAGTCAAGAGAAATACCTCTGATTGGTTTGCCAGAAACAACTGAGCACACTGCAGACGGACAGAAGTCAGAGTATGAACCTAGGCGACAAAAGGATAAGGGGTGAGAGAAAAAAAGAGAAGAGGGTCCAGATCCAAGTCCTGGGGCCACAGCCATAGTGCAGAGGGCGTGACAAGGAAGGGGAGTGGTGAGCCAGGCAAGAGGAAAATGAGAGAGAGGGTAGGAAGAGAAGAGAAAGGAAGGTGAAGAGTGAAGAAGTGAATAAAGGAGTAGAGAGAGAGGGTGGGAAAGAGGGAGGAGCGATGGAGGGGGGAAAAGAGAAGAGGGAGGAGGAGAGCACGGCCACCCAGACAATGGCATCCAATGCAGAAGAAGAGGAAGGAAGACGATGAAAACAACCCCAGGGAATCACTCTCTCCAGCCGTCTCAGCCTCGAAACCAGACACAGAGATGCCCAGAAACTCAGGGCAAGCCAAACAGCTCCCATGCACCCCAAATGTCTCCCCCAAATCATGCAGAGTGTGATTGATCTGTGGCCATGTGAGTGACCAGAGCCAGTGTGAGTGACCAGAGCCAGAGTGAGTGACCAGAGTCTGAGTGACCAGCAGCCATGAGTGACAAGAGATAGCAGGAGTGACCAGAGAATGTGTGAGTGACCAGACCCAGAGTAAGTGACCAGAGAATGTGTGAGTGACCAGAGCCAGAGTGAGTGACCAAAGAAAGTATGAATGACCATAGCGTGAGTGACCAGAGTCAGTCAATAAGAGCTACTTCCTTAGCCTGGGTAGCCTCTCCTCCATCTTAGGTGGAGAAAGCAAAGATCCCAAGGACAACAATGCCACGGGGGCTCCAGTAGAAGAGGATAGAAAGGTGAAATTGTGTGGAGACTGGAATATCAATGAGACGCCCACATCCAGATCACTCAGAGGCGTGGCCTGGCTTGGATGGAAAGCTTCAGGAGGTGAGGCCAGCTCCAGGGATCTGTGTGGCACGGACGGAACTACAGGTTCTGCCCATCCAGCAAGGCTTGGAAAAGAATCTACCACACCCATGGCCCCTGGCAGCCCGCACGGTGTGGGGGCCAGGTCCAGCCTCACAGGGTGAGTCACCTGGGACTCGCTTGGAAGAGGAGCTCCCTCTACAGGGGCCAATGAACAATGGCAAATACAAGCCTGGCCTTGAGGGACACTGGCAGAAACACAAATTTAGCTCTTCTCTGTGAAGCTTGCAGTATAGACGTCACCACAACCTGGAATTTCTCATTTCAAGGATGGTGATCACGTCTAGCAGTTCTTTCTCAACCAGCACTTTGTGGGCACTCACAACACCAACTTGTTACAAACACAAAGCTTAAAATCCATACCAAATGAGAAGGAAAGAAAGAAAATCAGTCAGTGCCCTCTAAGATTCTACAATGGGGGACGGGGGAGAGGAACAGAGTACCCTACAACTCAAAACAGAAAAACAAACTCGCAAAAACCTTAGCAATCAACTTGTCAAAGAGTAAGACGCTCAAGGCTAATATGCCACGGGCAACTTAAACCCTGCACTGACCAAGTTTCGGACCTCAGGAGAGTAGTGCACCATCCCATCTCCCACCTCCATGCCTTTGTCCAGGCTGGCAGTGAAGCGTGAACACACTCCAGCCTCATCTCGGTAACAGAAGGGGCAGCACTGAGCCCTGGACTTCAAGAACTATCTGTCTACATGATGTTTCCTCCAGGAGAATACAAACTGCTTGAAGTCATTACTCTGACATCTCAATGTCAGACCTCCAAAGACCGTCTTGTATGACTTCACAACAAGTCTGTGAGGGCACCACTTAACAAAGAAGGAACCTGAGGCAGAGAGCAGGTCAGTGTCCAAGGCGGGAAGTGACTCGGGACTTCCTGACTCGAGGGGCATCTTTAAAATGATGAAACAAACAGGAAAAAGGGGACAGGACACAAGAGCGTAGCCTCACTCCTCTGTCTGGTGAAGGCGCCCTGGTTGACCAACGCCTAAGACAGGGCAGTACAGGCTGGGTGAGCGCCGGGAGGCGGCCCTCCACAAGAGGAACAACAGGGCCTATGCAGGGCTGAGCGTCCTCGAGGAGACCACTGCTCCACAGCTTCCCGGGCCTTGGCCTCCCTGAGCGGGCAGAACAGGGAATCTCAGGTCATACAGGGGCACCCCGCTGACGTCTGCCACCGGGGCACCCAGGGGCAAGGGGGAGGAGAAGGAGGAGAGCGTGCTAGACCACTGCCTCCTGACAGCTTGTTCCTCGGCTTCCTCCTCCCTCACCTTCCTCATCTCTCAGGGGGCCTCCCAAAAGGGCCCAAGGAGAGAATGGTCTAACCAAAAGCCACGCCTCCTGACTCCCCGAGGCCCACAGATCAGGACACAGGCTGAGTGAGCCTGCTGTCTGCTTCCACGGGCTGGCACGCCAGCACCCATGGCCTTCACGATTGCTGGGCAAGAAGCCAGAACTCAAAATGGTTTTAAAACATGTCAAAAAGGAACAGATAATAAACTCCAAAGAAATCATTAAGATCACTGGAGCCCATTAACATTTTCTTTAAACAGAGGTGGCCACCGCGACCCCACAAAGGACCCGCCATTCCCTCCATTTCTGCTTCAGACTCTCCCCAACCCCTTCAGGAAGCGGCCAGGCCTCAGTCCATCCCCTTTCCTCCAACACCCCCTCCCCACAGAGCCAAGCCGGCACCAATGCCCGCCGAGTTCTCATGTGTTTTCTCCTGTCCTCAGACCCTGCAACGTCCGGGGCCGGCCCCCAGCACCTCAAGCCTGGACTGCTGTCCAGCTGCAGGGGGGCTACCAGCCCTGTCCATCCTTCGCTTGGACACCAAAGCACCCTCAGCATCAAATGTGAGACGCTCTGCTTGGCCTTCAAAGCCCTTTCTGACTCCCCAATACATTCTCTTCAGTTTGGTGACTCAGCCTCCCGGCTGCCCCAGGCCAGAACGCTCTCCTCCCCTGCTCTGACCGCTGACCTCCCCGGCCTCCCCCGTCCACTGGAAGCCTTCCCTCTGTATGCTCCTCCAATGTGTGGTCATGCTGCATCCCTGTTAGACTGTGGGCTTCTGCCCCCTCTGGTTATTCTCTGCACCAATCACAGCGCCAGGCACGCAGGAGACACCTAATAAACGAGGACTGATGGATCGTTCCGTACCTCTGGGAGAAAGCAAGCTCACTGAGGACACTGGCCAGATGGGGCATGAGCCCCCAGAGATGTCAGGAAGGTAAAACTGGCAGTACTTGGTGACAGGCCTCCTCCTCAAAAGGAGCCGGGAATTCAGCAGGCCAGGCACCGAAGAGATGCTGAGGGAAGAAGGTTCTGCTTGGGCCATCTCGAATGGCCTGCCTCTGACAGTTACCCCTCCAGATAGGGAGCCAGGTCAAGCTTTCAGAGCCCACGTCCAGGCTACAGAGCGGCCAGCAGGAGGCCTTCCCATGTGCAGGCATGGGGACTGCATAGCTTCCTGTTTTTCCCAAAAGCACCTTGCTCTGGGAAAGCCGATGCCGACACCAAACACGGCAGGGCGACCCCTGTTGAAATGACCAACTGGCAGGACATCCTGTGCACCGACAGCCCACAGGGCAACCTTTCTCAGAATAAATACACTAAGAAATGGTGCAATAGGAAGCGTATTCTGAAATCCCAGTATACGGAGAACACACACAGAGAAAGACAGGGGAGGAAGGACAGCTGTGAAGGAGAAGAGGAGCATCTGCAGCAGTGGACAGGCTAGCCGCGAGCCCGGCGGACAGAGGAAGGTGAGAATCCGGGTGATTAGTGACAAATACTCTCGTGTCCTTTTTGTAAACAAAGTGCACCCATACTGCGCAAGCACGGGGCCAGGAGAGCCAAAATCCTGATGTCACTGCGTCTTCACAGTCCCCAGGAGGTTGCTATCACCCCTCATTTACAGATGAGGAAGCTAATGCAAACAGGAGTGAAGTGAGGTGCCCAGGGTCATCCTGCCAGGAGGTGTCTAAGTTCATATTTGAACTCAGGCCTTTCTGACTTGATTTTCCACCCAGCCACCTGCCTGATCGTCATTTCCGGAAGATCATTTTCTGCCCAACTAAATCACCTCCAGTCCTCCAAGGGGCCCCTGCCCCTCCCTCCTCAGGCCATGGGCTCCCCAAGGGGCCTTCTCCACAGCCTGAGCACTCAGCACAGGGCTAGGCGCAGCCAGGGCCAGAGAACCCCCTGCACCACCAGCTGCCCAGAAGCTCAGTCTGATGAGATTCAGAAGAGAAAAGTGTGGAGGTGATGGGGTCTCTGTGTGAGGCTGCCCCACCCCGCGGCCCCCATTGAACACGCCGACCCTCCCTCTGGCCATCCCCGGGTCCTCCCTGGAGCCAGCACACAGTAGGCCCTCCATCACTACAGCACTCCATGAGAGATGCAAGAGACATGTGCTCAGGTAAGAAGTGCTGTGGCAGGAAAGCTGCATCTCCTCAGGAGGAGGCCATGCCTTCCACGCCTTGCCCTGTCAAGGGTCGCCATCCTCTCCTAACATCTCCCAAGGGCGCTCCATGTTGGCCTCTCCGGGCAGTGAATGACAAGAGAATCCACAGTGGGCCACACACCAGGGACAGACTCTCTCCACCTCTGCCCAACACTGCCCCAACACAGCACTGGCGGTAGGGCACCTAAGGGCTGGCTCTGGAAGTCTCGCCCCCAGGGCATGGTCTTCATGAGGAAGTGGCTTCCAAGAAGCAGGGGCTGGTCAGCTGATCAGTATGAGGCCCCAGTGCTTAGTGTGGTGCTATACACATGGTAAACAGTTAATAAATTCACTGGTGCAGGGGTGATTCACTTTTAGGCCACGCAGTAGCACTGCAAGGTAAGTGCTGAGATCTCTCCTGGGCTCAGCGCTGGGAACAAGGGACCCTCTTCAGAAGCCTGAGACCCTGCCAGAGAGGAGGAGCGTGTCAGTCCAGCCTGCCTCAGGGGCTGCCTTAAGGATGGGCACACCCACGGGGTGGTCCCCACGTTTCCTAGGAGCCCTACTGCATTAATGAGCAGAGCCCTCTGCACGGACACAGGCACTGGCCCCTTTGAATATGGCCGGAGCGAAGGCTTTTCCCAAAGTTGACACGTCTGCGGACTGCCCGCTGACATGACCCCAGAAGCAAACACAGAACCAAGAAGAACTAAAACAATGTGGGGGTTGGGGGTCCTGGGTCTAGCAAGCGCAGCCACACGGAACATACCTGTAGAAAGACAGGGATCATCCAGCGAGAGCCACATGTGGCACTTCCTCCCTCCACAGAACAGGCAGAGAGACTCAGCAAGAGCCCATGCAACGCCGTGTCCTCCTCACCACACTCACAAGGTTCCCCCTTGGAAGCACACTTCCCCCAGCATTGACCCTGGTGGACACTCACGTGCTGAAGTGCAGGTAGGGCTTGTAGGCAGCAGCTGGGGACGGTTTCTTTGGTGATCCGGAGGGGCAGCCGGTCTCAAATATCGACAGTGCATTCTCATCATCACTGTCCTCTAAGAGGAGACTCTGGGCATCTGTCCAAGAAGAGGAGAGAGAAGGAAGACATGGAGCAGAGACAGGCATGGCTGAGCCCCCAACCCACACCACACCTCCTGTGGCCTGGTGCTGCGGCCTTCCTAGGAGCCACCTCCGCAAGGCTCCAGCCCCGCCAGGACCCCAAGGTGTCTTGGGTGGGGGCCAAGCACCCTTCCAGAAGCTGAGACCCTGCCTTGCCTGCCCCTTCTCTTCTCTGAGGGAGCTCTGTGCGGGGTTGGGCAAGGGAGAAAGGGTGCCACAAAGCCCCCGGCCTAATGGGACATCTGGCGAAGCCGCCTGGCCCCGGAAGCATTAGAAAGGACCTCTGTGGGACGGGAAGGAGCAAACACAGAAAAGGCAAAGTGGCCCAGGTCACACAGCAAGCCAATGTGGGAAGCAGGTTTGGAACCAAAGACCCCTCGACACACCTCGAGGAGGCTCCTCCTAACCACCAGCTCCCCTTTTCACATCTATCCAAAGGACAGGCTGTTAGGGGCCGGGTGGCGCTCCCGGCCCTGGGCAGAGTCTCCAAGGAGCGCAGCCCTACCTTCTCGTCTGTCCCCCTGGCCGGTCTCGGCATGAGGAAACACTCTCTGCAGAACAGAGAGGATGTGGTTGAAGCTCCTCTCCAGAAGAGGCCTGATGATGGGCGACAGGGCATGTCCCGAAGACGTGACAGCACGCTGGGAGGCGGGCACAATGTTCTGCATGGCGTGGTGGAAGTCCTGCGCACTGAGCACGATGGAGGACACGTCCAGCTGCAGCTTGTGGCTGCTGGAGTAGATCTGTGGGTAGCGCCTGCGCAGGGCGAGCAGGGCGGCCTCCGTGCACAGGGCCTTGATGTCGGCACCGCAGTAGCCTAATGCACACAGGGAGGCAGAAGGGTGCAGAGGTGAGACTGACTCTGGGCCCCGTGCGGCCGCACCCAAACCCTGGGACCGGCCTGCAGCCCCTCGGGAGGGTGGATGGTCAGACACGGTGAGGGATGTGGGAACGGACACAGGGTGTCCTCTAGGCCCTTGCTCAAGCACAGAGCGGTCATAGGAATCTGGATCCCAGCGACCTGCAGGGCTCACACCCGGAGCCCAGGACCTCACCATAGATGGTCCATCCGTCACCGTTCTGGTGACAACCACACACCAGACACAGAGCCAAGCACCTGACAATTAGCCCCTGGGAGGTAGGAGCTACGACGCTCCCCATTTCACAGCTGAGGAAACTAAGCAAGCGGCGGGGAAGGGACCTGCCCAGGGTCCCGCAGTTATTAAGTGACTGAGGCTGGATCTGAGTTCAAGTCTTCCTGATACCAGCCCAGGTGCTCTATGTGAGCCTCACAACTCCCTCAACTTCTACTTCTAAAGAACGCTGGAACTCTACTCTCTCCTCCAGAAATCATCTCTCTGACTTGTCAGTCGCCTAAATGGCCGCAGTGTGACAAAGAACCCGTGAGCTGTGAGGGGCCAGGGCCAGGAGGCCAACACGACCGCGGAGGGCGCTAGCCGCTGCCCCGCAGCCTAGCTCCCTGCAGGCTCTTCATGAAGGCCAGGCTGAGCTCCCCTGGGTCCAAACACTGGGCCCCGCTCCCTCTGCTTCTATGAACGCTGCTGTCATCACGCCAAGCCCCTTCCCCTAGTGACACCCCTCCAGGCCTGGCGACAGCCACTGCCTCGTCCCAGAGGAGCTCCCTGAGTGGCTGCTGGGGCCTCCAGAGTGAGAACGCACTCAACTTAAGACATGCCAAGGAATGTCAGCTCTCCAGTTCACCCCGACTCAAGGCCGGTGGCCGGACACAACTGTCTATGAGAGGAGGACAAGGTCGCTCCTGTTACCCAAAGAAAGTGGGTACGCCACTACAAAGGGCTTCTCCCAACCAGGGGCCTACCTATTCCCCTTTCCATTACCCCCCACCCCCACACACACACGCGCGGACCTGCTCAGGTCCCAACAAGAACACTTCTGAGGCAGGAAAACGGGGGGAGGGGTGTTTCTCTGTCACCTAACAGGAAAGACACAACTGAATCCCACTAAAAATAGAACCAAGCTTCTCCACAGCCCATGTGGAGACCTGCACTGGCCAGCAGCCAGTTCCTGTGACGCTGACCATTGTTTCCTTAGAGATGCCACCACAGTCACCTCGAGGTCTTGGAAGGAGAAGGGGCCATGGCAAGTTCCCTGAAAAGCTGAGAATCTCCTCCATGAAGATCGCAGCAGAGAAGGGGACAACGGCCACTACCCTGAGACCAAGGGGGTGGAGAGCCAGGAGGACACACGCACAGTGTACCCCCCCGAAGGCAGGAAGGACGAGACCACCACACAAGCACATCTGCCCTGCGGAAACCAGAGGCCTGGTGAGCGAGGGAACCACTGAGGCCCGTGCCACGGCCCTCGAACCCTTTTGGTGGGCACAAAGCCCATGGCAGCCATGGACAAGACTCTGGTGGCCTCAGGTAGCCCAGCCACGTGCCCCAACAATCGCTTCACTGAGCTGGGGGCCAGAGGGTCCCTGAGGGGCCATGCCCAGATCAGCCGGACCATGGAGCAGAAAGCACATCCTACCCAACTCCTATCAAGCGGCTGGTTCTCTGACCAGAAGGTGTTACATCCGTCAGGAGCCACTTAAAGACATGGTAAGCTTTGAAAATAAAACCCGAGGTAGGGAAAGAAAGGCTGTGATCAGGCTATGTCCCTTGGGGGATCAAGGTGGCTTTTCTGGCCTCAAAAACTATTGTGAGAATCTGAAAAACTGTGTCACAACTGAAAGTACTGACCAAAATCTGGGGCATCAAGGGAAAATGAGCTGTCCACATCTGACTGAGAAAGAAGATAGTGGAAATGCAGGTCTAAGACCGAGAAAGAAGGAAAGCAGAGAGTGCAGAGACAACAGAGGGGAAGAATGCTCTGGGCTCTGCCACAGGCCTGCTTGCTCAGGGTGGGGCAGAGCAGGGTGGGGCGGGACCTCCCAGGAGGGCGGCAGCAAGCGCGGGTGGACTCTCTAGGGCCACGCGGCTCTCCCTCCAAACGCCACCCTCTCCCACCAAGCAGCACAAGGCCAAATCGACAGGGAAGAGGTTGGGTGCATGCTGTCTGGTACCCGGCCAAGTTAGACTGGTGGTGTGCTGGAGAGAGTTACGTTTTCTCCTCACCCGAAGACGTCGAGGTCTCGGTGGCTCAAAAGCTGAGGGAGGCTGCTTCGGAGATGGAGGTCCCTGTGGATGAAGAGGACAATTCGGATGTAGCTGACTGAATGTGGACTGACAGGCAGTGTGGGGTTGTGGGTGGGAGACAGAGCCTCTGACGGCTTATCTCGGGGTGGGGCCTTCCTGCAAGGCTGAGAACTGGTATGTTTTCTTAAAGAGCAAAAAGGAAAAAAGAAGGAAAAAAGGAGCAGCAGTGAAGGAGAGCAGGAGCCCTCTGCCTGGGCAGAGCAGATCCCTACGAGCAGTCAGGGAGTGGCGCAGCCAGGGAGTGGCGCAGCAGCGGGCAGGGCCCTCACGTGGGCCCTGCTGTCTAGCCCGAGGGTAGACGGGAGGACCCCGCCGCAGCTTCCCGGACCTCCGAGCGGGCCCCAGATGGGCCAGGAGCTGAGTCGCCCGCCTGGACTGGCTCCTGTTTCTCCTATGATGATTTGCTTAGCGGAGGACACCGTGAAGAAAAAGGGCACCGTGTGCCTGGGAAGGACAGACAGCATCCTCTGTGTGCCTTGTCGTCACGAGGCTTTCTCAATAATGGCCCTTTCATTGGAACAGGTTAAGAGATCACACTCTAAACTGAGCCAAAACTGTCTAAGAACAAAAGTCAAGCCTCGTTCCCCACGCTCGAAGATAAGCCAAGGCATTCTCCGACCTTCCAACTGGAACCAAAGGTGATACTGGCTGGACGAGAGCAAACACGGATTCATAAACGACCAGGTTCAAAGAGCGTCACTCACCAACACATTTCTCAGCCAGTTCGCCGAGGAAGAGGTCCGACAGTCTGGGGCTCCAGTCCCGGGTGTGGATCTGCAAAATGTGCTTCCGGGCCTGGGGAGCAAAGCACAGGCAGATTACAAGGTGTCCCGCAGAGCAGTGAGAACAGAGACAGCGGCCTCTCCTGTAGAAGAGCGCTCTGTGCAGCAGGAGGAGGAAGGACAGATCTCGGGGAACATGGGATGGGGCACGGGACGGGGCACTTGCCGGGGCAGAGAGCGACAACAGTCATGTCTCATCAGTGACCCATGAGTGACGTCAGATGGCACATGTCCGAGGCCAGGCCCCCCTCCGTTCTGTGGCAAGTGTAACTACCGGCCTGTTCCTACGGGACGACTTCTGGACGACAAGTATCCCCAGGGCCTTCATGCAGATCGCCCGCTGACTCTCTGGGGCTCTCTACACAAACCACTCTAGGACCTACAGTAAGGGATTACTGCTGATTTTCCTGCCTGCTCCTGAGCACTGCCCTGCTAGGCTGCGGCAATGGGGTCTCTTTGTGAGAAAGCGGAGCCCCGGGGAGAGCCCCACTTCTGCCCGTGCTTTCTAGTGTTTTATGCAGGAAGACATGCGGCGTGATCATGTCAAAGGCCATCCCTGCACTGACTGAAATTATCGCAGGACCTAGATTTCTTTTTCTCCAATCAGGTTATTCACACACTCGATTTGCTGTTGCATTATAAATCAGTAATTACATATCCATTTCACCGCTGGCACACAGGCCAAACAGCTCTGGATCATTTCTTGTCCTTGTTCTTCTTTGCCCCTTTTGATGCTGAGGATCTGGCTTCCTCCTCTTTTTAAATCAAGCTATCTAATAGATTACCTATTTTATTAGCTTTTTTAAACCACTCATCATTTTACTTATTAGCAGATGGGTTGTTTTGTTGGATTTTTTTTAAAGTACCAGTTTTGTTCCTCTCTCCTTTGATTTTTAAGATTTGTATTGTCGTGCTCAATTGGGAGTATTCCATTTGCTGGTTTTCTTGTGCTGTTTTTTGATCTATGTCCAATTCTTTGCTCTCTCCCTCTTTTACTGAGGAAAATGTTTAGAGGTGAATTTTTTCCCCTAAATATGGCTTTGGCTGCATCCCCTGAATTCTGGAAGATTGTCTCATCACAATTATCTTTGGTAAAATTGTCCAGTGTTTTTAGGGTTTGTTCTTTTACCCACCTATTCTTTGGGAATAAATTATTTAGTTGCAATTACATTTTTGATCTCTGCAATTACTGAATATAATTTTTATTGAATTACAGTCATTAAAACAAATTTAATACTTATACTTTTCTATATACATCAGAATTCAAAGTTTTAATACACATTCAATTTTTGTGAAATTGCCAGATACAGCAAGAAATAGGTATATTCCTTTTTACTTCTATTTCTAGTCTAAGATTCTATTCGGAGCCTTCATTTCTGTTTGTGTTTTGGTTAGATTTATGTAGGTTGAGAGAAGTAAACTATAATCCCTATTATGACAGTTTTACTATTTCTCCCTGGAGCTTATTTAAGTTTTTCTTCAAGAACTTGGATGGCGTGCCATTTGGTAAAGATAATTTAAGTATTGGTATTAATTCATTTTCTATAGCTTTAGCAAAACGCAATTTATCCTTTTTAACTAGACCTATTTTGGTTTGTCTAAGATCCCCCAGCAGAAGCAGAACAGACTCTGCTTCAGTCCCTTCCTTTTAGTCTATATGTATTTTTCTGTTTCAAGTATGTTTCTTAAAAACCTATTATTGAATTCTGGTTTCTAATCCGTTATGTGAACCTTTTCCATTTTTATGGGTGATTTCACTTCACTCACATTCAGCTGTAACTGCTCATTACTAATTTCCCTCTGATAATTTTTCTTCTCATTTTCCCCATGCTTATTTGACTGATCCCGCTCCTAACTTCCATTCTGTCTTATCTGTCCTCTTCCCTCCTGTAACTCTGGTGAAGTGTATTTCTGTCCCCAACTTTTATCTTCACTCCTTTCGCCAGCTCAGATGTAGAATGAGGTTAAGGTCCCCCCGTTCCTCCCCCACACATACACACTCCTCCCCATTCTCTTCCTCTCCTTTCCCTCTCCCCTGTGTATCCCTTCTCTCCTCCTTTTCTTAAGATCCTCAGGACAAGACAATTAATCTCAGCTGGGTGGTGTGGTAGCCAGGAGCAGATCACAATCTCAGGGCAGGAACCCCAGACCAAAGAGGAGCCAGCAGCTTGGTGGCTCCAAACCTGCGGGATCTCCCAGGCGGCCGAGCCCAGTAGCAGAACTGAAATGTCCAAACAGGGAAAAGCCAACAAAGAGCTTGCTCAGACTCAAAACTGAGCCGGGAACTTGCAGAATTCAGACCAGGAGGGCAGCAAGCAGACGTCAGCCTGAAAAACATCACTGTGGGAGGGAACCCTGAAAGCTTCAAGCTGTAATAAAACAACACCCAAGAAAGCCACAGAAGGAGCCAAGAGGAGAGAGGAAGGAAGGGAGTAGAGTCCAGCTCCAACACAAAACCCTAAGTCAAGAAGTGAGCTGGATGAGCGAGTCAACAAGAAATTCATCCCAACAGAGGGAGCTCAAGACACAAACCCAAAAGACAGGAATGACTCTGAGACACTTACAAACCAAAGACTCAGAGAAATACAGTTTCAAACAGAATTCCTGTTAGAGAAAAAGTGAGAATCCAAAGAGAGATTAAAAAATAACTTTAAGGCCAAATGAGAACTACTGAGGAAAAAAGGCGGAAATAAAGGAGAGCTACGCAGAATTCTTAGTACGAGAGGTACGACAGGCTCTGTGAAAATGAGGATGGAGGGGCGTCCAGGTGGTGCAGTAAATAGAGCGCCGGCCCTGGAGTCAGGCGGACCCCAGCTCAAATTCAGCCCCAGACACGTAATACTTACTAGTTAGGTGACCTTGAGCAAGTCACTTAACTCCAATTCCCCCCCCCCCAAAATGGACTAAAGGACTTCGTGAGACAAGAACAAATGTTCAAGTAAAAAGACAGAAAAAAACAGAAGTGTTGCCGCCTATCTCACTGAAAAAGCAGCCGATCAAAGACAAGATCTAATAACCACATCATCGCACCCTCTTAGCCATCTCAGCTCAGAAAAGCACCCAGATCCGTCAGGACGAGGCGGCGAATCCCACCAGCCACGTCCCAAAACATCTAAACGAATACTCTCAGGAGCCAAAACCGCGCTCCCGGGTCAGAGAGAAACACCACACGGTGGCCGGGAGGAAGGACTCCATGCACAAGGAACTGCCGCAAACGTCCCCCAAGACTCAGCCGCCGCCGCCGCCGCCGCAGAGGAGCAGAGTCACACATGCTGGAGGGCAGAGCCCAGCCAAGCCTACAGTGGAAAAGTGAATCTGGAGCAAAGCAGGGGATTTCTAAGAAACCCTGAGGAAGCCGCTAGAACCCAACAGAAGATCTGATACATATTTAAGCCAAAGGTGAACGGGAGCATCAGACTGGGACCAACGGTGTCCCTCGGGCTGACCGTCCTTTGACTTGACCACAGTGAACAATTCCACAAATGGCCTGCTATCGTCTACCTGACAGGATTTTATTTAAGTTTTTAATCAATATTCATGAACGATATTGGTCTCGAGTTCCCCTTCGCTGCTTTATGCTTTGGGAGCTCAGTGGACAGAAAACTGCGTCTGGAGTCAGGAGGAGCCGAGTTCAGATCTGGCCTCGGACACGTCTTAGCTGTGTGACATTGAGGAGGCGTTTCCTACTCATTTCCCTCCCCTTCCCAAGTCTGGGTATTAATATCATATCTGGCCCCTAAAAGCAGTCTGGTAGTGTCTTGTCCCCCCTGCATTTGCTCTTTGACAGACTGGGCCCAGTCAATCTGTGAGGAACAGGGAGACTAGTTGGAACCATTTCCTTTACTGAGACGCCCTGGAGAGCCACAAGCAGGGGCATAGCATGGCCAGGGCTGCCAGTCTCGCAGATGCCCATGCTAGCCGAAACAGAGAAACCTCTCCGAGGTGGCCCAATGTGTGCATAGTGAGGTCTCAAATGAAGGCCCAAGGGCTCTCCTCAAGGCTGCAGGCCCTCTCCCAGCATTTCCCCTCACAAGCGCATAGCGCATCTTCTCCAGCTGGGACGAGAGGAAGCCCATGGCCGAAACGGCCCCATCCACTGACTGTGGGCACCGCCGGCTCTCTAGGAGGAAGGCAAGGGAGGCAGCTTCCCATTCACGTCAGGGAGGGCAGGTGTGCCAGCCACAGCCCTCATCCCCCTCCCACTGAATAACAGGTGCAGCAGAAACAACACACCCCAGATTCCTCCCCCCTCCCCCCCATGCTCCCAAAAGAGCCATTCCGGCTTTCCCCTAATCAATAGGAGAGCAAAGGTTTACGGGACAGATGCAGGCAGCGTCGGAACTCTACTGCCCAGCTTGGGGATCACAGAATGGATGGCCCAAAAAGTGGGGGTGCTGACCTCTGGGGTTCTGCTCCTGAGCATTTACCTTTTGATCCGGCAGGTTAAAAAGAAATTCCCGGTCAAAGCGGCCAGGCCTCCTGAGCGCAGGGTCGATGGAGTCCAGTCTGTTGGTAGCACCAATAACGACAATTTCCCCCCGGTTATCCAGCCCGTCCATGAGTGCGAGGAGGGTGGACACGATGGAACTGGAAGAGGAGGCAGGAGAGGCGCTGAAGCCAGCCCGCCCAGGCCTCCCACATGGCATCAGCAGCGCCATCGCTCTCTTCTGGACAGACGCCGCTCTCGACGCCATGCCCAGAGCGTGGCAGCAGACTTTCGCTTAGCTCTCAGCCAGTCATGAAAGACAGGTTCGCTACCTACCCGAGCTAAACAAAATCATGCCAGGCAGAGCCCTCTGGGAAGGAAAGGAGGCATGACTCCAACCAGGGCGCCACAACCTGAAACAAGCCCCAAGGGGACAAAAGGAACAAAGGGCCTGTCTGTCCCTCCTTCCGATTTGCAGGGTAAAAATGTAACAGCTTGAAGGTCCCTCAAGACTCATCCCAAGGCCTGGCCTTGCTCTGCCCCTCTCTGCCCCTGCCAAGGAGGAGACGGGGACCAAAGAGGACCCAGTCTCATGCTGTTCATCCCCCACCAAGGGCACCCAGACTAACACTGACATAGGCAATCGGTCAGGAGCTCCTGGCTGGGCACAGGACCATCCCCTCCAGACAGATCTCCCTGTCTCCCTCTAGACTCAATGCTTAAGGCAGGGGAGGGGAGTATCACCCAAACCAGCCCCGTGTTACACTTCTCTCTTTTTCTGCCCTGTCCTGCTCCGTCCCTCTCCCATCAACACCCTTCTAGCTCCTTTAGGTGTGGACTTCAGAGGGCCAGTACAAAGCTACCTCCAAGAAGCCAAAGATCACCTCTCCCACTTGTATCTGTGGCCCCGGGTTCTAATACAGAGATGCTAGCTGACCAACCCACAGCTGGGGTCTTGGTCCAAGTAGCCTGACTGGGAGAAGACATCCCGAATCTGGGATGAAAGATGAGACAGCTCTTATGGGGATGAGGGGGAGGAGGGGGCGTTGCTTTTTCTTCTCTCTGCAGCACAAACATGCCCTCCCACATACACACATGTCCCTCACCCCACGATACACATGTGCCCCTTACCCACACCCACAATCCCCCCACACTCACACCCCCTACCCCCCCCCCCCACACACACATGACGATAGCTGGCTGCAGTCACAGATGTTACCCCATCACTTGGCCTGTGACCACAGTCAGGTCAAACCCCTGGACAGAGAAAGGCTGCAATCTGGGTCCAAGGTAAGGATTCCTGCACCCACCAAGTGGACTAACAAACATCCCATGAGCTGAAAGGCCCAGCCAAGGAAGATGCTTCTGAACCCAGAGCCATCTATGACCCAGTGAGGACTAGGTATGCCCCAGGCTCTCTGACCCAATCCCTGGCACAGGCTTGACCCTTCTCGACCCCAACAGCAGCTGCTGGCCTAGCCCACTGATGGCATCGTGGGGGGCACACAACAGCCCTGGTAGGTGGCAGGAGAGTCCCTCAGAACACTATGGACAAACAGCTAGTGAAGGTGACCAGCACCAATTACGCTGCTTCTCCTTGCACAGAACTGTAAGCCCCAAGAGGCCAGGGAGGTGGGGTTTTCCACAGTTAGCCAAATTCCTTAGCCCAAGTTACCTGTGAATCTGGTCCTGTCTGCTAGATCGAACTGGAGCCAACCCATCAATCTCATCAAAAAATATTATTGAGGGTCTCATCAAGTAGGCCTAATGGAAGAAAGGACAGTGAGCACCTCCAGATCCACCCAGAGGCAAAGACCCAAGCCTAAGCTGCTCATAGGTTGCCCCTGTCACCTGAGGCTCCCTCCAGACCCCCGAGCACCAGCCAGGTCCTACCCCACATGAGCAGATCTGGAGTCGTGGAGGCCTCCTCAAGTAGGCCAGAGGCTCAATTCCTCAGCTGCAATACAGGCAGACCATACATACAACTATTATAGTCTGAGCTTTTACAAAAAGCAGTGGCACCCCAAGGACCAGTGAGGTGGGTGTTATGAGCAACATGCTGCCGTGGGGCAAACACACTGCCCCACCTTCCCCCCCTTCCCCTGCCAGGAGGGCTAGGCAGGATCACAACCCAGATCAGCTCTGCCTCAGGCTCCATCTCTCTCTGCTGCTGAAAGAAGGCCCCCTTGCTGCCTGTCAGCTGGAGCTGTGACGTCCAAAGCTCTTGGCTCTCATCCCATTCTATATGCGATTCTATAGGCATGCCGGGCCCACGCACAAGTGGGAAGCGGGAAGGGCATTCTCTGAGACAAACCGTACAAGGGGTCGCCTAGCCTCTGCCTGAGAATGAAGCCCTCCAGGGAGGGGCACCTGCCCATACCACACTGTGACTACACCCAAACCATCCCCCACTCCTAGCCTCGCTCTCTGGGGTTAGTTCCTTTTAAATGCCGTCAAAGCTGGATGGTGGCCCCAAGTCTTCACTTCTTTCTCAAAGATAACTGTGCACAGCTCCTTCCTGAGGCCTTACACCATCTTGGTTCCCCCTCCTCTGGACTCTCTTTGGGTGAATGGCTTTACACAGAGGAGGCCAGAGCCGCACTCAGCACCACAGGATGATGTCTGCCCAGGACGGAGGATGGAGGGTCTCTCACCTCCTTATTCCTGGAGCTCTGGGCGGCCCGAGATCAGATGAGCTTCTTGGGCTGTCTAAGTCACCCTACTGCTTTTTTGATAAACTACTGTCTAAGCACACCTCCCGTCCGTCATACATGGGCAGGTCAGTCCACCAGTATGGAACTTTCATGGGGCAGGGCCTTGTGGATACGGACTCACCTATCGGGCTAGCTCTCCCTGCCAGCCTGCTGCCGCCTGCCAGCCTAACGACAAACCATCTAGGCCTTTATCATCATCACTGACAAAAAAGTGCAATCACCCTACAGACCCCTGGGACCCTCCGGGAGCATGACCCCTTAGAGACGAGTCTTTCTCCTTTCCAAAGGCACAGCATGAGACCCCTGATCAGAGGTCTCTTTGGGTATCTGCAGAGCTCAGCCCAGTGCCTAGCACCAAGTGACTGAAATGCCCAGATTCTGCTCCAGTGGAGGTACCACAGGCTGACAGGGCACAGGTTTTGGCCTGGCTGAGTTCTGCTTCCCTTTCCAGGCCGTCGCTATCCCTGTCTGCTCCCCTGCTGGGGCCCAAGGATTCTCCCCATCACATCTGTCACCTGCTGGGTGGCAACTTAACCCATGAGGGTTGACTCCCCTCTCCAAGGGAGTGAGGCCAGACAATTTCACCCCTCCCAGCCCACAAACTCAGACAGAAGGCTGGCCCTCACACAGTAGAGAAACAAGCCACGTGGCAGCCCAGGCCCAAGGAGGGTGTGTGTGTGTGTGTGTGTGTGTGTGTGTGTGTGTGTGTGTGTGTGTGTGTGTGTGTGTGTGAGAGAGAGAGAGAGAGAGAGAGAGAGAGAGAGAACACTGATTGGCAGAACCCTCCCCCCACTCTCAGGACCCTTCCTGGGGTCTCCTGAGTAGGGGCTCACTCTTCCCCTAGTCCCTTTGTGTGGCTGCACATGCCCCTTGCCCAGAGACACAGAGGCTCCAGGCAAACTCCAGAGCCCTTTCCTGGGCCAGATAGGGCCTTCCATTACCTGGTCAAAAAGCAGCCGGAGCTGCCGCTCAGATTCACCGACCCACTTGCTCAAACAATCAGCTCCTTTGCGCATGAAGAAAGCCACCTTCTTGTCTCCCTGGCTGCACTCGTTGGCCAGTGCTCTGGCGACCAAGGTCTTACCGGTGCCGGGGGGACCATAAAACAAACAGCCCCTGTGGAAGAAAAGAAAAGGGGGAGAGGGGGTTCTGCATTAGCCAGAGAGAAGGTTACAATGAGCACTTGGGGGGGGGGGGGGAGGGACAAGGAAGCAGGTCTCCGGTCAGTGAGCACTTGGTGGGCAGCCAACCAGCCCTCTGTAGGCTGTACCCATGCAGCTCACAGCTGCAAGGTCAGCACCGCAGACAGCTCACAGGGGATAAGTGCCACAGAAAGGTGAGCATCCTCACCAACAGGACCAGAGTCTTCACCTACCTGGGAGGCTGAATTTTGAATTTTTCAAAAATTTCAGGATACAGAAGTGGAAACACGACCATTTCTTTTAGTGCATGAATGTGATGGCTCAATCCTCCAATACTATCAAAACGCACCTTGGGAAGAATGAAGGAAAAAAGGCCAGTTGTGTAAACGTCAACGTTGCGGTCACGCTGCCACGTGAGCCCAAAGAGGCGCCCTCAGAAGCCTCCCAAGAATGGGCGAAGGGTGACAGGAAAGGAAAAAGGTGAAGGAGAACACGTATGAAGAACAAATGAAATGATCACTTCCTACAAGTACTACAATGGCTTCCTTGGACAGCCAAGAGAGCCAACTCAATACATATACATGATATATAACATGCATTTTACATATATATATATATGTATACACACGCTATCCTATATATATAGGATAATATATTATATAAAAATACAGACTATATATAATTTACATGTGAGAAATAAATACACAAAATCTCAGCTTTTCCATGTATCACAAACAAAACTCAGCCAGAAGAGACAAAGAAGAAGCCCAGTTAAAATAACTACACAAAGTATAAACTAGCCAGGAGTCTACCTAACAAGGGACACAAAGGATCTATATGAATTCAACTATAAAACTACTTAAATAAAAACGGACCTAAATAAATAGAAAAATACTAATTTCTCAAGGGTAGAGCAAGCCAGTTTTTAAAAACACCCAATACTACTGAAATTAAGCTACTTATTCAATACCATGCAAATCAAGCTACCAAAAACTTTGTAAGATTAGAAAAACAAATAATGAAAGGCATCTCCAGGCACAAAAGGTCAGACTCTCAAGGGAAACAATGAAATGAGCAGAAAGAAAAGAAAAGTGGCCACCCAAACAACAGAGGGCGAGAAGAAGAGATCAAGCAGGTCCTGGGCAGCCCCCTGGCGGGCAGCCCCTCCCCTCTGTGTCGACCACGGGGACAATGCTGCTCCTGGAGAGGCCATTCTTGACCGCCTGTCCTTTGCTGCACACACCCCGGCACACTCGATAGGATTTCTTCACTCCCAAGATACTTCCTGACTGTACCTACTGTTCTGAGACCTTTCCATGTTCCCATCGTGAGGTTAAACACCCACAAGAAATGAAGAAGGCTCTTAGGAGACCTGTGAGTGGAAGCGTGTGTGGGACGCCCCTTTCTTTAATCTGGTCTCTTCAGAAGGACTTCCAGATCACATGATGAACAAGAAGGCAGAAGGGACAAATTCTCCAACCTCTTCACACAGAGAATTTCTGCATCACTAGCCTATTTACAGTGATTTGGGGCTGGGGCTTGCAACACACTTGGCAAGTATCTCATTGGACCTTCAGAACCCTCTTGAAGACTGGTGCTTTTATGGTCCCAATTTTACAGACCAGGAAAGTGGAGCAGACAGGAGTAAGGTGAGTGGTCAGATTCACACAGTTAGTCACTAAGGGCCCAACAATGGCTACAATAACCATCTAAGTCACCGAAAATCCTAACTCTGAGGCCACACCTCTATGAACTGACAGAGGGCTCCCTCAACCCTTCAGTCCCCATGACACCAGCTGGTCCACATTGGGCTCTGCCCAGAACACACCTGCAACATCTGCCAGAGAACTGAGGAACAGAAGGAGCTGGGGCCGAAGGCCAGGGTGTGGTCTGGAGAAAAGAAGACTGGCATCCGGCTGAGGCTGACCCCAAAAGTCATTTGGGGCAGAGACTGAGGTCGGCCCACCATCAAGAGGAATCAGAACAAGGGAAATAAGGGGATTTTTCATTTGAAGAAAAGTACCCAGGCAAGTGCAGTCCATTCCTCTCTGAGCTCACGCTCTGGCTCTCTGGGTTCTCTCCACCACGCTCCCCTGCTAGGCACTTTGCAAAGGAGTCAAGAGGAAGAAAATGCAGATAAAGGAAAGATATTACTAACAGATGGGAAGATGGCCTTTGGATCCTCTGAACAAGTCCAAACATCCCGGAGTAAATGCTTCAAAACTAAAGAAAATCAATGAGCCTCGAATGTGGAGGCCCAAGAGAACAGGGAACCCCAGCGGGATAGGTTCCGAGAAATAAATAAGCACCAGGAATACAGAATGGATGATCTTCAGAGACAAGAGAAAGGGCTAAAGAGACACTTAAATCTGGGGGGGATAAAGGAGGGGGGGGTGCTCACTAAAAAAAAACAAAAGAGAATAGACTGAGAATGCAAAGACACCAAAGGGAACCACAATCAAGTGAAAGAAAAGCAAAAAGCAGTAAGTTTTAAAGAAAACATGAACTTGTTATCAGTAAAACATAATGACCTCAAAAAAAGGATGCATGAAACAGCTTAAGATTCTGAGTCATGCCTGGGGCGGCTGGGCCCGAGTCAGGGGGACCTGAGTGCAAATGCAGCCTCACACACTTGACACGCTTACTAGCTGCATGACCTCAGGCAAGTCACTTAATTCCAATTACCTTACCTTCTCCCCCCCCACCCCCCCAACCCGGAAAAAAAGTTAGCTTCTAAGTCACACCCAAGAATGCCAGTGAAAAAAATGAGCCCAGAATGCAAGAAATCAGGAGAGAAAAAAGCCCAGGACTTGGGAACACAGAAAACCAAGAGTCAACCAAAAGAAACCTCTGACAAAGTCCCGTGTCCGTAAGAGAACAGAAAAGAAAGAGACTGGAACGCACCCGCCAGAAACCGCAGGGCCAGGCACAATGATGTGCCAGGAAGACCAGAGGAGACTGGGCTGCGGCCCTCACACTCTGACCTCCAGGCCCAGGCTGGGGCCGCCCTCATCTGGCCTCCACCCTGGGGCAGAGAAAAGCTCAGGGAAGGATGTGGTTCCAGGAATCGTTCCTTAAACAAAGACACCTCGGGCTTCCCAGAGCTGGGACCCAGGACCAACGACATCCGGGTCACATCTTGATCCACACGTGAGGCAGAACCTTGCTCTCTCCTCCCAGTCAGCACAGGCTGGTGGCAGGACAAAGGTCAGGACACCCTGTGACAGCCCAGGAGCCTCTGCTTCAGCCGCCTGTGTGGCCATTAGAACTGACTGTTCTCATCCACTCACTCTGCTGCATGGGGTAGACACCCCCTAACGCACCAAGGAGTGAGACCTGACTTAGCTGGACAGAGACAGTTCTACCAAGATGTGGCCGTTGCATCCGCTCCAGCTTCTTGAAGTCGTAGGTGAGACTCAGGTACCAGGTACCAGGTGAGAGTCAGGTACACCAAAGGCAGAGGATAAGCAGCCCTGGAAAGCCCTCCCACCACAGGCATTTATCCTCATACCGGAAGAAAGCAGACCATTTTGGCCAGACTACAAGAGGGTAAAAGACAGTATTGGGAGAGAAGGCTGGAATAACAGGGTGATGCCAAGTCACAGAGGGTCCCTGAAGGTATCAGCTCCAGGAGAAATTATATTAGGGTAATGATATGACAGGGAAGAAACAGGATGCTGGCTGGTAGCTATGAAAGACAGACTGGCCCAGGGAGAACGGACAAATGGGAATCATTTTGGGGAGGCTCCTGTCACTTTCCGAGAAGGTGATAATGAGGTCTACAGCGAGGTGGTAGCAGGAGCCATGGAGAAGAAGGGACTGGACAAGAGACGTCAATGCGGAAGAGCCTATCCTGTGATGCGAGAGGAGACAGAGGAGGCCCTCCATCGGCCTCTCAGAGCCACCAAGTTCTCCATGACTCACACCATTAAATACCTTGTCTCATTGGACGCTCTATTCTCTCTGACGCTGCCAGTTCTCCCCCTGCCCGGACATTCGCAGGCCCTCTGGCTGCATCCTCATCCCAGGGATCTCCATGGGATCTGAGCCAGGTGCAGCACTGTTTCCCTGGGGGATCTCCTCAGCTCCCTAGGATTTAATGACCACTCTGTGCTGATGATTCTCTGAGCTAACTGTCCTGCCCCAGTCTCTCTGCTGACCTCCAATCTCTCAGCTCCAATCAGACATCCAAGAGATAGGCCAAAAAAACGCTTATCATCTTTTCCCTTACACGCTTTCCCTATTACTACCAAGAGTACCACCACCCTCCTCGGGCCCAGACTCCCAAACCGGGTATAACCCTGAACTCCTCATTCTCTCTCACACTCCCCGTCCCACGTCCAATACGGTGCCAAGGCCTGTTGCTTTCCCTTTTGTGGCAACTCTCTAATATACACCGTTTTCTCCTCTGACAATGCCACCACCCTGGTCCACAAAAAAACAAGGAAAATCAAATTATTAGCACCAAAAATGAAAAGGATGAACACACACCCAAAGCAGATGAATTCAAAGCAACAATTCAGAATTACCTTGCCCAATTATATGCCAATATAATTAATCACCTAAATGAAACGGATGAATATTTACAAAAACGTGAACTGTCTGGATGATCAGAAGAAAGTAGAATACTGAAATAAGCCTAACTTAGAAGAGCAGACTGACCAGTCTGTCAATGAGCTCCCCAAGGAGAGAGCCCCAGGGCCAGACGGGTTTACAAGCGAATCCTCCCGAACATTTCAAGGACAATTTATTCCAATACTATCTAAACTGTTTGAAAAAAGAGCACTGCCAGTTCTCTCTATGACACAAACATGGCTTTGAAACCTAAACTAGGGAGAGCAGAAATAGAGGAAGAAAGTGACAGAGCCACCTCCCTCATGGACCCCGATGAACAGTGAGGAGACTCCAAGCCGTTTATCACAAAGGTCAAACTGGCTGCATTTACTTACCTGAGGAATGCTGGGCTCGTTCAGTATTAGGATCCTATCAGCCGATGGCGGAAGAGCTTCCGATGCTGCCCACACCTCCCTCCCACACCCCCCCCACACCCCCAGAAGTCCAGGGACAAGTGGAGATGAGCGGCGTCTACCTAAGAGTAGGAGCTTCCACAGTCTGTAAGAAGGGCAGGCGCAAAACGAGAGGGCCAACTATCACTATTATCAGTCGATAGTGAACTAGAAACGTCAGAGGCAGCAACTAGACAAGGGTGACGGAGCCAGCACCGGCGGCGAGGAGGAAGCCAAGCTCTCACTCTGTGCAGATGACAGAACCCTAATTCAGAGACCCTCCTGCCCCCCAGAGAGCCGGCTACAAACACCACTCAAACAATGACTATCAGCCAAGTTGCTTGATGTCGACAAAGCCACACAAACGATCAACGTCTCTCCATGTTACTGCAGAAGGAGGAGACTGAAAGAGACCTTCCACTGCGAATGGCCGCGGACAATCCACGGCGCTTCTGAGTCTGCCTGCCAAGAACAGCGTGAAGAGTGAACATGACTGTGAAGCACCCTGCGCACAAAGACGGATCTGAATGGCTGGGGAAACACAAACTGCTCATGAGTGGGCTGACGCGATCTCATAAAAGCGACAACATCACTTAACTTAATTTGCTTATTTGGCGCCGTGTCCAAGCTACCAAAAACATTACCTTTTAGAGCTAGAAAGAAATAAGAGAGTTCATCCGGAGGAGTGAAAGGTCAAGATGGATTTTTGAAGACATGGAGTCAGTGGGGCCGTCAATGGAGGGTCTCTGGCCCTGTCACAAAGTGGTGATCAGTGAGCCAGCTCAGCACCAGAGAAGAGACAGAGTGCAGATGGATGGAACACAGGAGGGAATGAGCGGAGCAGCGCCCTCTGAAAGTCTCAGCTACTGGGGCCGGACCTCACTTGGACAAAGCCTGCTGGGAAAGCTTGAAGAAGTCTGGCACAGGGGTGAGCAGCGAATAGAACACCGGCCCTGGAGTCAGAAGGACCCGAGTTCAAATCCGGCCTCAGACATTTAACACAAAAACTAGCCATGTGACCTTGGGCAAGTCACTTAACCCCAACTGCCCTCCAAAAAGCAATAAAAAAAAAAAAAGAAGTCTGGTACAAAGTAGGCTCTCCCATGCCATATGCAAAGATATGCTCAAAATGGGTATGTGATTTAGACAGGAAAGGTGTCATCATACACAAGTGAGGGGAAAGCAGGGAAAAATGCCCCTAAGATCTGCAGAGAGGGGAAGTTCATGACAAGAGATACCAAGAGTTGCAGGAGGTAAAACAGATGATCTTGATCATACAAAATTATAAAGTTTTGCAGAAACAAAACCAATGCAGCAAAAATTAGATGGAAAACTGGGAACCAGGGAAAATATTCTCAGTAAATAAGTCTCATTTTTCAACTATACTGGGAACTGAGCCAACTGTATAAAAATAAGAGGCATTCCCTAACTGAAAAATGGTAAAGGGACATGAAGAGGCAGTTTTCAGAGGAAGAAATCAGGCTTTCAATAGTCATGAAAAAAACACTCTAACTCACTAAACATCAGAGAAACACAATTCAAAACTGAGGCACCACCTCAGATCCATCAGATTGGCTATGGTGACAGAAGAGGAAAATGACACATTCTGGAAGGTGCACAGGAAAATACGGACATGAAGGTGTTTTTGGCAGACCTGAGAACTAGTTCATCTATTCCATCCACACCCTCTAACCCAGTAACACCACTACTACATCTAGACCCCAAAAGAAAAGGACCAATAGACACAAAAAGCTTTATGTGGCTCTTTTCCTGATAATGAAGTATTGGCAACTAAAGGGATGGGAGTCTATCAACTGGGTTATGTCTGAACAAGTGCTAGTATGGCAATGGGATGGAATACTTTTGTGCTGTAAGAAATGACGGGGAGGGTTCAGAAAAATCTGGGAAGAATTCTCAGAACTGATGCAAAGTGAAGTGAGCAGAACTGAGAGAACATTGTGCGCGGTAACAGCAACATCATAACAACGATCCGCTGTGAAAGGAAGATAAATGCGACGACTCCAAAGAGCCTGTGATGAAAGACGCCGTCCACCTCCAGAGGACTGACTGGCGGCCTCACAGGGCAAGCCAAAGCACACATTTTTATTTGTCTTGCTTTTTTTTCTTTGCCTAGAACACGGCAGAAATATTTAGCATGAATTCAAGTGTACAATGGGTAAGGGCGAGGGAGCAGGGGTGGAGAATTTAAAACTCAAAATAAATTGTTTTTGAGGGGGCAGAGGGAGTCCGACCACACCGCCTCTCTTTTTCATCCCAATCTGGCAACTCCCTCCCACCTTCAGAATCCGATACAAGACCCAGTGTTCCAAGACCTTCCTGTCTTCCTCACCTTCTTCCCAACCCCTCTCACGCCTCACATCTGGTCTCTCCGTATAGCCCTTCGGCCCTCCTGTCCAGACTGTGGCCACAGCTCCTGGAGGCTCCCCCCACCCCGGTCTGTCCTCTGTCAATCCGCCAAGCTGCACATCTCACTCGCCCGCTCCCTGTGACCTCCCCAAAACCTTTGTTTTTATGGCCTGGCTGCTTGGCCAGCCTCTTCCCCACATATTCTGGGGCCCCATGAAACCAGGCCCTTGCAATTCCTAGCACGCGTTTCCCCTGACTACTCCCCTTCTGGCTTCTTCCCTTTCACATCAGTTAGCTTCCTCTAGGGGTGATTGTCATGCAGACACCTTATTTGTCCTCAGGGATTTGCATGCTGTCTCAGTCAGCATGTTCAGGGCATAGACTGTCTTTTGCTTTTGTTCAGCCCAAGGTCTAGCACCAAGGAAAAGTTGTCTAATAAATTCTTATGCCTAACAAATGTCTTAATAAGTTGCCAAAAATGTTTTTCCTAAGATACAAGTTTGATGGCGTCTCTCACCCATATTCATGAGTGTACACTGACTTTCAGTCACCTCGTGGACAAAATTACTCCATGTGACATTTAAAATTCTCTGCAGTTGTGCTCCAGCCTCTCTACACATCCACCAGCCCTCTTCCCTGTGCACAATCCACAGGACTTCTGGCTGCTCCCTCAAGCTTGGCCCTGGGCCTTCCTAGCCCACCTCTAAGGCTTCCTCGAAGATGACAGACAGCACACATGAAGCCCTCTGTACCCCTCAAGGACGCACTGAAATGCCAGCTGGCCAGTGTTAACAAACCAGCCCCACTCCACCCCACCTTCCATGCATACCATACTCAATGGTCTCACTTGGGAGTCCTCTACCCTACAGGGGAAGCATGCATGCAGCCACAAAGGAAAGGCCAAAGAGAGATCCTTCCTTGAGTGGCTGGAGAGCAGGCAACGGGACACTCGGGGCAGGCACCATGACTTCATTGAGGAGGGGAGTGAGCTATGGGACCTGCCCTATTGGCACAGCGAGGCACCTACCGATTTGTCAAGTATCATCGGGTCAACATCTGCCAAGCTCGCGCCAACTTTGACACGTTCTCGAAGAATGCCACTGGCTAAATCTTCTGCTCTAAAGTTCATTGGCAAACACCTGCAGGACAAGAAGAGGCCCAGTAAGCCACAAGAAGAAAGACCACTACCCTGTGGGCTCTTTTAAATCCAGGACTAAGAGGCTCCAAGAACATTGGATTTTCATTCGAAAGAGCGACCCTAGAAAGACACCTGAAGAGCCGGGTCCTGTTCTGATCAAGCTGAGGGTGCAACCCCCACATTTCCCCCCAACAATTAAAAGGAAGGGTGCACCTCATTCATGGAGGCTGGAGCCACTTTCTGAAGAGCAAGAATGTCTGTCCTGCGCCACATGTCCAGCCATAAAGTCAAGAGTGAGCACAGAATGCATCAGAAAAAAACAACCATGAATGTGCTTCTAATCACCCTGAGAGAGGTATATGGTCAATCATTAGGCACTGATAGAAAGACACTGGAAACCCAGTCTGGGAGATCTGTCCTTAGAAAGAAAGCTCTGCTGAGCAAGGCTTGGTGTACTTCACAGCCTGGTCCACCCTGACTGACCTGTCTGGCTGCCCTTTCTCATAGAGGTCTTTCCTGACTCCCCCAAACCAGAAGAAGACCTGGCCAGTCACCTCCCTTCTTCTGGTGCTCTACTCCACACGACTTTGAGGCAGGCCCCTCATGGTCAGACCAAAAGCCTCAGAGTTGCGGGACATGCTCCAAAACACATGAAGGAAACAATTTTCAGGGTTGGTTTCTCTACAAAATTCTCTCTTGGCCAGAGACCTGAGATGGACTCACAGTCAGGGACATCTTTGTGAGGCCCAGCACCTCCAGCTTATTTTTGCCTTCTTAATGGTCTCTGTCAATCCTTTGCCTAAGATCTGCCCATAACAGGTCAAAAATAACAGCTCTAGAATAGTAAGCACCAATCTGTTTTTGCTCCTAAAAGTCTCTCCTAAGGAAAACAAAGGCCAAGAAGAGAAATTCCTGAAGAGGAGATGCTCTAAGTGTGTGCAAAACTATGGACACAGACGTATCCCAACAGTCACAGCAGTCACTGCCACCCAGATGGCATCCTAAGGTTTACAAGGGGCTTCATCTACATTAGCAGCACTTAGGAACCTCAGAATCACCCTGTGAGGTCAGAGCTATCACCATTCCCCTCTGAGACTAACCCAGATTTGGTGCCTTGCCCAGGGGCCCCCGACTCTCGGCTCTGTAGCCCTCCTTCCCTCCCTAAGAGCTTTCCTTCTCCCCTTCAACAAAGGGTTTCCTGGGCCCCTAGAGGATGATCTCCTTGGCCGCCTTGAGCTCCCCAATCTGAAGACTCCAGACCATTCCAGAAAAGGGCACACAGTCTGTGTGGATTCTACCCATCAGCTCTCTAGCCTCCAGAGCCTATGGTCTAGGAGGACCCGATCATCTTGCTGTCTCCCAGTCTAACCATCAGACTCCTGCAGGGAACTGTGGAGTTCCCAGCTCATAGTCGATTCCTTCTATCAGACTGAAAACCAACAGGCAGGAGCTGATGGGAGGCAGAAAACAGAGACATTGCCAACCGAGAGCAGACCTTCTTCTCAAGCTCGATGCAGCTGCCCACACCCCCAACAGTTGGAGGGTGACTCTGGCTCCCAGCCAGCCCAGAGAAGGGAGCCACATGATGTGAAAGTCTCCACCCAGGGCCGGTGACCCCAAGGAATGCTCTGCAGCGGCCCCAAGGCCCAACCCACCTGTTCCTGGCCCGGGCCATGCTCTTCGATTTCCTTCTCTCAAAGCGCTCTTCATCGGAGGACGTCGTATCACTACTGTGGATGGCATGCTTCTTTCTCCTGTTCAAAAGAGCAAAAGTGAATCAGAGCCACAAGCATGAGCCTCCCTGGCCTCTGCAGTCACAGAACGCATTCATGGCAGGGACAAGGCGCCACAAAAGCAGACTGACATGCTGCACAACAAGGCCCCAGAGGTCAATGCCCTCAACAGCAGCATCCATGGGGGCCGACCCTGGATGCCAAGGCTAGGGAGAGTCCAGGAGGGCTGGAGTAGGATCTGAGAAGTGCCAGCAGGGCACTGGGAGCCACTGAGCCTGTGACCAAGCAGTGTGTCAGGGCATCACAAGCTGGAAGGGGCATAGACTGCAAAGCTAAGGAAATCGGGGGGAGGCCAGTGAGCCATGGCTGAGAGAAGACACGGGACAATGCTCCAGCCTGTAGAGGGGGCCTCCCACACCAGCACCACTGGCTGGAGCTTTTCACTCTTCATTCTCTGAGTCACGATGGGCAAAGGAAGAGGCAGCAGTCAGGGGAAAGAGAATCCCAAGAAATGTACTTTCATGGGAATGCCAATGAGACAAGAGCAGAACACACTCTGATGGGGATCACCCAGACCCCTCCACAGGGAGGATCCATCCGCCAAGATGAAGGGCAAGAGGCTGACCCTAGAGAGAGCCCCAAGTGACCTGGACCCACAATTTGCTGGTGCCCAACAAAATGGCAAGAGGAGGGACCTGTGACCAGGCACACGAGCTGCAATGAGACCTGGGAAACCCCTGTGGGCATCGCAGAGCTCTTGGCCCAGCTTGTTCCAAGTGTTCCCACGTGACCCAAAGCCAGTTTATTTTGGAGAGGTTCAAGCATGAAGCTAATTAAATGAATCTGCCTCAGAGAAGTAGAACGAGGAGTGGACGGCCCTCCTCGGCCCCCTGTGCCCTTGGCAGGAATGGCAGTATGAGGGTCTGGAAGACGACACACAACACACTGACTTGGCGATTTTCCCTTTACTTCTTTTTAGAGAAATCTTCTGGGTTCAGCTCTCTAGCTGCGCAGACCTCTGCGGTATCATGGGGAAGAAGCCTCCTCACACATATTTCTCACGGTCACCATTCATGAAGTGACAGAGGCTTCATCAAGAGTTAGACATCAGGAGAAGCTCAAGACCCCGACCTTCCCAAAAGCCAGGCTCAGGAGCTTTCTTGGGTGTGGGGACTTTGTACAAGAGGCGCAATCCCTCCCAGCCCCACAATCCATTGTCCCTGCAGAAATAGGTGCAGGCACCGAGGAGCTATCTCAGAGGCCACCGTGGCCACACAGTCTGCCACCTGTGCCAGGCCTCTTCCTCAGATGCATGCTGTCTTCGGACAGCAGATATGGGCTCCCTGAGGACAGGGGCCATCGCCCTTTTCCTCTCCGTACCCCCAGCAACCAGCACAGCGTCTGGCACACACTACACACTTACATGCTTGTTCAAAAAAATGGTCATTGATGCTTAGGAAACACCTACTGTGTGCAGGCCTTGTGCCAAACACCAGGGGCAGTCCCTGCCCTCAGGGAGCTTACAGTCTAACAAGGGGAGTGTGGCTCACTGGTTCCCCCTGCAGCTCCCCCTTCAGCGCTGTGGAGCAAGGGTAATGAACTGAGCCAAGTGAGAAGAGCCACTCCTGACAAAGTGGTCGGAGGGCTGGGAGAGCAGGAGGCGCCTGCAGGAGCGCCTTTAGACCACCCAGAGAAGGCATGCTGGACCCACTTGCTTTCCCACAAGGGAGAGAGAACAGAGTCCAAAAGGCAGAGGGATTCTGGCTCAAGCCAGTGCCCACAAGAGGGCTGGGAATCTGCGCCTGGAGGAGGCTGGACAAGCTGCCCTCCGGCACACGATGGTGCCATCAAGGAAGCTGCAGGGATGTATCAGAGGTGCAGCTGCCAGGATGCGCAGGCCACACCAGCATGCCCATCCAGGAGCATGGATCAGGGGCCAAAGTCCCATA
>CM053595.1:325803950-325846126 GCA_028646575.1 Pseudocheirus occidentalis
GACGGGGGTGGTCCACGTGCCCCAAGTCTCTCCTCACTCTAGTCTGGCCTCCATTCATCCACCAAAGTGATTTTCCTAAAGTGCAGATCTGGCCACATGCCTCTTACTCAATAAACTCCCTACTTTCTCCAGAATTAAAAAAAAAGTCCTTTGCTTGGTGTTCAGAACCCTTCAGAAGCTGGTTCCCCCTCACTTTTCCAGTCTGCCTATACCTTATTCTCCGGTGACTGCAGGCACTTGGCTGCCCCACCAACAAGACCCTCTATCTTTCAGCATGTTCCCCAGCTGTCCCTCAGGTCTGGAATGCTCTGCCTCCTCCACTCTGACCACTGACCTCCCCAGCTTCTTTCAAGCCTCCACCTGGCCTTCTCTTGGGAAGCCTTTCCCAGCTCCTTCCCTCTGCTGATTACATCCAACTTGGCCTCTTATCATTTCCTCTTTGTACTGAAAATCCCAAAATGTACGTAACCTCTAATCGCTACTGTGCTGATCCTATAATGGAACTGACTTCATGTTAAACTAATTTTATCATTTGCCTCTGCATCTATGGACCCAAAGCCACCTATGGCTCTGAGCTGAACTCAGGAATTTTTGCTTTTCCTCTGAATTAGTTGAAGCTGCTTCTTGTCAAAGCACCACAATGACCCTCCAGAAAAGACACACCCCCTGTCCGGTCCTGTCCTGGCCCATCTCTGAGCAGTTACAGGCATCTCTGCCCCACGGGGACAAGAAGCCTGGTGATTCTGACCCCCTGGCCAGACCTACAAGACGCAGGTGTGTCCCTTAAACCAACGGAGGCTCCCAAACGGCCCTCCGTCTTCCCTGCCAAAATGCTGCCAGCCTGGTGCCCAACTGCTTCATCTTCCTCACCTGTTCCTTGCTCTCCGGCACTTTCCCGAAAAGGCCCACCTAAGGATCCTTGGTTATCGAGAGGCCGGAGACCTTCTAACTAACAAAAAAGAGTGATGACATCTGGACCATTATCATTCAATTTAATTTTGTAACATAAGAGTAGATGGATGGATGGGAGAGTGGGTACATAGATGGAAGGGCGGATGGACAGGCAGATAGATGGATGGATGGGCAGATGGATAGATGGATGGATGGATGGATGGACAGGCAGATGGATGGATGGACGGATGGATAGATGGACGGACGGATGGATGGATGGATGGATGGATGGATGGATAGATGGATGAATGGATGGATGGACAGACAGGCAGATGGATGGATAGAGGGACGGATGGATGGACAAGAAGATGGATGGACAGGAAGATGGATGATGGACAGATAGGAAGATGGGTAGATGCCATTTGCACATTCTCTCCCTCAGGGCAGGGACTGTCTTTTGTCTCCTTCTGGACCCCAGAGACTAGCACCATGCCTGGTGCATTGTAGGTGCTTAATCTGAGTGTCTTGCTCTAACACAACCAGAGAGGTAGGGCTTCCCTGTCCACAGGCCAAATGAAAAGCAGTGGGAACCCCAACACTGACTAGCTGTGAGACCCTGGGCCAGTCACTGAGCCTCCCAGGCTCAATGTCCTCATCTATAAAATGAACCCAAACTGTAGACCAAGCAGGAAGCGAGCTGAGCCATGTGAGCAGCTCAGTGGGCCGTACGCTGAGCTCAGAGTGCGAATCCTACCCAGATGCTTACTGGTGTGGTGGCACTGGCCACCTAAAAGCTTCATCTTCAGTGCTCTGTGAAATGGGAATAATCACACAAACATTCCACGGTTGTTGCAAGAACGTCTGCTCTTTACAACTGTTTCAGCTTATTTTGATGTCCCACAGAGGAGGAAAAACAAACACACCGATAGAAACCTATTAAAGTTTTCCCTTCCAGGTGACCACTAGGAGGACAGAAAAAGAAGCCCCCGTGCAGCCCCAGCCAGAGCAGCTGCAGCAGGGGCAGGGGGGCCGCAGGGAAGCAGATGAGAAACCAGCCAGGAAGTGCAGAAAGGGAAGGTAAAGAGGGGCCTCAAATCCGCCCCGAGCCCCTCAAGTTCTGGGAGATTCGGCAGAGAAAAGCATTGAGACCGTCCCTGAGAGTGGGTGGCCTGTCTCTGATCAATCCAGGGGGCTTCCTAATGCAAAGGTAGAAAGGAGAAAGTCCTCGCTCCCCAAGAGCCTCCAGGGCCCAGCCACAAGGCATCATAGCGGCCCCAGGGAAAAGAAGGTGGATCTGAGGGGAAAGGCTCAACAGGAAGGAAGGCCTGATGGTGAGGCAGAGGGGAGGGGGGCCTGGATGCCACCATCCTAACGCCTCTGTGAGCCAGCATGGGTGGGCTGCCACCCTGGTGGCCGGGGCAGGGCCTCCCCAACGCCACTTTCTCCTCACACAACGGTCTGATGAAGAAGTGCGCACTTCCAGAGGCTGCTGAGGGGAAGGGAGGCCAGAAGGCCTAGGGGTGGGGGGCACAATGTGCCAGTCCTAAGGTCAGGAAGGTCCAAGTTCACACCAACCCTAGATACTGCCCAGCAGCCGAGCTGAAGCATTTGGAGGCTGGAGACCCTCTCTCCGAGACCCTCCAGAAGGGGTCTGGCAGGTGCCTACTGGTCAAGGCAACTTCCTCCCAGATTGTCCAGGCTGGCTTGGACCAGAAGAGAAAGTTGGCTTGGCACCCAACTGAGACCTCCACATCCACCCTCACCTAACAGGTCCAATGATCCTTGAGATCCCCCTCCCAGCCTGGCTCTTCTAGACACAAGCTAAGCCAACAGTCTGAGCCAAGACTAGGACAAGTGGCCATTACTCAGACCACAGGTGCTCTAACGGCTGAAACGCAGACAGAAACAGTTGTGACAAAATACTCTTCATCTCACTTAACTGTAAAAAGGAGGGCTGAAGATTCAGGATGGGGGAATCATTGGTCATCTGAGACCAGGCTGCTAAGAGCTTGGATTCCTGCCTGTAGGAAAGGCCTGTCCACATGCTCTGACCAATGAAGCACTAAGGGCCCCACGGAGTTAAAATCCAATAGTGCTGTCTGTCCATTTGGGGGAGAGGAATTTAAATGTTTGCTTTTCTCTGCCCACAGTGATGGGATGGTGAGGAGTCAGTCTCAAAGGAGAACAGCCTGGGATAAGGGGAGCCAAGCAGAACAGTCTGACAAGTGCCCTGGATTCTAAAAGAGCAGAATTAATTCAAAGGGATCCCCAGAAGGAAAGACAAGAAATGCTCAAGCACAGAGAGAAACAAACTTAAGGAAGAGGGAAAACAAGAGCTTTCAGCGGAGATGGATGTGGCCTCACAGTGAAGTCTCCAACCAACCTTATTTTACCAAAAAAAGACAGAGAGGAGCCAGGGCAGGTGAGAGGGTGAGACCGTGTCCTCAGCCGAGGCTGGGTCCTTCCTTCCAGCTCTATGACTCACGGGCTTAATTAAACCCTAGCAGACATCAAACAAGCAGTAGAGCCACTCACAGGCTGCAATTAGAGGGGCCTTTTCCCCATCTGTCTGCAGGATTCTCAGACACAGATCTCTGTGGGAGAAGGAGCAAAGAGCTCCCCAGCTTGGCTGCTCACTGAGACAGCCAGAAGTGAGGTTCCAGTCAGTCCCTCTGGGCAGAGTCCCCAGTCGGCAGGTCCCCCGACCTTCTCCACCACTTCCTTCACTTAATGAAGGAGTGCGCCAAGGAGAGAAGCTCCTGGACCCCAGGGCAGCAACTTACTTTGGAGAGCTGTTCTCAAGAGGAAGGCTCTTTCTCTCAATAATAAGCATGAATTCATCCCTTTTATGATCCCTGTGAAAAGTGATGTCATCCCACTGGGGCAGAAACTGAACACTGACTGAGATTTTTTCATCATAAAAACATCACAGGATCCAAACTTGATTTCTGGGCACACAACTGTCACTGAATGGGGGGTGGGGGGGACGAGGACATTTTTAGGGCTTGCTGAATGGATACATATAAAAGGCCTCTCCCCCTGCTCTTCACAGGCCAAGTCTTTCCTATTTCTGCTGCCCAAAGATGGGGGAAGAGCCAACAGATTCTGTGGAAGAAGTGGCTTCCCTACACCCCCCAGCTGGGTGCAGGTATTAAGAACACCCAAGCCCCCACATCCACCCCACAATTCTAAAAGCCCTGAGCCATCTGGTCACATAATCAAATAATTCAGTATCTCAGGGCACCAAAGACCTTCTGTATTTCAGGCCTGTCCCTTAAAAAATGACCAAGCCCACTCTTGGTGTCTAGGCTCCCTTCTAGGCAAGAAAACCAAGAGACTTCTTAAACACGCCCCTCTACTCGTGAGTGCCCTTGGGTGCCGGGAGGGTCCCCTCCATTGCCTGACACCGACACACCTCTCTGCTCACCTGGACTGGCCAGCCGTGAGGCTCCATTCCTCCCGCTGGCCGGGGCTTCGAGGCTTGGACTTATCCTTGCAGAGAGCATCGGCGAGCTTCAGAGTACGCTTGGCTGGCGGGGAGATGTGACTATCGCTCAAGCTGCCATCGGCGTCAATGTTCTGAAAGAGAACCAGGGAAGTGAAAGCTATTTCCTCACTTACCACACTGCCCATACAAACACGGGACAGAAAACCCACAGTGTGTCCCCCGGCAGCAGGCTCTGATGGACCAACAGCCCCTTCCCTCTCGGTCCCAAACAGTTTACAAACCCCAATTAGAACAGAATGCAGGGCAGAAGGCAAACCGATGTCCCCCATCCTCAAGGCCCCAGAAGAGTCCTGAGGGAAACAAGAGCAAACTGAGGCTGAAGGAGGGACCCTGAAGGAGAGCGCTGAGAAGGGAGGAGGAAGCGAGCGAGGAGCAGAAGCAACGTGAGAACTGCTGCTCCACACAGGGACAGCTTCTGCAAGCGCAGGAAGGAGGAAGACAGAATGTCCTGAAATCAAAAGACCCTAATTCAAATCCAGCTTCAAACACCTCCTCACCCCATCACCCTGGGCACACATACCACTTCGGCTTCCTCATCTATAAAATGCCTCCCAAAGGAGCTTTGCAAACCCTGGAGAGCCACAGGAATGGGCA
The DNA here is from genome assembly GCA_028646575.1 of Pseudocheirus occidentalis. NCBI lineage: Eukaryota > Metazoa > Chordata > Mammalia > Diprotodontia > Pseudocheiridae > Pseudocheirus > Pseudocheirus occidentalis. The sequence goes on from CM053595.1 coordinate 325,808,944, forward strand.
CCATCACCACCCTGTGCTTCTGCTTCTTCCAGTTCAGTTCAAACACAGCGGACGGCAGACGTAACAAGAACAGATGAGCACCGAGGCAGGTGGGGGATAGGGGGCAGAAGTCCCCCTGGAATCCATAAGTACCCACTAAAGGAGCTACTTTGTGAACAAAGAGCACAGCTAGAAGCCCCCAAAGGCCAAACACTCACAAGAGGGGGCACTAGGGTGAACCCACGCATTGATGCCATGAGACTGAGCCTCTTGTCCCCCTCCCAAGAGAGGAGAGGGTAGAACGGTAACCACGCACTTGCCCCTTCCAGACCTGGGAAGGACACGGCGGTCACCACGATGCCTGTACTTGCTGAAGAAGCCGTCCCCCACACAGTGCCTGTCTAGCCATGCTTCATCCCCATCCCCATGATTACCGCCCCCCACCTTCCCAAAAGAATCATAAACACTGTGAACACAGCAAAGCCCAGAGTGTGAGGGGCACAATTACCACCTCAGCAGGAACCCACAAACTCCAAATGGAAGGAGCCTCATTAGCTGCGTCTCCCATAAAAAGCTTTTCATCTTCAAAGCGTATTAGTAATGAAGTGATCTGGAGCCCGGCCCTCGGTAGCTGGCCCAAAGCCATGAGGCGCTCCCAGGGGGAGGAGATGCCAGGCGTGAGTGTGGGACACCCGGCCAGATCAGCATCAGCACCACCTTCCGCTACTTAGCAAGAGCAAACCGATCCTACAGGTGGCCTCCAAAATAAAGGGAGCACGCTACCATTAGACAGATGAATAGTCTCTGAAACATGTTTTGTGCTGGCCTGCTCGTCTTGCATGTGTGACTTCACTCAATTTATTCTGGGGACAGCAACAGAAGCTGCGTTCGAATGCTGCCTCGGTCTGGGGTGCCCATGGCTCTTCTTTCTTCTGGCAAGACGGTGGGATTTCAGCTCGTGGACTGGATTTGGGCTTCTCTTGTTTTTAATCACATTGGCTATAGGTCCCACAGGTCCCTCTGTGGCTTCTTTTCTGTTTTCTTAAGGTTGTTTTGTTCACCCATTTCTCTTATTTGTGACACCCCTTCTTCTGTGCTAACTTTAAAGTCATTTTCTTTTTTGGCAATCCGGCTTCAGAAGTCAATTTTCAGTTTGCTAATCCTGCCCTCTTCTATTCTGTCTGAGGATGTCTGCAGAAAGCCTCTGGCCGGCCCAACTCCGGAGGACTCCAGAGGACTCGGCAGAACCTGCCACCCTCCTTTACAGTCAATGCCCCATTCTGGACACAGCCGTCAAGAGGGTGCATCTTTCTGTAACGGGGCTCTGCTTTTCATGCTGGTCTTGCTGTTTTCAGTGGAGAGGGGAAGAGAGGCAGAAAAAAGCTGGTCCCAAAATAAAATAAAACTGGTTTTTCCCAGCACGTTTTCCCCTGAGGCTCGCTTCAGGCGCGTCCCAGAAACGTGGAGAGGCTTCACCATTGTCTTCCCTATTGTTATTGTTCCTATAACTGTTCCCTGACCTCCTCCTTATTTAAGATTTCATGAACTCTCCATCTGGGTCTCTGTCTTTTGTTTGTGCTCCCTGAACTAATTATTCTTTTTACTGCATCACGGTCTGTAAAGGGCATAGCTATTACGTGCCCCGATCCATGATTATATCTCAATAGATGCAGAAAGACTCTGACAAAATACATGGCCGGGGCGGCTAGGTGGCGCAGTGAATAGAGCACCGGCCCTGGAGTCAGGAGTACCTGAGTTCAAATCCGACCTCAGACACTTAACACAAAAACTAGCCACGTGACCTTGGGCAAGTCACTTAACCCCAACTGCCCTCCAAAAAAAAGCAAAAAAAAAAAATACATTGCCGATTTATGCTAAAAAACCTCAAGTACAGTCACATAAACATGTTTAAAATATCATTAAAAGTATCTAAAAGCAATCATTTATGCGACAGGGACAGAGCTTTTCCCCAACGAATGCCAGGGTAAGTAAGGCTGCATCCCTTCTCCCCATTATTACTTAAGACAGTTCTGAAAATGGCAGCAGCGGCAATAAGACCAAAGAAATAAAGGCATAAAGACAGGTCTCTGCTCGCTGAGGACAGGACAGGTTACTCAGAAAATCCTAGGGAACCAGCAAAGCTATTAGCTGAGACAGTCAACACCTTCAGCAAAGTCACAGGCTCCAAAATAAACCCTCAAAAACCAAATGCATTTCTATGAGAAAGGGGAATTCTGTCTGATGATGACAAAATGCGCCAAACGTTTGGGGCTCAACCTAAAGAAGCACACCCCCAAACCAGGCTAGATTTAATTACAAAGTGTTCCTTCACGCAATCAAATGTGAAGAGTAGCTGCAAAAGGGCGGGCCAGCCAATGCCATCACAATTAACTCGGTCTTCAGGCCAGGCCAATCCCGTGACCAAGGGGAGACTTTGTAGAACTTGGTAAAATAAAAAACACAAGTTCCAAAGGATCACTTAAAATCACACAGTACTGGCTCAAAAACAAAGACCGGATCCACAGAAGAGAAGGGAGAACAGGAGATGGTGGCATTCAGTTACCCAGCACTGAAAATCCAAGAACTTTCTGTAGATGAGAACTGTTGGGAAAGCTGGAGGGCGGTGTGGGGGGGCGTAAGACTTGGCCCCCCCTCCACCGTGCTCCACGCGGATACAGTGCTCACACTAACACTCACAAACGCTGGTTGACGGCCTACTGCGTGCATGCCTGTGCAGGCCAGCCACCCTGCTAACTTCTGCAAATGCAAAGGGAAGTGAAGGTGCTTAGCCCTCACAGAACAGGAAGGAAGCTGGCCAGGGGAGAGGCTGCTTAGCTGGACTATACACCTAAGGGGTTCATGACAAAGTCACCAAAGAGAGTTTGACCAAATCCAATAATCTTCTTATCAAGCAGCACGCCTATCTGCTAGGCTTTGCTCATCCTTTCCCAGAGGCCTGCCCTTCAGCAGGCTCACCAAGGTCTGCCCAGGACTGGACCTTGAAGGCCATAGCAAACAAGACTTCATGAGGGAGAGAGGAAGAATCCAATCTGGGTGGAGACAGGGTTGAAAATGCCCATCAAGGCTGGGAAGCCAGAGGAGCTGGAAGGATGGCAGTGCCCTATGAAAGGCTGGAGGGGGAGAGGGAGGAAAGAATCATCTACTATGCGCCACTTGGCCCAGTCACTGAGTGCTTCCAGTGCAGAGAATCGCCACACACAGCACAGTCCCTGCACAATCTAGGAGAAGCTCTTTCGACCCCCACGTCAGGGGCGAGGTCTCCGGGAGCAGCCGCTGCCCTGTTCGGCTCACAAAGCTACCATCTGCATGCCCAGCACACAGCTCAACCTCAGGGCTGGTTAACAGTCACCAGCTTATGTCTCTTCCAAAAGAGATTCAAGAAGACTCAAAAACACAAAATGGACCCAACTGAGCAAGCGTTTTAAAAGGGGCGAGAGTGAGGTAGAGGGAAGACGGAGGCATTTTTCTTCCTAAAAAAACGAAGCCAACAACATCATTCTTCTGTGAGATCTGCGTGCCTGACATCTACCTGCCAACCATGGACCCCAACTGTAACTGCGAGACCGGTGACTCTTGCACCTGTGCAGGCTCCTGCAAATGTAAATCTTGCTGATGCAAATCCTGCAAAAAAACCTGCTGCTCCTGCTGCCCAGCAGGATGTGCCAAGTGTGTCCAGGGCTGTGTCTGCAAAGCCCTCCAGACCGAGAGTTGCAGCTGCTGCCACTGATGCTCCTGTCTCCCTGTGCCTGTAGATAAAGGAATTGGTATAGACCTGACTTTTTATACCCCCAGATGTGTTTTCTACTGTTTTTCCTCTCTATGAAATGAAAATAAACTCATTAAATGATTAAAAAAAAAAAAAAGAAATGAAGCCCCACAGCATCTTAAGACAAAGCCTTTTGGTTCTTCTTTGGAAGAACCACCCAGCACCAGGGAGAGACCGCTCACATTCCAGGACAGCCTGGACTAGATGGTCAGGAAGCCCAACAAACTTCCGTCTCCAACGCCCTCTCCCCATGCTGCTCCGGACATCAAAACTTGGCCCCGGCTGCCGTGTCTCTTCTGTCCTTCCCGAGGCTGTTTTGCCCTGCGAGACCCTCGTTGAGGGGACCTAGATGCATCCCCCTTTACCCTCCCAGCTTTCTGAACTTCTAATGACCCACAGAGTAAACACTGTGAGCGTTTGCTGCCCAGTTTTATCTTTTAAACAACCCTCACTAGTTCACCTGATGATGGAACTGAGACTGCGTCCAACCAACAATCACCTACTCTGTGCCAGGAACCATGCAAGACACCAGGGATGAAGAGACAAAGCACTCAGGAAAAAAAATAAAAATAAAAATAACTCATCTCCTAGTTGATCCAATAACTCCATGGCAGGGAAAATGCATAATGAGTCATTAAACTGAGGAGGAATCTGTGCGTTCAAAGGCTTCCATGACAACAGAACTGCTGGAGATGGTCTCAGCAACTGCCCATCCTTAATCAGGTGTTAGGCCAGAGTCCAGGCCCAGAGGGAAGAGCCCACCCTGGCTGCACCCAGGGCCAAAAGGTCAAGGGGGCGTCCAGAAGATGGACACCAGTCTCTGCACCAAGGCCAGTGGCTTGCTGTCTGAAGGCTCCACTGAAAAGTTTCTATGGCTACAGTCTCTAAATGCTAAATGATGGAACACTCCCAGCCCAGAGTCCTGGAAGCGCATGAAACACCAGCTTAAAACAGGTTGGAGCTGTCAGAATGAACAGCCGCCAAGACCTGGCCAAAAGAGACCAGCTGAACCTGCCCCAGAGCCTTGAGACACCAGGAGGGAGAGACCAGGACGCCCAGCTCCTGAGGTCTCTATGGTCTCCCTGCTCCCCCACCTCCATGGGCCCCCCAGACCTCTGCGGGCTTCCCAATTCCTCAGACCACCGGGCCAATCGGCTCCCCGCCGGCACAGCAGCTCCCTGAAAGGAGGCTCAGGCCCTCAGGAGCCCTCCCCAGCTTCTGCAGCAGCCAGGCCTCAGATCCTGCTCCCTCCAGCCCACCCAACTCACAGGGACCCAAGGGACGGCTCTCCCCTACGCACACATCTGATCATGGGAATCGTCTCAACCACTTCCAGGAGTCTGCTATTTACTATCTCTGGACAAAACATAAACTACCCCCTCTGTTTAGCAACTGAAGTCCTACCCAAGCTGGCCCCAACCCATCCCGTAGCCCCACTGGGAATCCTTCCCACTCGTTCCTCAGCAACTCAGCCAAAATGCCTTCCCTCCATGGCTCACCAACAACAGTGCCCCTGCCTACCAAGCACACTCACAGCAACACATGAGAGAAAAAGATGGAAGAGCCACGTGCAATTTTATGTCCTCAGAAAAGAAACGAGTCTTCACAAAACTCTTCGTGATCCACTCCAGAAAGTGGATCTTAGGGGCCAGATGAGCAAAGCGAAAAAAGAGAAAAGCAGCTAAGTCTGGGGTCCCCCCCCCACCCAGGGCAAGGACTCCCCTGGAGGTGTGACAGAGCCGGAGCAGAGAAGGCAGCCACCCCTGCCTCTCCTAGTCCCCTGCATCTGGGTGGCTTTGGCATGGTTACTGGGCCAGGAAAAGTATGTTATCAGAACTTGTGTTTTGAAGTAAAGTATATGCAGAAAAGTGTACTTTCAGCAGCCTCTACCAAAAAATGAGTGGTTGTGGAAGCCTCACCCCCAATTTCCCATGGGTTCAATGTCTCAGCATTCAAGGTTTTGACCTTTGCCCCCTTTGTCAGGAGCATTACTGTGCAAAAGCAAAGGCTGGACCCCGTCTATGTATCTGGATAGATGGACGGAAATGTTTGAGTGACTGGCTCCCTATCAATGCTGCGCACACACGTCTATAAGGAAGTGATGCTCCCTCCCATCAAACATCAGCTCACCCTCATTCTTGGCACCACAACCCCTGCTACTGGAGAAGGCCCGTGGCACTCTCCAGATGGAGTGCGTCAGGGGCAGAACCCAGCACTGGCCCACGCTGCCGGCTCAGGTCAGGCTTACAACTCAAACTCCCCGACCTTTTTCAGACCCACTGCAGTCTCTCTAACATCTGGCTTGATTGCCTGTACCGAGTGCAAGACTCCAAGGGGCAGAGAGGGGCGCCGCGATACACAGAGCACTGGGCTTGGAGTCTAGGAGATTCTTCTTCCCGAGTTCAAATCTGGACTCAGTCACTGACTGGCTCAGCCATGTGACCCTGAGCAAGTCACTTCACACTGGTTACCTCAGTTTCCTCATCCAACAAGAAGCTGGAGAAAGAAGCAGTGAACCACTGCAGTATCTCTGCCAAGAAACCCCCACATGACTCACCAAGAGTCTGGCACGACTAAAAGCAGGAGTTAACAGTGGGCCCTAGTGCCCCCCCTTTATCAGATGCGGCCCAATGCTCTCCTCTGGCCTGGCTATCACCCACTCTGTCCGCCTTCCCTCATGGCTGGGGGCCCCTGCACACATGATGAAGCAGTCCAGGGCCCAGCCCAGATCCAGGCCCCTCCTCTGGATCCCCCTGCCATGCTGCCACTGAATCACCAACACGACTCCAAAGAAGAAACAGGACAGGACTCCCCAGCCACTCTCCGGAGGAGCAGCTTCCCAGGTCACGCAGAAGGGCCGAAGCTTCCAGACTTTTTCTGTGTGTGGACAATCCACGCAGATTTTTTTACCTCTTTCTTTTCTTTTGTGTCTTAAAAAAATACTAACTGTTATATGGGACAGGTCTCTGGGAAGGGGTAGGGAAGACACCAGAGAAAAACCCCAAGGCATCCATAAAAACTTATTTTTTTAATAAAGGCCCCTCTTCCACGTGGCCAGCCAACGGCTTCTGAATCCCTCAAACCGGGTCCTCATCTGACACGGTCCTTCCACCCTCTCCCTAAAAATGAGATCTTGGCTAAAATCGGGGTCTGCTCTGCACTAACATCCACCCTCCTCTCCCTCTGGGTCAGGGGTCTGCCCTTTGGCCCTGCTCCCACCGGCACCATGCCCTGTCCTCCTTGTCTGCAGACACCAAAGGCAGACCGCCGCCCGATCTCAGCTGTCTCCTTATCAATTCTCAACACTCCAGTGTGTGCCTTCCTCCCAGGGTCTGTGCTCTCACAGAAGTTTCTGCCTGGGCCCCAGCCATGCCACTGGCCAGTCCTCCCAGGCCTAAGGCTGCGGCTGACTGGAGCAAGGGCACACAGGCCCTGCTCCTTGCTCACCTCAGGACACCTCCCCGCTGGTCACTTCTGTCCTCGCTCCCAATATAACCAAAGCTCTATTTTGGTACCAGAGCCCTTCCCGGTCCGGCCCCAACCATTCTGCTCTACCTTATTACACAATGACCCAGACAAACCATTGTCGTTCCTCATCCTCTACATCCGGCCTCTGAGCCTTTGCTGACCTTTCCCCCAGGTCTGGAAGGCCCTTCACTCTCGTCTCAGTCTCAGCTTCCTTTGAGGCTCATCTCAAGCACGATGATGCCCCCAGCGAAGCCTCCCAGAGCAGCTGGCATTCCTTCTCTTTATATTTACTCTGTCAAAGCTGGCATCCATATGTCCCTCTGGCCTCCTCCCAGGAGAATGGAGGAACTATCCTGCAGAGGCTATCTCTGTGGGGACACAGGACAGGCGCAAAGCACAGGCAACTTAATAAATACATGATGGACTTAAGCACCATGAACAACTAACTCTCCCCCCACATTTCACCCACAAGCAAAACTATCATATAGGCTGGAGGAGAAAAGGAAAAAAAGCCACCTTGGGAAAGCAAAAGTGTGTGTGTGTGTGTGTGTGTGTGTGTGTGTGTGTGTGTGTGTGTGTGTACGCGCGCACTTACAACGAATCCAAAACCATTTACTAAATGCTTCCTACGGGCCAGGCACTGTGCTGGCACCACAGAGCAAGCTGCTCCTTGGCCATCAAGAGCTCAGTCTCATGAGCAGAAACAGATATACTTGGGGGGGGGGGGGGGCGGTTAGCTCAAAGGAGGCCCTGAGGTTGGGGGAGGGGTAGAGAGAGGCCTCTGATTGGGCTGACTCGGCCAAAGGAGTTCCCGAGTGAAGCCAAAACAGTATTTCCCAACATTGTTGGCTGCCTCTTTGCTAGACTTACATTTCACTGGACACATTCAAAGAAAGCCAATGTCTACCAGCTTCAAACTCACTTAATAAAACATTTAAGGATACACCTGTCTGTTTCTGAAGGAAACTCAATGTACCAAATGTGCATCAGAGAGGGAGCCAAGGTCCTGAGAACAGACAAGACCCTCCAAACTCTCACTATGCCCCAGGGCATGAAGGAACAGGTCATAAGCATCAAATCCAGGTCAGTAGACAAATCCAGGCACTGACTCCAACTGGGCTTTTTTTTTTTTAAATAAAAGGATGAATGACTGACATTTAAGCAAATCAGTGCTGGAGAGCAGTGGGGTCAAGCTCAAGCAGCAGCATTACCCAGTTTCCCCATTACCCCGTCTCCACTCTTGGTTCTGATTATGTGAAGTGATTCCCAAGGACATCTGCACATAGGGCAGGCTCGCTCCCCAAGCTGAAGCCCACGGCTCCAAACACGAATGTTTGCAGAGCATCCGGCACCTGGCAGGCAGGACCCCTCTGGCAAGCCGGGCCGGTCTGTCTGAGGTCTGACTGCCCACACCAGCACCCACACCCTGGAGACTATCTCTCAGCCTACAAGGTTCTCACCAGCCTGTTTGCCTCGGGCTAATCACAAGAAGGAAGCTCCTTGCCCAACCCAGGGAAGCACAGAGGCCTCAAAGGGCCCAAGCAAATCAGGACAGGCTAAGTGGAGACAATCAAGTCACGCCCTGGCGCAGACAAGCCAGGCCAGAGGGCAGGACGTGCCAAGAGATCAGGCAGGGCTTGGGGGCCACCTCAATGAATGAAGGGGTCTGGAGCAGCACCCACAGATCCGGTCCCCCACCAAGAATAAAATAAAATGCTCCAAAGCATCGGCAACTCCCCCCCCCCCTTCAAAACCGCAACTTTCTCTGGGCCTCTGCAAAATGAGATCTATGTCATGGTCCCTCGCAGAGTAACAACTCTGGTTACATACCTATGGCATAAAATGACAGGTGCTTGTTAGTCATTCCTATGGTCAAAAAAACTCCAGATGTTGATTTATTCAAGCCGGAATGCTTGGAGATACAATCAGATGAAACATGGAATAAAAGATTGCTACTGGAGTATTATTACTACAATGAAGAATGCAAAAGGCCATGGGACAACCTACCGAACAATATGGCCAGAAATAATTATAACATGAAAACAAAAGGCATTAATCCTTTCTTGTGAGTCATTACAAAGATGCTAGTCCAGCCCTACTAGGTGCCCAAACACCGCGCAGCCGTGTGCTACTTCAGCTAAAGAGATACAAGAGGCGGCCGTAATTACTGGGCTTCTTGAACCCGAGCTGTCACTGTGTTTGACAGCCGTGATTCTTGCTTCCCTAGCACGTTCCATCAACAGGCTTTTCTATATTTTTAACCTTTTAAGAGGCAGTTTTCCCACACTAGAAAGCTGGCCCTGCCCACAGCAAGGCAATTTTCTTGGACCCCTCCCTAAACTGAGCCTCTATCTCATTTCCTATAGAGGTGGCTATAAACCTTCTCTCTGGAAGACCCCGCTTTCCTTTACTAAGCCTAATCCTGGTCCCTCCGTCTCAAAGCCCCCTCTTCTCTTCCTTTAGTCTCTACCGGGGCCCCCACCACCTCACCATCTCACCATTCTCCTTTCTCATCTCCAGCCCGGCCCTGTCTCTTGGCCCCTGCTCTGTTGCCCATGTACACACTCCAAAGCTCCCCCACCCTCCAACCCTTGGAGTTGTGCCTCCCTGTGATGCTCTGCCTTCACCTCCTCACCTCTCTCATTCATTTCTCAATACAATACAGAACCCAACAGGACCAGACTATAAATTCTCCCCTCGAAGTTGCTAAAGATCTTCTGATCACCAAATTCAACCTTCTCAACCTGCCCAGTATACCAGATGGCGCTGACAGACCCCCTACCCCCTCCCAGCCGCTCCCTCTGGTCCTGCCCCACCTGTCTGAGCACTTGCTCCTTGGCAGCCTCCTCGGTCATCTCACGCCCCCTCAACGCTCTGTCTTGGGCCCTCCTCTATCTCCCAACCCTCTCAAGGTGACCTCACCCACAGTTTGTCCAATCAGCCTCCAAAGCTCCACACACTCATGACCACCCGCCTGAGACAGGTCCCACAGGCCTCTCCAACTGGACACACCCAGAAGAGCGTCTGTTTTCTTTCAACCACACTCTCTATCCACTATCCATGATGTCATTCCAGGGGCCCAGGCTGGCAAACTCACACCACCCCTAGCTCCTCATCCTCCTCGGTCACCACACCCTGCTGTTTCTCCCGGAAGCATCCTTCCCACCTCACCACACAGGTAGCGGCTCCTTCCAGCTCATTCCTCATGACCCATTACAACAGCCTCCTCATGTGTCTTCTTGCCTCCAAGCTCTTCAAATTCCAAAGTGGCTGCCCCTCTATACAGACCGTACTCAAAATGCCAAGGGCTCCCAGCAGGATCAGTCCAGAAAAATCCAGCCCGGCTCTGAGGGAACCCGTGGGCCTTGGCAAAAGCCAATCCTCTTCCTACGCCCAACAGCCCGGCCAAAGCAGTCAGGTCATCTCCCGCCCTCTCAAATCCACACCAGCCATCCTTATCCCTGGAACGTCCGGCCTCCTCGCTTCTACCTCTCAAAATTCTCAAGTTCCTTCAGAATCAGTAAATATTTACTGGGGACCTCCTACCTTCCGAGCACTGGGGATACAAGCACAGAAAACATCACCTCTACTCACAGTCAAGAGACATGGAAATAAGTGGCAGTTCAGTTCAAGAAAAATGTAAACATAATCGAGTGCAGCTACAGCAAAAATAATAAAAATCACGCACTAGTCACAGATGCCAAAAAACCTGTGGACAAAATCCATTTCTGTCAGCAACATCAACTCCTATGAAGAACTAGAAAATAAAGGAGTACACGGATGACGAGGAACACAGATTTAAACCTTGAGTCAAGCTAACGGGTAACGTGTATAACCCCTGGAGGCCTTTCCAATATGACCAGGGCTAAAGCGAGGCTGCCCAGCAGGACCATAACTACCCCACATGGCCGAGACCCCACAAGCAGAAACGTAGATAAAAAAACAGAAAGGTCAGACAGAGAAGCCCGAGAGAGCTGCTGAGACGCAGAATAAAGAATAAAGCCAGTCAGCAGCATTTCTGCCTGTCACCGAGAAGACGCAGGAAGAGAAGCTCCACTGAGTCCAAATGACCGTAGAGAGGGTCAGATGGCCATGAGTTACTCTGCCAGGACTAGCGAAGACAACGACTCCTCACCCACAACAACTCTGACAGACACAAGGACTCTCTGCTGCTCAGAGACTGACGGGGGACCAAGCCTGCTCTTGGACGCTCTAATGGGGGCTTTGCTTGGCCGGACTACTCACAAGGGTCTGGTTTTGTCTTTTCTGACGGGAGTAAGGCGAGGTGGAGGGGAAGGGCAGGAAAGACACACTTAAGGGAGAGAAAAAAAGTTATTTTTAAAAATCTCAGGGAGGAAGTCAAGAAAATCCCAGCAGTTGCAAGGGAAGACTTCAATGCGCTCCGATTTCATCAGCCCTGCAGATGGTTCTTTTGTTCACGGGCAAGACGATAGAGACATAGATACAGACACGGATACCTATACAGATGTAGAGATGTATACGAATATAGATACATCTATACATACAGATAGTTACAGACACCCACCTCCACAGCAGAAGCTGCGCTGATAGCGAGCTATTACGGCCTAATAAAGGCCTCGCAGAATCGCAAGGACAAACAGCGGGCTTCCTTCGCCTGGTCGGGGCGCAGTCCCCGCCCCTGAGGACCAGGGGTCCCCATCATGTTGTGTTCGGAGCAGCACTTTCTTGGCATAGCCAAGATCACAGGGTGACTGGAAGCACAAAGATCTAGAAACTGCAGCAGCCGACCTCTGGATGGAGAAATCCAGGGGACAAACCCACTCGTCGTTTGTCCAGCCCGGCTCGCAGAGATGTCTGCAGACCCTGGGGATGGAGACGAGCCAAAAGACAGCCAGGCAGAACAGAGCAATCCGAGCCCACACGGGTCTTATAGACAGGAAGGAGCAGCTCACCATCTACTGACCATCATTCTGTCTTGCCGATGATCTGGAGCGGCTCCGAATCACAAAGGAATCAAGGTTTTGGGGGAGCCACGGAAGGTCTCAGTAGGACCCAGCACCCTTCTCAGCACGACGCAGTAGAAAAGGGGCAGAGCAGGAGCATAGCCAAAGACAAGGACAAGAGACAGCCGGTCAAGCACTGCACAAATCCATCAAAGAAAGAGAAAGAAGGCCTCAAGAGGAGGCCAAGCCTCTGCCAAAAGTTCATAAGGAGCCACAGACAAGACTCTGGAACGGCAAGATCATGCGTGGGTCCATCAAAATACCACAATAACCAAAGACCCTCCATCGCCAAGACCGTGAGTTCATTTCTTAGACAAACAGACTTTCCAACGCTACCCAGGACCGGACTGGACAGAGCCTTTGTCCTCTACTTTCCTTCCCTAGACAACATCAAAGTGGAGAATCAATGAAACGTTCCTCGTTGCTGCACAAAGAAGGGGGAGCCCCAGGATGGCGCAGAGATGGGAGGGCACGGAGACAAAGGGTCAGGCCGGTCCTCCTCAAACCCAGCATGCCTGGTCCATCAGCCCCTCTGCTGCACCTGCCCCGAGCAGCAGCTCACCAGCTGCCACGGCTGACCCTCACCTAACGCTTCCAGGGTCACAACGTGCATCTCCTAAGTCAAACCCCTGGGCAGGGGGCCCAGCCGTGTCCAGACCTCCCCCAGAGCTGGCACATGAGGAGCTGAGGGGTCGGCGCTGGGAGGGACGGACTAGAGTCCAACCTCCTGGCTTTACAGACAAATGCAAAGCGCAAGCGGCAAAGCTCAGACTCTGGCCAGCCAGACCACGCTGTGAGCTCTACTCAACACACCAAATGAAGCGGCTAGGAGATTGACCGCGGGCCCCCCGGCAACCCATTCGCCTAAAATCTTTGAGAAGCACACATGTGCACCGACACACGCCTACCCCATCAGGCGGTCTTCATGAGGGATAATCCCCGCTAGACCACAGCCAGCCCAGCTGGTGTTTGAGGACAGGCATCACCAATACAAGATCCCGCCGATCCCGCCGGTTCTCTTCCCTCCGTCAGGGGTCAAAAGCACCTGCAGCAATAACCCATGAGCAGAGGAAGCACATCGAAAGCAGGGGTCAGTGGGATGGCTGCCCAGCTGTGGACGGAACGCAGGGGTCCCGGTCTCCCAGGGCACTGGGCGCCTCCTGCTAAAGTCCGCACCACAGAGGTCATTTGGGGGCTCCGGATGCCGTTTGAGAAGGGGGTTTCCCAAGTTCTCCAATCGCACAAGGGGTCAGTCTGTGAGCGATTCTGAGTCACGCGGGCATGTTTGACCAGCTTCTTCCTCTCTGTGGGCACCTCCAGGCTCCCACAAAGAGCCCCCACCTCCAGGCGCCACGGGCCCAAACCACAGTCCAGCAGCCAACTCTAGGGGGAGCAGGGCGAGTCAATCTTTCTCTAGGGGGAAAGGCCCCGCTCCTGACCACCCTGTCTTTGGGAGGGAAAACCACCCCTCCGTGGGCACGAGGCCAAACACAACACAGCGAAATGGGCGGGGAACCTGTGGCCCTCTAGGTCCTCGGGTGCGGCCTCCAGACGGGACCAAGCCCAGTGGAACAAAGCCCGACATGAAAGGGGACACAGGCCCCCAGCCCCGGTGGCTGAAGCCATGGAACACAGCCTGTGTGCAGACGGACCACAGCAAGGTAGGGAGGTGCCCCGGCCTCGGCAAAGGCCCAGGGGCTGTGCCGGGGACTGAGGGAGGCCTCGGACAGGCCGTGAGACCCTGGGCCAGTCACTGCCCTCTTTTCGGACCCAGCCAGGCTTCCCTCCCCCCAGAGCCCTCCCCCAGGCCAGTCAGCCCGGTGGCCACTCTTGACTGACCCTCATGCTCCCCACTCACGGGGGGCCCCACAGGGTCACAACCCCATTTAAGAAGCCCCCCAGGTCTCTCAAAGCGGCCCGGCCCAGACCGGACCCCAACACGCCCACAGGCCCTTCTCCTGCCCCCGCCGGCCGCAGACAGGAAGGGGCGCTAGCAGGGATGGAGACCGCAGCCCCCCTGCAGCTCACTCTACAGAGGGGGAAACTGAGGCAGAGGGCGCGCCGGATCAGGGTCGGTGGCACAGGAGGGGACGGGCAGGGCGGGAGATGGCCTGCTCGGACCGGCCTCCCCGCAGCGCGCTCCCTGCGGGTCCCTGCGAAAGGCCCAGGCTGCGGCCCCAACCAGCACTGGTGACGAACAGAGAGCTGGGAAAGCGGCTGCTTCGGGGCCTCCCGCCACCAGGGGGCGCCGCCCCTCCTGCCTCAGTGTCCCCACGGGGCGGGGCCGGGGGCAGGGCTCGGGACAGGCCCCGCCCCGGCACAGCGCCTTCGTCCTGCTCGGCTACTGGGCTCAGGGGCTCAGTCTTCCCGCTGGCACGACAGGCCCCCCCCCCCTCCCTGCCGGCGCATGCAGCAAGCGCCCCGTAAGTGCCGACCCCCCCCTCCGGCTCTTACCCGGGAGTCGTCCAGGTCCCCGGCTCCGGCTCCCGCCGCCGGCCCCGCGCCTGCTTTGGCCCCCGCCGCGCGGCTCTTGGAGGAGCGCGTGCGGGACGAGATGAAGTGACCGCCTCCGGGCCCGGCTGCCCCGCCGGCCCCCCCGCCAGCCCCGCCGACCCCGGGCCCGGCCGCCTTCCCGCCCAGCAGGCGCAGAGCGCTCTTCCGGGTGTTCACCATGGCCGGCCCGGCGCAGCTCGCCTAGCTGCTCGGGCCCGCGGGAGCTGGACAGCAGCGCAGGCCCCGGTCCGGCCCCACTTCGGCCCCGGCGGCGTCGCCTCGTCAGCGGCCTCGGGAGCGACCGAGCGGAGCCGCCATCGCTCCCCTTTCTCTGGCGCGCGCGCTCCCGACGCTAGCGGGACGGGACGGGACAGGCCGGGCCCGGGGGCGTGCGTGCGTGCGTGCCTGTCTGCGTGCCTGCGTAGCGGCGCCTTGCGTCCCTGCGCGCGCGCTGCGTCAGCGGCAGGGGCGGCCCTGCACGCGCGACAGCTAGAGCCAAGAGAATGGGCGTGCGCGCCGCCCGCGACGTACGAGCCGCGCGTGCGCGCCGGCGGCCCCCACTCCCTCCCTCCAGACGCTCTAGGGCCGGCGCGTCTCGTCTCTATGGTAGCGGGAGGCCCTGGTCCGGCCGGTCTGACAGCTCTCAAAACTGAGGCCTCTCGGAGACGCCCTGGGGGCCCGGGGCGGGAGAAGCCGACGGGGAGAAGCCGGACAGCCTGGGGCAGAGGTGTGGAGCCAGAGGTTGGGGGGGAGGAGCTTCAGCCATACCCCAAGGCTGCTCAGCCCTTGCCCTCCCCGCCCACCCTCCCGGAGCCCGGGATTCGAGTCTGCCCGTGGAGGGACTGACCCCGTGCGAGTCGTCGAGCTAACAATGTCAGACGGCCTCCCCTGAAGGAGGCCCCAGCATGTGCCGAAGATGCTCCCCCTGCCGCCTCTGCTTCTGCTGTATGACCTGGCGCTGATTCACAGGAGGCAAGGAAGGCTTCCACAACAAGGACACATGCCAAGGAGATTTATGGAAGCGCGGCCCTTCCGGTCCTTCCTCGTGGCGGTCAGCGCCCAGAGTGGCTCTCTAGGACCCAGACTCCCTTCTGGCTCAGTCAGTCCAGGGAAGCCTGTGGACCCGAACCCTTTCTAAATGCACAAAATAAAATGGGTAGGGTTACAGAGGGAACCAGTTCTGCTGAAATCCTATTAGCAAAACATTTTTGAAGACAAGTTCATGGGCTGCTCTAGGAGTCCAACCACATAAAATCTCCAGCCTCCAGATAAGATACACAGAACCCAGGCCTGAGAGACATAGTCCAATCTGGCTCCTAGAAAAGGAACCAGAGTGTGTCAAAGGGCCCACTCCCCAGCTATACCCCACCCCACCCGCCCCAGTGGCTCACTCCCCCAGATTAGAAAGGGAGCTCCTGCCTTTTCTGTTTAGTCCCTCCACTAGTCAGGGAACAGCCCAGCATTATGTGCCTACTAAGGGCTAGGACCTACATGTGGGGCCTCCCCACCTGGGCTCCTCCAGCAATCTCAAGCCCCCTCACTGCCATCATGCCCACTCACTCCCTCTCTCCTACTACTTGCAGACACGCCTGACTCTCCCCCAACCTGAAAACACTCACTGGATCTTTCCACCCAGGCTATTGCCCCTTTTCTGGATAAGCTTGAGAATGCTCCCCTCCCTCTCTTCTAAACCCCTCAGGGCAGGCTTCCAAACTCATCCTTCCACCAACAGTGACCAATGATTGCAGTTGCACAAGCCCCCCAGCATGTTCTCAATTCCCATCCTTCTGGACCCTCTGCAGCCTCAGACACTATCCATCACGCTTTCTCCAGGTCCTCTCTTCCCTCCTAGGGCAGTGGTTCTCAACCTTCCTAATGCCGCGACCTTTTAATTCAGTTCCTCATAGAATTATTTTCATGGCTATTCATAGCTGTAATTTTGCTACTGTTATGGATGGTAATGTAAATATCTGATATGCAGGATGTATGTTCATTGTTACAAATTGAACATAACCCACAGGTTGAGAAGGCTGCTCTAAGTGTTCAGAAGGCACACTCACCCACCTCACCCCTGATTCTCCTTCCTGCTGCCTTCTTTGCTGGATCAATCACCTGCCTAACCACACCTGCCCATCCCCAGCGCTCTGTCCTGTCCCTCTCCTCTTCCTCTGGACCACTTCCCTGGGGGATCTCCTCAGCTCCCCTGGACTTAATGACCATCTCTGTCCTGATGATTCTCAGATCTGCCAAGGTCTCTGCTGACCTCCAATCTCTCCTCTCTTACTGCCCTTCAGACCTCCCCAGCCGGACCTCGACCTGTCCACACCAGAGCCCGGCTCTGTCCCCAAACCCTCCGGCTCTCAGCCGCTGGGCTTCCCTCCCCTCCCCCCATCTGGTCAGTTTCCAGTTCTGTCAGTTTCGTGGGCTCCACCTCCCTCCTCTGGGCCCTTCTCCCGGTCCGGCCCTGCCCTGCCCTGCCCAGAGCAGGAAACCAAGCCTGGACTGGCCTGAGCCTGCGGCCCGAAGGTCACCCCAGGCAGGCCTTCCCTAGTCTGGGCTTGGAGAGTCCGCCGGCAGGCCGGGTCAGAACCCAGGGGCTGGAACCTAGCGGAAGGTCCCCCCCTCACCCCGCCCCCGGCCCCACCGGGGGTCCCCCGGCCTCCAACCCTCCCCCGCGGGGGCCTGGCCCGGCGCTCGCTCCTGCCGCCGGGGCTGCGCACGCTCGTGCACGTCCAGCCCGGAACCCAGAGAAAGAGGAGGAGGAGGAGGAAGAGTCAAGTCTGAGGGATCAAGTTGGAGAGTTAGGCTGGGGGGCCAGGCTGTGCAGACGCGCGCGACCTCGAACAGGTGAGAGACCGGACCTGGGGAAGAGGGGACTTCTGGGGGGAGGAGAAGAGTGCGTACTGGGCCCCAGGATGGGGGAGGGGGAGGCTGCTCTCCCGGGTTTACTGGGTTAGGCAGGCCAGACCCAGTCCAGCAGAACGCAGTCTCTGTATATGGCCCGAGCTGGGAGGGGGGCGGGAATCGAGGATCTGGGGTGAGGAGGGGGCTGCAGGAGTAAGGGAGGGGTCGGTGCACAGCCGGCTGATGCTGGATGGGACCCGAGCCAGGAGTTGGGGGCAGGGAGGATCTGGGGTGAGGAGGGGACTGCTCTCCTGGGTTCGATGGATGAGTGGGCAGGCACAGACCCAGCCCAGCTGACCGCAGTCCCTTTGTGTGACCTGAGCCAGGACTTGAGAGGGGCGGGGGAGGGCCTCCTTCTCAGGTTGTCTCCAAAGCCCCTAAAATCCCTCTTAACCCTTCTGAGCTCACCAGCAAGGTCTGGGCATGCCCCTTTCCTTAGGGTGTCATGGACTTCCTCACGCAGGCATCCTCCCCTGAACTGTGCCTGTACTTCTGCTCTGGCTGGGTTTTTTTTAGGGGGGGGTAGACAATGGACCCCAAAAGAGCCAGCCTGGGGAGGGCTGAGAAGTGTGGAACTCAGCTACCCCCAGGCCATGGGGAGCCACAGGGGCATTGAGGCTCCAGGGATTGAGAAGACAGTGGAGGCAGGGAAATCTAGTGATGAACTGCCAGCCTGTGGGCAGTGGGAAGGTAAAGGAGGCCCTGGAAGCTAGAAGTGACCAAGGGGTCAGAAGAAGTCTCTTAGGAAGATATGATTGTGGGGGATAGGGCATAGACAAGGTCCGCATGAGACCAGACAGGGAGGCAGGAGGGGTATTCTGGGGTGCTGCCTACTGTAGGACTGGACTCTGGAGCAGCGTGGTCAGTTCTAGGCACTGTGTTTTGGAGCCTGGAGGAGGCCAAAGCAGCAGGGAGTGGCAGTGAGTTGAAGTCACAGGTTACTCCAAGGGACTGGGGGTGTTTAGGGCATGAGGGAAGGGCTGGCAGCCTGCACTCCTCCCCCATTTTCTCCCTTTTTTATCTTCACCACTTTGGGGAAGGGAATAGGAGAAACCTAAGGGATTTGAAATGAGTTTATTTCTGGGTTGGTTTTTCTGTCACCATAATTTTCAAATACATTCCTTGCCCAAAAAGGCCTCCCTTAAAACAAATGATTATGAGAAAAGAGAGAGGTCCCTCAGCCTCCATTCAGCATGTCACCCCTGTGGTCCCCCACCTCAGCCTTGAAGGGAAAGAAGTGCTCAGTCTCCTCTCTGGGACCTTGGATGAGGCAGCTTTGGGTGCCCTTTCCCTTCAGGGCAGCTAGCTCAGCTTAGCCCCCCAGACCCTATCTGCTGCCTCAGCCCATGCTCCTCTATGGACCATATGTTTTTTAAAAGTCAGACCTTGAAGCCCTTCCCCTACTGACCACAGCAACAATCTGTGTGTCAGACAGCCTTCTGTCTTCTGAGTCTGCAGGTGGGGGGATGGGGGAGGGAAGGCAGCACATGGGTCACTGTGGTCACTCCTCCAACCAACAGTGTGTCTTTGTCCTGTGGCTTCTGTCCTTTCTGAGCATTTGCTGGGTCTGATGGAGCATCTCCCGTATCCACTCTTCTGACTTCTCTTCTGGTGGTTATTAGTAAGCTGACAGGTCTTCTACCCCTTATCCATTGGGGATGGCTCTTGGACATATACGTGTATATGTGCTCATGTGTGCGTATACATATGACCGTGTGTATGTGCATGTGTGTGCACATGTGTGTACGTGCATTGGGCATTTTATATTTCTGTTTTATGTTATATTTATTTTATATTTCTAGCTTATTTGTTATTTGTTATTTTTTATATTTGATATTTGTCCATATGTATCTTGGACATTGGGCCCTTCTTACCGGTGTTTGCAAAGATTTTTTCCCCAATTATTCATTTCCTTCTCATCTGAGGTGCATTGATTTTGTTTGTGTCAAACTTTTTAATTTCACATAATTGAAATTTTCTATTTTGGTTCGGGATTCTTTGCCAGCTGTTGTTCTGCCTTCCACTGTCTAATTTCTTTAAATGTAAGCTTTGACTAGTGCCTTACCTAAATTTCATCAAAGAAATGAATGAAACAAGTATTTGTAAGACTCTCTGTAAGCCTTAAAGTTTAGATAAATGCTAACTATTATTATTAAGTCTCTCGCGCTCTTCTTGCGGGGGACGTATGGGCTAGACCAGAGATAACACAACTAGATGAATACTTGGGATGGCCAGACCCTAACAGGAATTAGTAACTCAGTAAACTTCTGTTAGGCATTTGCTACTTGCCAAACACTACGTGTGCCAAGTGCTAAGGATACAAAAAGAGGAAAAGAGAGTCCCTCAGAGAGTTCACAGTGTAAGGCAGGAGATAAGCAAGCAAAAAGACAAAGGTCTAGCCACATAAAAGGAATAACCAAGTACAGGGGTGTTTGGAGAAGACCTGCCTGCCCCTCTGGCATCTACCTGATTCACCAATTCTCATCTGTAGCTCCAAGAAGCTGTAGCCTGTGCAGCAGCCACACCCCAGTCAACTATCTCTTCAGCAGACTGGCTGAACCAGACTGAGGGTAAGTGAGAGGCCTTACACACATTGGTGAGTTAGGGGAGTGTCTGTCCCAAGCATGTGAAGATTCCTGCCGTGGGATGGGTGGATGAGAAGAGTCCATTCCATCGGCCATAAAGGCAGCTGAAGCAGGAGCTCTGAAGAACTTTGACCTTGGTCAGATGTTGTATCCCAGGCCATCTCAGGTTGTCCTGACTCTTGTCTAGCCTCTGGACTTTAGTGACTCAAGAAGAGAGAGATCAGTGATTTCAAGCTACCTGCCTCGCTTAAATCCAATTTACGCTCAAATTGAAAGACATCACCCACACCATTTTTACATATCTCAAAGTCCTGTGGCGACAGGCAAGTAACAAAACAGCAGGTATGGATATGCTGGGTACAGTGTGGATACAGCCCTGCACATGGGCCACCTAGGCCATAGGGTCATCTTCTCACTAGGTGCAGCAGTGGAATTTGGTGGCCCCTGGGTATCTAAGCAGCCTTCTTGAAGGACCACGCTGTTTCTCTCCAGCATGAGGAAGAGGCTGGAAAAATTGTCTGCTTCACCAAACCTAACCCTGACCTGCTTCCCTGTGGCAGGTGAGGATCTCACCCTGTGGTTGAAACACAAAAAAATGTACAAAAATTTCAGCAAAGATGATTCCGCTCACCATCGGCACATGGAACGTGCGCATACTTATAAGAAAACACAAAAATCCAGTAGACCTTAAAGACGAACAGCCCGTGTGAGAGAACTCAGTAGGTATCACATCCAAATAGCCCTGAGTGAAGCAGGGCTGGCCAAGGAAGGTCAGCTTACTGAAGTCAGAGCTGGATACACATTTTTCTGGAGTGACTACAGCAAAGGGGAGCACCATGAAGCTGGTGTAGGTTTTGCAATCAGACCTAATCAACAAGCTTCCATGCCTCCCAAAAGAAGTGAACCACAGGCTCAAGACAATGTGATTGTCCCTTGCAGGAAAACGCCATGCCACCATCATCAATGCCTGTGCTCCCACCATGAAGGACCCTGATGAGGTCAAAGAAAAATTTTATGAAGACCTGGAGATCCTCATCATCAATGTGCCAAAAGAGGACCAGCTTATAATTCTGCGTGACTTTAATGCTAGAGTGGGCTCAGACTAGCAGACTTCGCAGGGAGTCCTCGGGAGGAATGGAGTTGGAAACAGCAACAGTCACTTACTACTGAAGACTTGTGCATCTCATGACCTTCTCATCACCAACACTGTCTTCTATTTAACTAAACACAATAAAACTTTGTGGATACATCCTTGCAGCAAACATTGGCATTTAATAGACTATGTGATTATAAGGAGACAAAGAGAATGTGAGAGTGATGAAGGTAATGTGTGGTACATAGTACTGGACTGATCATAGACTTATCCTGTCTAAGCTAAACATTTGCATTCAGCAAAGACAGTGTGGCCCCAAGGCAAAATGACCAGAAGAATTAATGTCAACAGATCAGAAGGCTTCTCTGAGCAGGAATAGTACATGACTAACTTGGAGGAAAAGCTAAGCCAACACACAGCTGTCAATAGCAGAGCAGAAGAGGAGCGGGTGGCTTTCAGAGATTTGATGTATGATGCTATATCTGCTCATCCATGTCAGAACCCTCGCAAACACCAAGACTGGTTTGATGAAAATGCTGGGGAAATTCAGAAGGGGATAAATAAAAAACAAGAGCTCCACAGGGTCTACCAGCAGGATAGTTCATCCCTCTCTAAGAAGGCAACATTTATTCCATCAAAAGTAAAGTACAAACAGAACTTAGAGAGATGCAGGATTCCTCACTCAGTAAGAAGGCAGATTAAAATTCAGTTTTATGCTGAGACTAACAATCCAAAGATTTTTATGATACCCTGAAGGCTATTTGTGGGTCAAAGAACGATGGTGCATCTCACCTGCTCAGTGCCGATGGAGCCACATCGATTAGTGATAAGGGCATGTTCCTAGAGAGGTGGACTGGGCACTTCCATAGTGTTCTCAGCAGATCGTCATTAATCAGTGCTGAAGCCACTGACCATTTACCTCAAGTTGAAGTCAGTCCCTCCCTAGCTGAAGTTCCAAACAGAGAAGAGGTTTTGAATACCATTAGGCTCCTCTCATGCAGCAAAACACCTGGTGCTGATTCTATTTCCAGCTGAAATTTTCAAGGTAGGGGGTCCATTATTCATACAAAAGCTGTCTGAAGTCTTCTGGGTTGTATTACGAGAGGAGGTTACCTTCCTCCCACCCCAGGAGAGTTCAAGGATGCTTCCATTGTCCACCTCTGTAAAGGTAAAAGAAATAGATTGTCCTGTGGCCATCACTTAGTCATTGCTAAACACAAGCCACACTTAGTCATTGCTGGTGAGATTCTTGCTATAATCCTCCTTAATGGACTGATCCTTCATCTAGAAGGTGGTCATCTATCGAGCCAGTGTGGCTCCAGGAAGGGCTGAGGAACAGTCAATATGGTGTTTGCTACCTGACAACTCCAGGAGAAATGCCAGGAGCAGAACAGAGGTCTATACACAACATTCATTGATCTAACCAGGGCCTTTGATACTGACAGTCATGAGGGCTTATGGAAAATTGTGTCAAAATGTGGCTGCCTGGAGAAGTTCATCAGCACTACACTTTGCTTTTAGAGCAGCATGTTTACCTGGGTTCTGTATGATGACTGATGCTCTCACATTTTCCCAGTCACCAGTGGAGTGAAACAAGGCTGTGTGCTTGCTCCTATACTTTTTAGCATGATAATTTCTTTTTTTTTGGAGGGCAATTGGGGTTAAGTGACTTTCCCAAGGTCACACGGCTAGTTTTTTGGGGGACTTGGGGGGGTAGAGTGTCTGAGGCCGGATTTGAACTCAGGTCCTTCTGACTCCAAGGCCGGTGCTCTATTGACTGCACCACCTAGCTGCCCCTAGCATGATAATTTCAACAATGTTGTCAGATGCCTTCACTGAGGAGGAACATGGCTTCAAGGTGAGCTACCTCACTGATGATAAATTATTTAACTTGGAAAGGCTACAATCCAAGACCAAAGTGGAGAGAGAAGTTGGCTTGTGGCTTTTTATTCACAGAAGACTGTGCACTTAGTGCAGCCTCTGAAGCTAAGATGCAACAAAGTATGGATCAATTCTCTGCTGCTTGGGCTAATTTTTGCCTAACAATTAACACCATGAAAACACAGGTTTTCTATCAGCCACCACCACACCATCCATACATGGAACCATTGGTCACAGCCAATGGAGAAGTTCTGAAGGCTGTGGATAAGTTCACTTCCCTTGGCAGTGTACTTTCCAGGGATTCACACATTGATAATGAGGTTGATAACTCATTGCCAGAGCTAACTCAGTGTTTGAGAGGCTCCAAAGGAAAATGTGGGAGAGTAAAGGTATTAGACTGATCACCAAACTGAAGGTCTACAGAGCTGCTCTGCTGACCTCATTCCTGTATGCCTGTAAAACCTGGACAGTCTATCAGCAGCACCATGCTAGGTAAGATTCTGAAAATCACCTGGCAGGAGAAGATACCAGACACTGCCAAGAATTCAAACTCTACTACAGAGAGTACAACTCCAGTGGACTGGCCGCATGGTTGGAACGCCAAACATGCATTTGCCTAAAAAACTGTTTTATGGAGATTTCACCCCAGACAGGCACTCATATGGAGGTCAGAAAAGCAATGCAAGGCCATTGTCAAGGTCTCTTTAAAGAACTTTGGAACTAATTACATGATGTAGGAGCCTCTGGCACAGAGTACCCAGCATAACATGCCGTCATTAAAGAAGGCTTGGTGCTCTATGAGCAAAGCAGAATCTCAGTAGCTTAAAAGAAATACGAGATGTGAACATTTAGAGCCATTTCCACTCCAAACGTTCCCATGGACTATTTGCGCCAACCTCTGGCAAAGCCTCTAAATCCATATTGTCTTTTTTTTAACATTTCTTTTTTTATTTTAATTTTTTTTGGAGGGCAATTGGGGTTAAGTGACTTGCCCAAGGTCACACGGCTAGCTTTTGGGTAGAGTGTCTGAGGCTGGATTTGAACTCAAGTCCTTCTGACTCCAAGGCTGGTGCTCTATTGACTGTGTCACCTAGCCACCCCAGTCCATATTGTCTTATCAACCACAGGCAGACACACTGGACCTTGACCCCAACAGAGTCATGTCATTTTTGTTCTCTTTGAGCACAAAGAACAACCAACCAACAAGAAATAATCAACATAAGGGGAAGGATCAGAAAAGGCTTCTTGTAGAAGGTGGGGTTTTAGTTGGGACTTAAAGGGAGCCAGGGAAACTAGTGGGCAGAGATAAGGAGGGAGAGCATTCCAGGCATGGGGGGCAGCCAGAGCAAATGCCCAGAGCCAAGAGATGGAGGATCTTGTTCAAGGAAGACCCAGAAGTCCAGGAACACTGAAGGGTCTGAGGTGCAGAGTATAGTGTTAGAAGACTGGAAAGAAGTCATGAAGGACTTTAAATGCCAAGCAGAGCATTTTGTATTTGATCCAGGAGGCAATAGGGACCCACTGGAGTTTTATCAAGCAGAAGGGTAAAATAGTCAGACCTTCACTTCAGGAAAATCACTTTGTGCAGTAGACAGTATCAGGGCAGTCAGAAAGACCTGAGTTCAAATCCAGCCTCAGACACTTAGTAGCTATGTGACCCTGGGCTATCCCTGTTTGCTTCAGTTTCTTCATCTGTACAATGATCTGGAGAAGGAAATGGCAGACCACTCCAGTATCTCTGCCAAGAAAACCCCAAATGGGTCACAAAGAATTGGGAAGAACTGAAAAAAACTGAAAAACAACAAAAATGGAAGGTCTTTAGTGGAGGGCTCCAGGAATCTGTGCCTGACTCCAGGTGATTTCAGGTGTTTATCAGTGACCTGTATTACAGCCTAGATGACACATTTAGCTGAGCTGCAGAGGACACAGAATGGCCAAAATCATCTTGACAGGGAAGAACACTGGATTGACTCTAATGGATGAATTTTAGTGGGAATTAATGTGAAGGTGACTTTGAGGGTGAGGTTGCTGATCTGAAAAAGACTGTGGGCTCAGCAGGAG
Organism: Pseudocheirus occidentalis; assembly: GCA_028646575.1. NCBI lineage: Eukaryota > Metazoa > Chordata > Mammalia > Diprotodontia > Pseudocheiridae > Pseudocheirus > Pseudocheirus occidentalis. The sequence continues at coordinate 325,834,180 of CM053595.1, forward strand.
CCCAGGGCATGTGATGTGGCAGCTGCCAAAGCCCTGGTCATCTGGGCTGCCCAGAGAGAGGCCTGAGGAGATGAGGGCCCTGTGCTCCTGCCCCCTCAGTCATGGTCACATTGGGAGGATGAGGACTGAACTCTCCCCTCTGCCTGCTGTCCTCTGCACAGTGCCAAAGCAATTTCAGTTGCTCGAGTACAGCCTGATCAAGTAACCTTTCCCTGCCACCATCCACTAGACTTCTAAGCCACCCTCCTGGTGGCATTTCAAGCTCTCTGGCATTTGGAGAGCTTCCATCAGAAGGATTCATTCTTATTTGGTTCAGGATCTCACTCTTGGATCCAGCCCTCAAACTGCAGTTCTGTAAATGACAAGTCCAGGACCATCATTTTTACCAAGTTTTCTTTTCCCTGTAAAAGCCATACACTTGGGAACACAAGGTTACTAGATTAAGATTTATTGGGTGATGAAGAGGTGCTCACCTGTAAGGTGTGAGACTTTAAAACACCTGCCACCAGTGGGATTCTCTGAGCTTAGCCCCCACAAGGTCAAAGGCTTTAATTCTGTAATTATGTAGAATGACTTTTCAGTCTATAAGGAGATGGGCTTTTTTCCAAAATGCACTTGCTCTCTCTTTCTCCTTCCTCTTCCTCTCCCTCTCCTTCCCATTCTCATTAGGGTGTGGCTTGTGTAGTCTGGTTGCCCAGTATTTCATATGAGATGGATCAGCACCATGGACAGCAAGGTTCAGCACTGGGGCTGCTAACAGCGCTGGTCCCTTTGTAGCACAGCCAGAGATGGCCTGGGGTGTGGGGGGTGGGGTGGAAAGAGGCTGGCTTCAGCTTTGCGCCTTGGGAGCCTGACCCCTGCCAGTAAGAACCTGTATCATAAGGTCCTGAGGGTCCATGCTGTTGTCTCTGTACCCAGCCTCTCCTGGGAGCTCGTCCCTCTAGACTGCTGCATATTTTCTTGTTAGGACAGCTCTCTTCCTGCCCCTCCTCCTCCGCCTTGTCCCCAGGAGCCTTGTTCTGGCCCCTCCATCTCCTTGCAGCCGCCCTCCTTCCCTTAGCTGCCCCAGCCCCCACTGCTGAGCGTCGGCACCTCCAGCAGCTGACCTGCTGAAGGTATTATGCCACTTGATCCTCCCCCCAGCCCTGCAAGGGCAGCGCTATTATTAGCCCAATTTTATCTAATTTTATTAATCTTGGCTTATTAATCTTTTGTCTTCACTTCACCCTTATTTCTTAACATAACATATCTCTCCCTTCCCAGGAAACCAACCCTTTTTTTAAAGGAAAAAAAAGCAAGTCAACTCTGTGTGGTAGTGTGTTCTGTGTTCACCATCCACAGTCCTTCAGCCTGTCCAAACCCAGCCCATGCTGCACAGACCTCCAGCTCCTCCCTGGGAATGGGTCTTTCTTGGTGCTCCTGCCCCCTTCTCTCTTGGGGGAGTTTATCATCTCCCATTCAAAGTTCTGGGGAAAGGAGGGAAAGCAGGAAATTATGTCAAGAACAGAAGGAGCCATCCTGCCTTGGTATGTGTAGACCCAGTGCCTGGCATACCATAGACTGTGAATAAATGCAGTGAGATTAAGGAGTGGCTAGAGCCTCAACTTAGAGCTAGAAAGATTGGAGTTCAAATACCAGCTCAGATGTTCACTGGCTGTGTGATGCTGAGCAAATCATTAAACCTTTCAGCCTCAGTTTGTTATCTGGAAAATGAGTCTAACAATAGCATCTAGCTCCCAAGGTAATGAGAGAATATTTATGAAGTGCTCTGTGAATCTTTCTTTTATTTCTTAATTTCACTCTCCTCCAGAGTCCAGTTTCAGGATTTTTTTTCCTCTTTGTTTACTTTTTTTTACTGTTTTTCTGACTCTGAATTCTTTGTCTTCTTTTTCCTATGGCTCAGAAATATTCCTTTGTGCTCATGGACCTACATTCTTTCTAGTTCTTGCCTACTAAAAAAAAGTGCTGAGATAAATATTCGGGTGTGTATATGGAATCGATGAGTAAATGAGTGATGAAGCATGTCTTTTTTGGTGATTTTTTAAATTTAAAACTTAAATACAAAAATTTTAAAAACTTAAACTTTAAAACTAAAATAATACAAAATAAGAAAAGGGGGGGGGAAGCACTTCCATGCACACAGCAGAACATGAGAGAATTCAATGTAGACAGCAAGAAATTTCCATTCAAGAAAGCCTGTGTAATAAATACTATGCCTTGTGTTGGGAGCTGTCCAGCTTTGCTTTGCTTCCTTGTAAGTTTTCTTTTGTTCTCAGCTGTGTACCTTTTACTTTGTTCTTTTCCCTTCTTCACACCCCCCCCAGAGGTTACAATTAGGCATAGATATATTTACATACATACATACACACACATATACACATACAGGCAAAGAGATACATATTCATACACATACCTGTATACACTTACGTGTGCATATACTTCGATATCTATAATCATACTCCTATATGGACACATCCATTCATATGCACCTCAGTAAGACCATACTGTACTATACCTTCCGTTTCTCTGAGGGTGGAGAACCTCTTCCTTCATGAGTCTTTCCAAATTTTTCCAAGTCGACCAACTCATCATTCCACAGCAATATTCCCACCTTATACTGTCTACTTGTTTTAAACAGTCCAAAACAATGTTGATGAATATGACTGACACATAGTGTGGTTTCCCTATGTTTCTCTTTTGATTAAATCTCTTTTAGCCTTAACTCTGTCCAGGGTGATGATGACCACTCCTGCTCCTTTTTCCATAACAAATTATACTCCTGATCTTTATTTTATGTTTGTACGTATCTCTTATTTCCTATCTCTCCTGCCTCTTCTACTTTACTTCTACCCACTTCCTTGCCCTCTCTTACCCTCCCATTCCCTTTAATCTAGACACCCCCCTTTGACCTATTCCCTCACCCTCCACTCTAACGATCCCCTCCCTTATTCTCTTCTTCCTTAGCATTTTATTTCTTTCTGAATTTAGAAGACTTTTACACTCTTCTAGATGTGTGTGTATATATATTCTCTTTAACCCATTCCTGATGGAAGTAGCTTTCCAGAGATACCAGTTCTCCCCCCTCCTATCTAATTCCTCAGCGTTGGTTCTTCCTCTCACACCTCATTTATATAAGATAAGTGCTCTTTTTACCTTGTCCTAAACAGTTTTACTTTTTAAAGTCATGTTCAGGTCTACCCCCAATCTTTCTTATGAACTGCCCAATTACTAATAACAGTCTTAGACATAGGTTTTACATTGTATGTTCTGTTCTTATTGGGTCCCTTTTATTTACTCTTTGGTATGTACCTTATATCTCTCTTGGCACTTGTACATCAAATCTTCTATTAAGTTCAGGTTGGTTTAGTTTGGTTTGGTTGGGTTGGGTTTTTTAACAAAATCCTGAAAGTCTGACAATTCATTGAATGTCCAGTTTTTTTCATTCAAGATTACGATTAGCTTTGTTGGGTGGGCATAATATTTTTGGCCAGAACCCCGGCTCTTTGTTCTTCAATATATAGTGTTCCAAGATCTGTGGTCTTTAATGTCTCCACTGCTAGGTCTTGTGTGATTCTAATTGTGGCTCTGCCATATTTAAATTGGTTTTTTTCCTTGTTGCTTGTAGTATTTTCTCCTTGAGCTGGGGACTTCAGAATCTAACTGTGACATTGCTGTGGGTTTTCCTCATAGGATCTCTTTCAGGTGGTGATCAGTGGCTTTTTTGTGTGTGTGTTTCCGCTTTCCCATCTTCTTCTAATGCTCAGGACCATTTTATTTTATTATTTCTTGTGTTGTTGTATCAAGATTCTTTTAAAGTTCTTCTACAGATTCTTTTTGGGCAGGTGACCATTTGATATTACTCTTTGGGGTAGAAGGTTTCTTTGCTTCAGTCTCTTCCTCTGAAAACAAACCCTGGTCTTCTCTATTCCCACAGTAACTATAGTCGGAATCTTTCTCCTTGGACAGGGAATTTTTTGGGTAATAGTTCAGTTTTTGTAATCACCTGTAGGCCTGGGGTATGGAAGATGGTGCCTCTGGCCTCAGATCCTCCTTCGGTTCTCCCCTCTGACCTGGAACCCAAACCAAGACCGCCAGCCTCCTATATGTACCCACAGCCAGCAGCGTCCCTGCCCCACTGCTTTTGCCCTCACCGGGTTTGTGCTGGTTCCTTCTCACCCTCTCGGGTCTCTGCAGCACAGCTGGGTCTGGTCTTCCTTGTTAGCAGATGCTCCCACAGTCTTTCCTAGCTCAGATGCACAGTACCCCTCACTGCCCCAGGGATAAAAGTCCCCATGACTGGAGCCAAGGCAGCCTCCCAATCCAGCTGATCCCAGGGCTTGTGGCTTGTTTCAGCCAACCAAGGACCTAGCCTGGAGGTGTTTAGTCTTCACAGGGAGGAAACCTTGTCCTGGGGTTTGTTTTTTCAGATCTTCTCTGATTGTCCCTTCACTCATATTTATTTCTTCCTCTCGATGTTCATGCTGTGGCATTATTTTATCTCATTTGTGGGGAAATCTGTAGAGCTGGGATTTCCTGACCCTGAGCCATCTTCCTAGATTCCTCTCCCTGAAGCATGTGAAGACCAGACAATGTGATTGTAAAAAAAACGCTAGTGCAGCCTAGGACACAGTACGGATCATACAAATACTGACCGCTTTCCCTTCTCCCTTCCCCCATGAGCCCAAAAGACTGTGAAATGTTCTGTATCACTGGTAGAATTTGAGTGAGGGGGGACCCCAGAAGTCACAGAATCTAAAGTGGGGGAACCGAGGCAGGCAGAAAGAAGCCACCCCCCTCAAGCCCCTGCCGCTAGGCCTTCTCCTTCCAGGAATCTGGTGACCCCTGGGTCTGAGGCGCTGGCACCGCAGCCAGGGTGAAGGGCACAGGGCCCAGTCCTGCATCGGAGGGGAGGGGTCGGGCACTGGGGAGGAAATCTGTAGAGCTTGGGATTTCCTGACCCTGAGCCATCTTCCTAGATTCCTCTCCCTGAAGCATGTGAGGACCAGACAATGTAATTGTAAAAAAACGCTAGTGCAGCCTGGGACACAGTACGGATCATACACTTCTTCCGGATTCCTGGAAGGAGAAGGCCTAGTGGCAGGGGCTTGAGGGGGGTGGCTTCTTTCTGCCTGCCTCGGTTCCCCCACTTTAGGTTCTGTGACCTCTGGGGTCCCCCCTCACTCAAATTCTACCAGTGATACAGTTCTTTCCTGAACCATCTTCCTAGATTCCTCTCCCTGAAGCATGTCTTCACTGTGCTAAGCTCTAGGAAAACAAGACTGTTTCTGCTCCCAAGAGGCTTCCCTTAGGGGAAGGGGGAAGGGGTTCCACAGATCAAGAGGAGCCACAAAGCAGTAGATGACAATGTCTGGGGCTGATGGTCCAGCCCAGAGCTGTGTGGACAGCCCACTGGGACAATATGAGCCAGGATGGCTCCAGGGAATGAAAATGGGGGCCCAGCATGCCTGCAGGCAGCAGGTGCAAATGTGGAGACAGAGAACACTTGCTGAGGGCGGCTTAGTTTTGCTGAACTGCTTCCCCCTGCCACTTTCTTTTTTCATTTTTTGCTACAAATGACAGGTGGCGGGGGATAATTTTGACACTTGCCAATGGCCTCTCTGGGATCCCAGAAGGACGTTGGCCAACCATACACTATGGCAAAGGGCGCCCTTCCTCCCACCCACCTCTAGTATCCACTGGCCCCATCTCTCATCATCTTTGTCTGCCCCACTCAAGGTAAAACCTCAGAGTTGTTTTCATTAATGTTTCACTTATCATGGGTGTGTTGGACAATCCCTCATGTGTAAATGGTTTGCAGTTCTTTTGAGGACTCTTCTCTCATTTCTATGCATCCCATGAATAGGGTGCATGACTTGTCTGTGTCTCCTTGGAGCTGCGAGGGCTGCCCGGATGGGTAGAGGCAGTCTGCCTTTGTATCATTTAGCACGGGGCCTGCTGGGGACTCACACACAAAGCCAGGTGTGCACTTTCTAACTGGATGAAGCAGCACATAGCAGGGGACAAAGAAGAGAGGACCTGGAAGGAAAAAGGAGCTTCATGCGCAGCGTCACTGTGCAGCACAGTCCAGACCACAGTTTGTTTACTCATATTACATGTCAGTCAGCATCTTCCTTGTTTCTGGTTCTTACCCGTTACAAAAAAGTGCTGCTGTAAGTATGTTGGCGTATAAAAAGACTGTCTTATCAGTGGATAAACCCCGCACTGTGTTGCTGCTCCACCAACCATGTATCAGTGCGCCCTCTTCCACTTCCCCATCACTGACAGTCGCTCAGTCTCTGCCAGTTTGCAGGTGTGGTTTTCATGGGCATTTCCCTCGGTATTTGTGACTGAATACTTTTCAGTTCTTCCTTTGAAAATCTCTGAGCGCTTCTCCACCGGGGAATGAAGCGCATGGCTTTTGGTCTGATTGGTCTGGCCCAAAGGACCAGAGTGAGGAGGGGTGGCCGCTGCTGCCAAGGCTGACCTGTATCTTCTCTTTCAACTTCATAGCTGTGACCAGCGGGATGAAAGAGGTGGAAAAGCTGGAAAGCGTCCGAGAAGACTGGTGAGCGAAGAAGGCGCGGCCCAGGGCTCAGGGCTCCCCGGTGCCCAGCTCCTCCCCTCTGATGCAGGACTGGGCCCTTCACCCTGGCTGTGGTGCCAGCGCCTCAGACCCAAGGGTCACCAGATTCCTGGAAGGAGAAGGCCTAGCGGCAGGGGCTTGAGGGGAGTGGCTTTCTGCCTGCCTCGGTTCCCCCACTTTAGGTTCTGTGACCTCCGAGGTCCCCCCTCACTCAAATTCTACCAGTGATACAGAACATTTCACAGTCTTTTGGGCTCATGGGGGAAGGGAGAAGGGAAAGCAGTCAGTATTTGTATGACCCATACTGTGTCCCAGGCTGCACTAGCGTTTTTTTACAATTACATTGTCTGGTCCTCACAGCAAACCTGGGAAATGTGTGATATTAGATTCCCATTTCACAGCTGAAGGAACCAGGGCAGGCAGGAGGGAAGTGACTTGCCCAGGGTCACACAGCTAGGAGGGGCCTAAGGCTGGATTTGAACAAGAATCTTCCTGACTCCGGGCCCAGCCCTCCATACACTATCTCTGGGGGATCTTTGATCCATAAACGATGATGGTAGTGAAATTTGTTCCGCCACGTGGGCTTTCTGCCACCTTGTTCCAGGGAAGCTCTGCCCACCAGCTGGCAGAGGCTTCGTGGAGCCGTGGGTGGCCCCAGTCCAGGACAGAAGTAAGGGCCTCCTCGTGGCCACATAGATGCTGCACAGCCTGTGCCCAGAGCTCCCCCACTTTATGCATCAGGGTCATCCCGCAGCACACTTACCCTTCCTTCACACCTGAGTCTAGTTATCTGCTGTTCCCCCTGCTGCAGTCACACACCACCAGCCAGAGGCAGCCACTTTGGGGGCCTCCGACCCAGAGCCCCCTCTGTAACCTTTCTCATCTGTGAAATCACAGGCCTGGGGGCTGCCTGCCTTGTACAGAGGTGCCCTCCCCCCCTGCAGAACTCAGCCAGAGCTTTGCGTGATGCCCTGGGACTTCCTCCATGTCAGGGGGTAGGTGGGGGGCTGCCTGAGCACTGGGGGAGCCTCCTCAAAGAGTGGGATCCAGTCTGGGCTGTGGCATCAGAGCCTAAGCAAAGGATCAGGGCGTGGGGTGGTGGACGGCTCTGGGACCCAATTCCTCCCGTCCTCCCCCAGGGCTTGTGACTCTGGAGCTGAGGACCAGAGGACCCATGGCGGCCAGGCCAAGGGCTGCGAGCTGTTCTTCGACAGCCTTTGGGAGGAGGCCCAGCAAGTCGGCCGCGAGGGCTCACCCTCAGCTGAGAGGAGACAGGTGGGTCCGGTGTTCAGTCCTGCCCTTTGGCCAGACCAGAGGAGATGAAAGGCAGAGTCTCATGTCTGGGGAGGGAGATTCAGCTTCATAAGAACATATGGGAGAGATGTGGCAGAGAAACCTACTGGTGTGGCGGCTGCCCAGACCCGCTGCCTCCTCCACTGAGGGAGGCTGGGGATCATCCTCCGAGCATCAACTCCCATCATTTCTGGGTGCCACGCAGAGTGAAAAGGCCTGCCTCGGGGTGGGCTGTCCATCCTCGGAGGCCTCCAAGCAGCTGGGTGTGAGGCACCTGGCCCAGGTATAAATCACTCTGTGTTGCTGCTGAGGGGTTCCCCAGCTTTGGATCCTGTCAGGGTGAGCCCTGAAGGGCTCATCCCCAGCCCAGGACTCCCTCCTGTTACTGAGGGAGTTCCCCAGGGCCAGGATGGAGCCCATGGGGGTGGGTAGTGCTTGGGGCTTCCTGGGAAAAGACCTTGTCCTGGAGGTGCCATAGTGATGCTGTCGAGGGTGCCTCCCAGAGGCCCCAGCAAAATGTCCTGAGTGTCTGGGGTGCGCTTTGCTGGTTTCTTGGGCTCTCTTGGGTGTGTTCTTGGGGGGCAGTGGCTTGGGGGGGTGCCCCACCGATGCCTCTGCTTCCCTTGTGGGCCTTTTGCAGGCTGACGTGAGCATTGCTCTCTGGAAGAATGGATTCACCGTGAATGATGAGTTCCACAGTTACCAAGACGGGGCCAGCCAGCAGTTCCTAAATGCCGTCAGGAAGGGGTAAGTGACCGGGATGAACCATCCCCTTTGGTGGATGTGTCCGGAGATCTGGTCACCGGCCATCAGAAGGTGTTAGTGACCTTGAGGTAGAGGAAGACCTCCTCAGGATGGAGGAAAGGAAGGGATTCTGCCAAGAATGCAAAGTGTACAGGCCCAGGGAACATCGTGACCTCCAGGAGCCAAGGAACCTCTAGGTCTATGGCACGGCCTCCATTGAGGAGGCCCAGAGAAGGTCAGGGGCCGGTGCCTGGCTGTGTCTAACAAGAGAGATCTCTGCGGGCTGGCAGTGAGGCAGGGGGGCATTAGAACCCAGTCCTCTAAGAAGGGGAGCCAAAACTGGATCAGAGTTGGCCTTGCATATACCTGGTGATTGAGAGAGGGAGTGATGGGCGCCTGCCTCTGGATGCTGGGAGGGCCGTCCAGCTGTGAGACCAGAGCCTCAGTCTCTCCGAGGATCCCAATTGAAGGGGAATTTCTCTCCTTCCTGAGGCATCCGGGGAGTGCCATTGTGCCTGCCTTCGTGAATGGGTCTAGAGTGAAAGAGTCCTGGGTTCAACTCCAGCCCCAGACCCTTCCTTACTGTGTGACCCTGGGCAGGCCATTTCACCACAACCTGACTCAGTTTCCTCATCTGCAGAGGGAGGGGGTGGGACTCTAAGACCCTTCCAGCCCTAGATCTGAGACCCAATGAGGCTCAGGCATTAGCCTGCCAGCTCTCCTGCCTCCCTTCCCACCTGGGGAGAGAAGAACCTGCTGCACGTCTGAGTCACCTCCTTGTGGGATCAGAAGCGTTTCCACAGCGTGTCCAGGCTCTCCAGGTGCCTCACGAGGACTGACTCACACAGTAATAGTAAACAGTAGCTAGTGCCATGTGGTACCCGCTGTGGGCTGGGCACCGCGCCTGGCGCTTTTCAGCTGGCACGACACGCTTAATACTCAGGACCACCACGTGAGGAAGGGGCTGACGTTATCCACATTAAACAGATGAGCAAGCTGCGGCAGACAGCGACGAGGTGGCTGACTGCACAGCTGGGAAACATCTGAGGCTGCCCAATGAGGAATTCCTCACAGGCAGAGCCAGGCACTGTTCTGAGAACCAGGGACACAGTGCCTGCCCTCCAGGGGCTTACAGTCTGATGGGAGCTACACATGCCAGTGACTATGTACAAAGCCAGCTCTAGTCTAGATAGACAGGAGATCATGAACGGAGGGAAGTCCCTGTACCTGAGAGGGGCTGGGGAAGGCTTCCTGTCAGAGGAAGCCAAACGCACATTCTAGTGCAGTCAGGAGGCCGGGTCATTGGATCCAAGTGACGTATAAGGAGGGCAGGAGAGGAGAAGGAGGGTGATGAAGGGCTCCGAAGGCCAAGCAGAGCTTTGTCTACTCTATCCTAGGGGCCTCGATGGGCTCCCCTTCCCCCAGAACCTCTCCTCTCCATGGTGCAGACCTTCATCCCTCTTCCCTTTTCTGGGGCTCCCTGCCTCCACTGTCTCCTCCACTCAGTGACCTCATCATGCCCTCCCCTCATCACATCCCCCTGAGCCAGGCTCTGCTTCCAGGCTTGCTCCCCAGTGCCCTATGGACACACTGCTTGGGCTCCCCAGCCCATCAGGCCTCCCCCTCCCACTATACTCGACACCATTGAGTCTCTCGTTTCACTGAAAGGCCAGCCCTGGCACCTCCTCCTGGGGCATGGCATCCCCTGCCCCCAAGGGTCCCTGGAAGACCCAAGCAGTACTGATGGGCCTGCTTTTAACTCTTGGCATTTTCCTGGGTTCTCTTCTTCCCAAGGGAGCTGCCTTCAGAGCTGCAAGGGATGTTTGACAAGGAGGAGGTGGACGTGAAGGTGGAGGACAAGAAGAAAGAGGTGTACATGTCCAAGAAGCCCACCTTCCAGCCCTTCTCTGGGCTGGGTCACCGCCTGGGCAGGTAGGCAGGGCATTAGGCCTGGCCCAAACCACACCCCAGGCGACTGCCCAGGGTGTCTGGCATGTTCTTTGTTAAACTTTAAACCAATGTGTACATTGCTCTCTCCTACCCTGCCCTCCACAGACAGCCACACCTTGTGCCTAAGAAAGAAATCACTGGCTGGCTTTGCACAATTGTGAGAAGGGTTGGTGCATGGAGGTGGGATGCCTGCCTCTGTAGCCCTGTAACACCATGCACCAGCAGATTCCCCAAAGAATGCTACTGTGAACAGCTTTTAAGATTTGGATTACACAGTATGGTGAACACTCTGTTTATTCCATTACAAATCAAGGCAAACATTCACAATATAATATTCACGTTACATCTTTTCACAGAAAATCAGAATATGGTGTTCCTAACAGCATAACATTAGAATAGCCACACAGTTTTCACTACAGTGGCCACAATATTTAGAACAAGGAATAAAAGAATAATCATCTGGTTTCCCTAAGGAGGAAACCCTTCTCACTTAATCATTCAATCAATTCACAATTACTAACTATCATTAATCACTAAGTACAGTCATTAGAAAACCACACAAACCCTCCACTCCTTGGTGTCCAACAAACTTCAGTCTCATCCAGGGGGAGACCTTTTCTTCATCTTGACTCTGGGTGATCTCTCTGATTCCCTGGATCCCCTTCCATGGTTCAAGCTCCCTCCTGAATCCACCAAATAGTCACCTGGATACAGAAGCAGACAGCTGCCAGGTTCTTGTCCAGTTCTCAGGGCAGTCCCTGGCACACACTGAAGTTCACAGGGTCCAGCACATCTCAAACCCTTCACCACTTCTCCTGCTTGTAACTCAAGGATCAGCCAGGCCATGAACAAACAAAGTCTTATCCTGGTCGTACTTCTTCAGTCCTCCAACAGTTCAGCTGGCCCTAGGACCCAGAAGAAATATCGGCCCTCTGGATGGCCTTCACCAGATTCTGGTCTCAGGAAAACTCCATCTCTTTTCTCAATCAGCTTCCAGATTCTGGGAGAGAAGTTCTCTCTCTCTCTCTCTCTCTCTCTCTCTCTCTCTCTCTCTCTCTCTCTCTCTCTCTCTCTCCCTCTCCCTCTCCCTCTCCCTCTCCCTCTCTCTCTCTCTCTCTCAAACTCCAACTCACTTCTTCAGTTCAGCAGCCCAACTCCCAGATGCCAAGACAATCTTGCTTCCTCCAACAGGAAAATTCCAACTGTCTCTCTGTCTCTGGAATTCTTCTTTATATACACACACTGGCCTCCTGTCTCAACCAATCCCCTTCTTCCACATCAACAGGGGAGTTCACACCTTCTGAACAGTGGACAGGGTTCACACCTTCCATACTTAGCCCTAAGTTACTAAGTGTTAAGTATCTGCTAAACTGATTG
>CM053595.1:325846226-325871697 GCA_028646575.1 Pseudocheirus occidentalis
GGGAGCACAAAGACTCTCATCTCTGTCCCCTTGAACCCCTTGGAGCCCATCACCAGCATCCAGATCTGGCTAGCTGACGGGAAGAGGCTCGTGCAGAGATTCAACATGTCTCACAGGTGTGTCTTCTGGGATGGGGTGGGGTGGGGCAGGGCCTGGGGCTCTGGACACTCATTCATTTAACTCAGTGTGAGAGAGAGAATTTACTAGCCCCAAAAAAGAGTAGAACCCTCTGTGGCTGAGGTGACCAGGAAGCTGCTGCTCTGTGAGGAGGTCTTAGCTTCTCACCAGAATTTGGAGTGTGACCCCCCCACCCCCACCCCTGGGTTCCATCCCACCTTCATGTGGTGTGTGTGTGTGTGTGTGTGTGTGTGTGTGTTCACACCACACTCCCCAGGCTCCATCTCATTCACACACACACACACACACACACACACACATATACACACAACATACACACATACACACACACCAGGGCTCTATCATTATTCTGAGGAAGGTGTGAAGCCAAGCATGAGCAGCTCTCCAGAGGACAGCTGCTGTGAACAGCTTTGAGGTTCTGATTACATAATGTAGCAAATTCTATCTATTCAGTAACAAATTAAGGCAAAATATTCACAGAACTCAAAGTACAGCATTCACAATGTTATGACATAACAACTTATCACTAAAGTGGCCACATAATTTTAAACAAAGTACAATTATTTAGTAACTCAATCATTCAGCAAGTCCTTAATTCAGTCATCCTTAAGGAGGCTTGTCTCCTTAATGGACACAAAGTACAAAAGTCAGAGTTCTCCACCCCTAGATCACAGTAAATCATAATTGCAGTTAGCATCAGGTACCCAAGAAGAGAGCTTTTCATCTTGACTCAACTCAAGACTGGCTCTCAGCTTCCATGGTTCTTATTCCATGGACCCAACTCCTGCCTCAATCTACACAACTGTCACTTGGGTTCAAAGGCAGGTAGCTCCTTGTCCAGCTCCTTCTCCAGTTCTTTGTTCAGCTCCCATTCCATATTGAAGCTCACATTGTCTAGTTCACCTCAAGTCTTTCACAGTTCCTGTTTCTGGGAAGATAAAAGCTTAACAGAGCCACAATGATATTCATGCACATTGCCAGCACCATCATCATTTCACCATCTGCCTGTGAAATCAACTCAGACCCACCAACAAGGTCTGAGAACTCAAAACACAAATCATCAGTAAAGTCCCAGGACCTCCTCCAGGGTTTCTGTAAACATACAACCAGAAAATCCTCTTTCAGGGCTTCCAGTAAGGTCCCAGGGCTTCTGTACAAAGTATCACAAGCAAACATCAACACAGAGCAGACAGATATAGAGTACTGGGATGCCACAAGTTTTCTCATCTACAAGAGCTCCCTTCTCAGTTCTGCTCAGTTCTTCTCTCTTCTCAGTTCTCAGTTCTCAGTTCTGCTACCACAAGTTCTGTTCTCCATTTGTAGCAGTTCTCAGAAGTTCTCAGGACCCTGGCAGTTCTCTCTTTCAGCAATTCTGGCTCTCTAGCTTGGGCTTTTCCTTATACTTGGTATTAGCTCCTTCCTGTTACATCCGAAACTTCCTCCCACTGTGGGATTCACAAGTTCTGGATCTTAATACTTGATACAAGGTGCTAAGTACCTGTTTGATTGCCAGTACAAGGGGCATGGAGGATCTTCAAATTACCATTACCATTACAGAAGGCCAAGCTCAGGAGAGGCCCCACTGCCACTGTGCTGGAGTCAAGAAAATGCAATAGATATTTTGCTATTTACATAGCAACCATCTCAGCTCTCTCTGCCCTCTGAGAGACCCTATAAACATAATGCACCAAATTAATAAAAATTAAAATCATTAAAATTAATAAAAATAAAATTAAAAAGCACAATGATATCATTAGATACAAAGCTTTTGACAAATGCCGTACGTCCTTCTGTAACAGCAAAATTACTTTTTCTTAATATGATAGATAGGTTGTCTATACCTAACACCTGGCTGGCCAAGAATTAAGGAATGGGTAGGTGACACTCAGCATGCCTTCTCTAGGAAGAAGATATTTCTTTAGATGGGTCAGTAGTCTGTATCTAAAACCACAAGCCAGCAGTAGAGGTAATAGAGAAACAATAGAGCCTTTCCAGTAAGACCAGGGGTAAAGTGGCTGTTGCTGCTACACCTTTTATCCATTTTGAGACGTGCTAGGTGTAGCAATAAGACAAGAGGAAGAAATTAAGAGAATACACAGATTCAACTAAAAAAGCACCTGAAACAATTTCAGCAAAAAAAAAAAAAGGATATAAAATAATCCTAAACACAAAAAGAAGAGATAGAAAGAAGAATCCCTTCAGAAAACTAGAGAGTGTGTAAAATATCTGGGAGTCTATCTCCTAAGACATATACAGGAAGTATAAAATCCAGTTGAAGACACTATTTGTAGCAATAAAGACCGACCTAAATAATTAGAGGCAGTGTTGGTTCATGGTTAGGCTGTTCCAACAGTAAAAATGACAGGACCTAAATTGATGTACATATTCAGTGCCCCACCAGTCATACAACCAAAGGATTACTTTCTAGAAACAGAAAAAGCTATAACAGTATCCCTGGAGAAATCCCAATCAAGAACTTCAAGGGAAATGATGAAGAAAGCAGGAAGGAAAGGGGTCTAGCAGGGCACAATCTCAAACTTATACTATAATGTAGTAACCATTGGTTAAAAGACAGGAACACGGGTCCATGGAACAAACTTGATGCACAGTGCACAAAAACAATTTAACCTCGTGGCCTAGTTGGAGACCTGTGTAATCCCCAATTCATGGAGAAAAAACATACATCACCACCCAGCCCACAGGAAAGACCAATCGGCAGAAATTGTGGCTTGAACAAGACTCCCACCGTAGACCTCATTCAGCTCCACATGGCTACCTGACCCAGAGGAGAGGTCACACCATCCACAAGCTGGAGCAGAAGGGAAAGGACACACACTTTTCCACTGTGCACAAGAGTCCTTGACCAAAGAAGGGTTAGAGAGGACCCCCAGAGAGGAAGCGGACAAGCTCCCACACAGACAAAACCAAATCACATAAAATCAGGGAAACTGGCTTGGGAGACCTTTGCAAAACGTCTAGAGCAAAGGTCTGATATCCAGGGACCATAAGGAGCCTTGTGATTCAAAGCAGAAGTGGCCAGAGGCACCAAACAGGCAACATTCAAAGGAAGAGACCTAAGCTGTCAGCAGCCATATGGCGCAGTGCTCCAGACCACCGAGGATAAGGGAAATGCTCAATAATGCCGGTCAGCAGCAGCATCCCAGTAATCACTTCTACTTAGCCTTTGAAGGTTCTCACACTCCACAGCTTTTCGTTTGGTCCTCACAACATCCCTGGTTTACAGATGAAAAAACTGAGATGGGCAGCCCTGAAGTGACATGCCCAGGGGTGCCCAGTGGGTCAGTGTCTGAGGCCTGAGTCTGCTGACCACCTGACTCCCTCTGACATCCAATCTGACATCTCTCAGATTAGTGCAGGGGGGTGACCGAGAAGGAGGTGGCCACATGGGGGAGGGCCAGGGGTTCAACAGGCCCATGATGGCTTTGCCTCATCTGGCTATGCCGGTGGTTACAAGGAAGTTTGGGAAGACGGGGAGAGAGACCCTTTAAGTGAAAGAAAAAAACCAGAAAGCAGCCAGCCAGGCATGCTGGCTAATGGCCAGAGAAGAGCAGAGAGGGATTCAGAAAGAAGCAGGCAAACGGCTTTGGAAAGGAGGTTTGGGCTTTGATTGTGGTGTTTTTGAGAAACTGTAATGAAGATTGGTGATTTCAGGCACAATCTGTTTCTGTTCCTCCTGTACAAACAGAGATGCTCTTCTTTAGCGGTGTTTGCCAAATTCAGAATCACTAAACATCTTTTAAACCGAGTAGGGACGCAGTTTCAATTCAATTCCACATTTACTAAGCACCTACCATGTGCCTAACACTGTGATGATTATTGTAGGTACAGAGACCAAAATGAAATCGTCCTGGCCCTCAGGGAGCTTTCATTCCGTTAAGGAAGGGGTATAAGTTGGATGTGGTTGAGTGAATACAAGGTGGGAAGGGTAAACTCTAGGAGGGAGGATTGCATCAGGACAGATTTTGTGAAGTAGGTAGTGCTTGAACTGGACCTTGAAGGCAGACCAGGATTCCAAGAGGGAGGAATGAGGACTGAAGGGCCCTTTGTCCTCAAGAGGGGTGAGATGCAGAAGACACAGAGAAAGTTTGAGGAAGTTAAGAGGGAAGCTGAGCTCTCCCTGGCCAGGGGAAACCTGGTGGGGAAAGGATGGCACTTGATACAACAGGGTGCTGGGAGTGGACAAGTCTTCTGAGTGCTTGTTAACTCTCACTCACCAGGGTAAGCCATGTCCGAGACTTCATCAGGAAATATGAAGGCTCCCAGAGGAATCGGCCCTTCACCCTCGTCACTGCTCTTCCTGCCCTCAAGCTGCTGGATGATACCCTTACACTGGAAGAGGCAGACCTGCGGAACGCTGTGGTCATCCAGAGATGCCAGACCACGCAGGCCACTCTCCAGGGTCTGTCCTAGCCCTGACACTGGACAGTCTCCCCTGAGTGGCCCCCAAAGGAAGGGCTTGGAGGTGTGGGGGGCCAATGAGCGGGAGATGGAACAGTATACTAACCCAGACCATAAGTACTGCCCAATGGTTAGGGCCTTCTTTGTCACTGACCTTTTGGGCAGATGCTCCTGCCTCCTTCAAAGGAAACTCAGACATGAGCCCGCTGCCTTCTGGGCTTTTTGGCAGGTCACAGGCTGGGAGCCAGGTGCCAGCTGCTCTGACATCCTCATGAGCAGTGGGATATTGCCATGGCCAATGTGTGTCTAGGATCTGGTTTAATCTACAAATGACATTTTTTAGAAATTGTAGATGCTTCTTCCTCTCCTCCACTTGGACCTCTTCCTCTCCCGGGGGCTGACCACTAGCTCCCTGGCGTATTGAGCTAGTGATACTCTGGCCTGGCTCACGAGGGTCTCCCTCTGGTACCTCACTGAAGGGCTCATCAGGTTCCATCCCTCTGCCTGCTTCTGTCTGGAGTTCTAAGTGATACCGCTGCCCAGCTCCCTGAGGTCCTTGTGTTTTTTGTGTTATGATACTGAGTGGGAGAGATGAAATCAGACTAAGAAGAAGGAGTTAGGGTGAGGGTCCCCTTCTTCACGTGTAGGAAGCCCCACATCTCAGCTTCTGCATAAATGGAGGGCAAATCAAGCATCCCTCCTGGTGGTGTCCACATCCTGGTCTTCTGCGTGTCTGTGGTCAAGCCTTGTACTTGGATCTCGGGGACATGTTGCAAATAATCCCCAAGACCTAGGGAAAGGAAATCCTGTACCGTGCTGCCCCTGCATTGGATTTTTGGAGGGTGATGGGGCCTTGGGACCAGAGAGGGCCTCCTCCCAGCCTCACCCCTACCACCTCCCAGAAACCAGGAGGGCCATGCATTGCTCTCAACATTTTAGGATAGCCACTGCTTAGAAGGTAAAGCAAGTGGAAACAGTGGTGACAGCCAGTCACCAAATACACCTAAGAAGAGGGACGGAGGCTTAGTAACCTCTGCTGACGTTCGCTTTCCTCAGGGATGTGGGGGAGGCCACTTCGTTGGAGGACCTGAATTTTCACCAGATATGCAACCCCCACAGTTGCCCCCTGCCCTGCCTAGCATCTTCTGTCCCTTCCTGGCATTGGCAGATGCATGGGCATGGGCAGCTGCTCCCTCAGGAGGAGGAAGAGGTGCCCTACATGGTGGGCATCACCAGAATCTCAGGAGGAAGGACACTGGCCTCTTGGGTGGGAATTGGCCTTTTGGGAACTGTGGTGTGCATCATTTCAAACTCTTTCACTGACTCTAATTACCCATCTCTACCCTGAGAATTACCAAATGGCACTCTGGGGTAGCTTTTCTGAAGGATGATGGTGAAGAATTATCATGACCTCCAACTGTTAAGAGGAGATGTAGCTTCCACCGTGCCAGTGCCAGAGGCAGCTCAGTGGGGTGGACATGCAGCAGGCTGGGTCACAGACCCTGCATGGGGTGCAGTGGCTGCCACCAGTCTGATGGCCAGTGGTGAGGAGCTGACTTCAGTGCCTTAAAGCATTTAGGACAACAGTTCATGCGAACGGGGAGGGCTTGTTCCCTTAAGCATGGAATGGTTTGTAAAAAAAAAAAAATCATAGGAAACAATCTGTGTGTGTGTTTGAGAACACAGTGACATACGCAGCCATGGCTTCCCCCGTCCTTGGCAATTCATTCAGTATGGCAACTTGATGTTTTAAATAAACTTAGGAAAAAAACAAAGTGCCTCCATCAACACTGGGACAGAAGAAGGACCTGGATTCCAGGTCTGCTTGGCTCCTGGGGGAACATGGGAAACCAACTGCTCCCTCTTGGAGACTTCAATAGAGAGCAGGAGGACTGCCAGGCACAGTCCAGTAGGTGATCGGGATTTGGGGGCAGCACATTGCAGAGGGTTTGGAGAGAGGATAAGTAGGAGGGGAGTAAGCCCAGGAGGGAGAAGCCATGCCAAAATGAGATCAGAAAGACCCGAGAGGAAGAATTCCTGTGAAGAGGGCAAAGAGTGACCTGTGTACAGGAATAGATGTGGACATACAGAGAACTCATCAACCACCGTAGGTTTTAAAAAGAAATGTGCAAAAGATGGGAGTGGGACCAGGAAGTGGCCTTCCAGAGGACGGGTCCTGTGACTTTGGATAAGCTTCCCTAAAGGGGCTGGGGGTGGGAGGGAGACCAAAGGAAGCTGAGGACCAAGACAAAAAAAAAATGGATTTTTTTTATCAGTGTTGGGAGAAAAGAGAGGTGGGAATGAGGGCTAGGACCATTCCTTGGGGTGAACAGAATTGTAGCTGCTCCATTTTGTTGGGTTCTTGTCTTCTCTGGGAAGGAGACAGTAAATGACAGAAAAATGTGACCAAGGGAGAACTGATGCCCAAGAAGCCAGGACAGAGTTGCTTGGTCCAGCCCGGGGAAAGGACATCCTTGAGCACAGAAAGAATGAGTCAGGGGGATGGCTTATCTCCAACAGTAACGGTCATCTGAAGGACTGTGGAAAGAGAACACTGTAGGTACTGGAAAAGGGCATATGTCCCCATTTTTAAGGGAATAGGGGATGAGAACAAAGTCTAGAGCTTGACTTTGGTTCCTGGGAAAATTCTAGAACTAAAGAAATCCCTTGGCCAGCCTTCAAGTGCCATTGGGGCTAACATGGGGCTAGCACTGCCTGGAAATTAGCCCTCATCCCTCAGAGGTAGAGATTCCAGGCATCGTTATCCCTGTGTTATAGGGGAGGTAACTCAGAGCAGGAGGGGGAGTGACTGGCCATTTGGAGTGGGATTTGAACTCAGGATGGCTTGCTATTCCTGTGAATCACTAGAGCTGTGAGTCATCCTTAGGCATGGATGCTTCTTCCACGTCACCAAGCAGGGAGAGCTCATCCCCACCAAACCTGGAGTTCCCAAAGTGGCCCTACCAAGAAGAGGCACCCATTGAGTTTTCTTGGGTTTCCCAAAGAGTTTGGAATTCCCAGGGAATTGAAAGGGCAGTGTCATGGGACATCCAAGAGGAAGGGACACTGGATCTGATCACTTGGGAGAAAAGAGTGCAGGCTGGTGTTCCCAGCATCTCCATTCGTCCTGGACCATCCTTGGATTCAAGAAGCATGAAATGGGTGCCTAATAAAGAAATGCCTGCGAAATTGAGCTCTCATGAGCCTGGCAGGGTCCCCATCCCCATGAAATAAATCTCACCCAAAGGGTCACAGCTCCAATGACCACCTGACAGAGGATTGCCCCACCTATGCCTGAATTTCCCCCACCCCAGCAAAAAAGGGGCAGTTCAGCACCCCTTTCACCATAGGACCTTCCCCCCATTGTTCCTGGTCTCTACCCTCCATGACCAAACAGAAGGGGAGACATATCTCAGACCTTCAGGCATCCGGGCCACCCCCTCCCCACTTTCTTCCCTGCTACGACCTCACCCTTCCCTTTGAGGTATGTGTATCTGGTAGGACAACAACAAAGACCTGTCATTTGCTAGAATTAGAATAATGGTCATATTTGAATCTCCCAGTAACAACCCTGGGAAGGAAACAGCCATATTGGTTATCTTTTTTTTTTTTTTCAATTTAGTGGAAAACAGACCCAATAAGGTTAAGTGGCTTGCCTCTGGGCTGTATCAGAGGCAGGATTTAGCTCTGGGACACCACAGGCAGCATGCTAACATGTACTTCCAGGGCTCGGTGCTTCTCCACCACAGTCTTCCCGGCATTCTCCAACTCATCAGTGTCCTCCCCAAAATGAAGCACGTCCAACTGAAGCTGGCACAGTGGACGTGGCCTGGCCAGGGCACCCAGCTACTCCTATGTTCTCAGCTCTGCCCCTCCTAAGGCAGCCCAGGATCCCCTGGGCTTTGGCCGCCACTTTCCAAGGCAGACTTTCGCTGACTTTGCGAGACCATCCACCCACCCAGGGCCCCACCACCATCCATATCAAGTCAAAACACCTACTGTGTGCCACGCCCTGTGTGCCAGGTGATGGGGACACAAAGAAAAGCAAATGACAGTCCCTGCCCTCCGGAGACAACACAAAGAACAAGATAAAATCAGGATACATTGCAGGCAGAGGAGGGAAGGTGCCAGCGATAAGGAGGTTCCTAGGGCAGAGCTAAAGCTACAAATCTGATCTTATTGGACCCTCACAGAAACTCTGGGGGGTAACAGCTGTTATCACCCCCATTTCCCAATGAAGGAAACTGAGGCAGACAGAGGGTAAGTGACTCGTCCAGGGTCACCCAGTTTGTGAGTATCTGAGATTGAATTTGAGCTCAGATCTTCCTCACACTGCACCACCTAGCTACTCAATCAGGAAAGGATTCCTGGAGAAGGTGGGGATTTACTTGAGACTTAAGGGAAGGGAAAAGAGAAGCATGTGAATGGCACCTAATACGGAGCAAAAATGCTGGGCGCTTTTACAAATAGGATTTCATCAGCCCCTCACAACAATGCTTCAAGGTGGGTGTTCCTGGGACCCCCGTGTTCCAGTTGAGGGAACCGAGGCAAACAGAGTGACTCGGCCAAGGAGATGCCGTTAATCAGTGTCAGAGGCTGGGTTTGATCTTTTAAAAAATATTTTTAATTTTTTTAAGATGCCAGAAAAGCTAGGAGGTGGAAATGAGGGGCAGCTTCCCAGGCATGGGGGACAGCCAAAGAAAGTGCTCCGAATTGGGGGGTGGGAGTGGGTCCCAGAGTACTGAAAGACTTCCCCGACCCAAGCATCTCCCCTCCCGCTCCCCACCCGCCGAGTGTGCTTTCTGCCCGGGGTAGAATGCTCTCTCCCTGAGGCCCAGAAGTGGTACTCTCAGGGCCCAGCTTGGCCTAAACCCTGCATATATATATAATTATATTTTTATTATATATAATATAGCATAATTATATTTTTATTATATCTATTTTTTTAAAAACTTTTTTTAAAAATATCATTCATTTTCAGTTGAAAGCCTATTCGCTTCGATTTTCCAGACTCGAGCACGCGTCCTCCCTAGCCCGGTCTTGTCGGGAGCACTCCAACCCTGACCAGCAGCCTGCCCTTCCTGCGTCTTAAGCCGCGGGTCAGAAAGTGGGAGGGAAGCGAGCGGCCGCCAGCCCTAGGAGCCGCGCCGCGGCTGGCGCTGGTTCTCAAACGGCTGAGGTACCCATCCTGAGGCTGGACCAGATTCTGACTCTCCCTTCACCCCCGCATCTACAGGGAGGAAACTTAGATCTGCCCAAAGCCCCACAGCAGGGATGGGCTGAGCCCATACGGCTTTCCGCGAAGTCTAACAGCTCTGGAATCTGAGAACTCCCCAGCCCCACCCTTGACAGCCTCCTCCTCTTCAGTTCACACTGGGGAGTCCTCCGGTCCCCTCCTGCCCCGCCCTCTCCAGCCCCGCCCAGAAGCTGCGGCTCCAGAAGAGGAGCTGGTGCTCCAAGTGGCTGACAGTAGAGGGTACCGAGGCAGCAGGCGACTGGATGGCAACTTCCACGGGGGGCTCCGGCCCCGGCTCCCAGACGCTAGAGACGGAGGAGGAGCCCCCTCAGGTGAGGGCAGGGAGGGCTGGGACTGGAGTCCAAGGTCGCGAAGGAAGATCAGGGTCTGGCCCGGCGTCCTCACGGCCCCCGGAGGCTGCCTTCCTGGAGCTCCTAAAGTGGGGAAATTCTTCCTGACTTTAGACTCAAATCAACCTTCGGGGCCCAGCCTCGCTAAGACCTGTAACGTCCTTCTCCTCCTCGGGGCGGCCGGCGCTGCCCAGCGCCGGGCTTCAGCGGCTCGTCATCCCTTCCGCCTCCGAGGCCTTTGCTCCAAGTTCTCCCGCACCCGCTGTCCTGGGGGGAGGAAGTGGGGAGGGGAGAGTGGGGGGCCTGTCCGGTCCAACATGGGCTCGTCGGCCTGCCCTCCATGACTCTGGGGAAGTATGAGGCTGGGAGTAGCGAGATAAGCTCCTATCTGGGGGCCCAGAGGCTGCTGCTCTTCCGACGGGCTGGGCTTCCCCAAACCGCCCCTAGCACCTTTAGTGGAGGCTCTTGGGAGGGAAGGGCGGCGGCCTAGCTGGACTTCCCCCACAGGCCTGCTGAGTGGGCATCCAGTCTCTAGGTGGGCATCTGCCTTGCCGGGGACCGTGCTCCGCTCACACATTCTCACATTCGTACACACAGATGCACATAGATCCCCTGAATGTAGCAGGGCTAGGCTGAAGGGGGGCCGTCCCTGCTAGAAAAAGGGCCTCCTGTCTGTCCTGGAGAGTTTGAGGGGCTTCCAGGGAGACAGCAGGTGCTGGGGACAAAGCACCAGATATGGGGCTCTAGACCCGACTAGATCCATAACTCCTCTCTGACCTGCCATTCAATTTGCTCTGACCCACGTATTAGAATTTATTAAATGCCTACTGTGTGCCCAGCACAACACTAGGTGTGAGGGTTACAAAGGCAGGAATGAAACAGCCCCCTGCCCTCAGGGAGCTGGCATTCTCCTGGAGGAACCAGGAGTCCCCAGCCCAGGAAATACTGAAGAGATGAAGGGTGCTCACTGTCTGTATTGGGCCCATCAGCCAGCCCTGCCCTAAAGTGCTTGGGCAGGCCGAGGGCTGCTGCAGAGGCAAAGGGGCTTCGCTCTCTGCCCCCTTGCTTCTGTGATATACTCCCCCTGAAGAGGGGGCAGTATATGGGTCTGTCTCTGGTGAGTCAGGGGCTTGAGGGCTGCACTGTGTGAGGCAGCCCAGGGAGGTGAGGGAGGCCTTAGGTCAGTACCCAGGGGCTAGTCTTGAAGAATTCAGTGACCCAGATCCCTCAGCCAAACTCCCTGCTGCATTCCTACCCAGGAACCCTTGTGGGGAGTGAGCCACTCCCCACCTGAGCCCCAGGTGCCTGACCATCCCTGGACTCATAAGGCAGGTCTGTGGAGAAGGTGGTCCTCCCAGCCCTCTGCCTCTGTCTCCCTCACCTCCCATCCTATGTCTCTTTACTCAGGGATCTCTGAGATGGCTGGGACCTCAGCAGGCCCTGGCCAAAAACCCTCTAGTCACCATCCCCACCAGGGGTATCCCACCTCTGGGCAGGTGAGCCCCTTCTTCTCTGGAACAGCTGACTGCTGAAAATCCCTTCCTGACATCCGGCCCCCACTGGCTCCTTGGCATTCCCCACCCCTGCTCCTGGATCTGCCCCACCTCCAAGCAGGCCAGGCTAATCTGTTCTCCCCAGGCAAGCTCAGGTACCATGTCCCAAGTGTTCTCTCTCTCCTCTGTCCCCTGTCACCTCTGGGCACCACGGCTGCCAGGCCTCCTAGTAAGGCCCAGCTCAGACTGTGGCACCCCTGAAGGCCCATCCCAGGGCCTGCAGCAGATCCCTGAGGGCAGGGGCCATAGTCTTTGTACCCCTGGAGCCCAGCCATGTGGGCGCAAGCAGGAAACAGTGGGAGGCATTGCCAGGCTCAGGTTCCAATGGTGCTCCCCACCTGGGTGGCTTCAATGTCCCCCTTTGGTCTTGTTGACCCCCAAAGCTCCATCTGGCTCCACGTCTGAAATCTCGCCATGGGGGAGCCGGCTGAGGGAACATTTGTCTCTCCCCAGGGCTATCCTGGGCACCTCTCGGGGATCTCTAAGCTCTGTTACAGCATTGGGGGGGCCCCCAACCAGGCAGCCTCCAGTGCGGCAGCCTTCTATCTGCAGCTGTTCCTGCTGGATGTGGCCAGGGTGAGCCCCTCCCCCCTTTCCTCAAACGGCCAGGGCTGTGGCTAATCTGGATCTGAAGGGCTGAGTGTAGGCACATGGGCAGGGGTGGGGTGGGGCTGATTACAAAGCTGGGGCTGCCCCATATTCACTCTTCTTCTTCTCTGACCTCAGATACCCGCAGCTCAAGCCTCACTTGTCCTTTTTGTGGGTAAGCTCTTGGGAGCCGTGGCTGACCCTGTGGCTGGATTTGTCATCAGCCGGAGCCCGTGGACTCGCCTGGGCCGCCTCACCCCCTGGTGAGCCCCAGTGGGTCAGGCATCCTTGGGATCATGAGTATGGCAGCATCAGTGTGACTGCCACATCTGGGAGCAGCCTGTGCCAAGGAGGAGGGATGAGGGAGGCAGGGGTCATCCCTGAGGGGGCCAGAGGGATGGGGGGAGGCAGGGGTCATCCCTGAGGGGGCCAGAGGCTGAGCTCACCCCTTTCCTGTCTTGCCCTGCCCTAGGATCCTGGGCTGTTCGCCTTTCCTAGCCCTCACCTACTTCTTCCTGTGGTCCCTGCCCCCCATTGCCCATCTTCGGGGTCTCTGGTATGGAGCTTTCTATGGCATCTTTCAAGCCCTTTCCACGGTGAGTCCCTCCCCAGCTGTCTGGTGCCTGCCCACTGCTCCCCTGGGTCTCTGACCTTGGCATTTGCTGCTGCAGAGGGGCAGGGCAGGAAGATGGTCCTCCAATGGGACCCAAGGTCCTTCACCATTGCTGACACACCTTCTTCCAGCTGCTCCAGGTCCCATACTCTGCCCTCACTATGTTCCTCAGTCAGAACCAGCAGGAGCGAGATTCGGCCACTGCCTACCGTGAGTTAGGAGGTGCCCCGGCCCCCCTCTGGGGAGTACAGGCAGGCAGGACCAGGGGGTTTGAGACAGGAAAATGAGCCCAGGACATGCAGCACAGCCAGTCATTAATAAACAATTATTAAGTGCCCTACTGTGTGCCAAGCACCAGAAATACAAAGAAAGGCAAAAGATAGGGCTGTTCTTGGGGCCATGTTGGGGAGGAGGGGTCTAGGTTGCGAAGGGCTTTGAAGGCCAGATAGAGCATTTCCTCTTTGCTCCTGGAGGCCATAGGCAGCACCTGGAGGTCACTGAGGAGGGGTGGCTGGTCAGACCTGCACTTTAGGAAAAGGGCTTTGGTGTCTAAGTGGAGCACAGCCTGGAGTGGGGGGAGACCTGAGACAGGCACACACCACCCATGGACCATAGCCCAATCTGAGGGAATGAGGGCCTGTGGGGGGGGGGGGGGTCAGGAGCAGAGGGAGAAGTTGACAGAGAAGCAACAGGGTGATAGACTGGTCGGGGAGAGAGGAGGAACACAGGGGTGGGAACCACCATGGCTGACCTGGCCCCCGCCCTGCTCCAGGGATGACCATGGAGATGGCTGGGACCCTCACTGGGGCCACAGTCCATGGCCTCATTGTAGCAGGGGCCCACAAGGCCCTCAGATGTCCCGAGGCCAACCTCACCAGCCCACCTCTGTCTCCAGCCTCCAGTATCTCCCCACACACGGTGAGAAATGGGCCCCTCCATACGGGAGGGCAATGCAGGCCCTGAGGAGGAGCTCCCCCAGAGACCAACTAGGGAGTGGGGGGGGGAGGGGCGCTCCAGAGCCTTCCAGCCAGGCCACCTTGTGACCACAGGGTTCCCGCAGAGCCAGCTGTACATGATCGCCGCTGGGCTCATCGCAGGAACCTACCCCCTGTGCACGGTCCTGCTCGCCCTTGGGACCACAGAGAAAGACGGTGACTGTGGATGGGGGTGGGATTCCCGTGGGGTCTGGGGGCTCCTCTGGGGGCAGGTCCTCCGTAACGACCTGCCGCTGTCTGTGTATGACCTCCAGATGTCTACATCCTGGAGCAGCAGAGAGTCCCCTTCTTCCGAGGGCTCGGCCACACCATCCAGCATCAGCCATACCAGAAACTTGTGGCTTCCTTCCTGTTCATCTCTGCCGCTGTCCAGGTAGCTCCAGTCACACAGATTCTGGACCCCAGGAGGGACCTTCATGGGATGCAGCCAGAGCCTGAGGGATGGGGGGGCAGTGCTGAGGCATGGCAGGCTAAGGGTGCACTTGGGTCCTGCTGAAATCCACAGCATCCCTGAGGGCTGGGCATGAGTCATAAGGACCAGGCCAAATGTGGGCTGCCCAAAGTCCCCAGACTCCTGCCACTCTCCAGGGAGAGTCTGTGCCTAAGCCAATGGTCTCCTGTAATGATGGTAGCCTTCCATGGCTCAACCCAGTGTCTACTGAGTCTGGCAAAGGTACCTGCCGTGCTTGGGGAAAGGACCCCAGAATGGACGCACATTGATAACCATGGGCATATTCCAACATGCCTTCCCTCCAAGGAAGGCATTACCAGAAAACCCAGACCAACCACCCAAGGCCTCGCAGCATGACATGAACAGATGGTCATTAGGACCTGCTCCACATGGAGCCCTGTGCCCATGCTGGGGCCGTCCCTGCCTCCTGGGGGCTCGGTGCCCACCCACCCAGGGCTGAAGCCAGGGAATGTGGCCTCCAGCAGCCTTCCCAAGGAGTCAGGGCAGGCAGTGGGCTTGAGGGCAGGATGCATGGCCTCAGATCCTCTCTGGGCAAATCTCCCTGGCTCCTGGGGTTCAAGGGCCCTGGGACCACCCAACAGCCACCTTTCTCCTATCTCTGCAGGTTCAGCAAAGTTATCTTGTCCTGTTCTGCACCCACGCAGCCCCCCTGCGTAGCCACGTGCAGAGTCTGGTGTTGCTGGTGCTGGTGAGGGGGCCAGCTGGTGGGGGTCACAGTCAGAGGTCCTGGGTGGGGGCACAGGCCTGGACTTTCATCAGGAGAGAGCTTGGACACCCTCAGCAGTGGAGATGACTGGGTGGTTCCTCTCCCCCAGGTGGCAGCTGTCCTGAGCACCCCGTTCTGGGAATGGTTCCTGCAGAGAGTCGGGAAGAAGGCAGTGGCCTATGGGATTGGGGTGTGTGAGTGCAGAGGGGCCCAGGCAGGGCTGCCAGTGGGGGGGTGGCCTATGGGATCAGGGTATATGAGTGCAGAGGGGCCCAGGAAGGGCTGCAGGGGGGCAGCTTCTGACAAGCTCCCCTTTCCCCATCCCAGGCAATGGTGCCCTCTGCGCTCATGCTGGCAGCGGCTCCCACTGTCCCCGTGGCCTACACTGTGGCCTTTGTGTCAGGCACCAGCATTGCAGTGGCCTCACTGCTGCCCTGGTAGGTAGCCCCGGGCCATGGGTCCTCCCTAGTGGGGCAAGCCCAGCTGCCTGGGGGACTGTCCTGGCCCACTGCAGGGGGGCTCAGGACAGGTGTACATGGGTCAGAGGTGCCAAAGGAGAGCCCAGCAGGGTGGCAGGAGGGTGGGTGGGCACTCCTGAGTCAGACAGGACGTGGAAGGGCCAGCAGGGTCTGGGACAGGAATGAGGCCAGCCAGTGTCCACATAAGCCCCGGGGGGGCTCCTCAGTTCATGGGGAGCCACACAGAGCTTCTTGGCTGGACAGTGGCACCATGGGTAGGGAAGAGCTCGGGGGTACCTCAGGGTTGGCCAAGGGCAGCTGCTGGTCCAGGGATGGAATGGCCATCCTGCTCAGGGAAGTGCCTCCTGTGGAAGCCCTGGTCCTCTCCTCTGACCCTACAGCCCTGGGAGGGAGGTGCTGTCATCCTGGTGTTACAGATAAGGGCACTGAGGCAAGCTGCAGTGGCATGACTTACCCAGGGTCATGCAACCCTAAGTGTTTAAGGTCAAATTTGAACTCAGCTCTTCCTGACTCCAGGCCTGTTGCTCCCTAAAGGCTGCCTGGAGGACAGAGAGGAAGAGAGGGCGCCTGTGGGGAGGTGGGAGGAGCCTGGGAGCCAGGTCTGGGAGGGCCGAGGGGAAGGCCTGAGCCCCCAGCCCCGGATCTGGCTCCCCAGGTCCATGCTGCCGGACGTTGTGGACGACTTCAGGCTCCGCAGTCTCCCTTTGAAGGGCCTGGAGACCATCTTCTACTCCTCCTATGTCTTCTTCACCAAGCTGTCAGCGGCCGGGGCGTTGGGCATCTCCACCCTGAGCTTGGAGTGAGTGACTGGGCACTGCCAAGGGGAACAAGGGTGAGGGTGAGGGAAGAGGGGCCCCAAAGGGGAGCGGGGTGGCAGGGGGAAGACCTGAAGGAAGGGGGCAGGGGCATGGAGACCCCAGAGGATTGGGACAGGGGGGTGTGGGGTAAGGGGTATGGGGACCTGAGGGGAGCAGGGTGACAGGGGAAAGAGCTGAAGGAAGGTGGCAGAGGGGTGTGGGGCCCTAAAGGGAGCAGGGTGAGGGAGCCATGGGGCCCCGAAGGGGGGGTATCCTGCCCAGGGGCCACATCCACCCTTGGGGTCCAGAGGGAGCTGGCCAGGCTGGAGGGTTTAAGGAGACCACCCTCCCATCCCTGGGGCTCCATTCCTGGGAGCACTGGCTCTATCTGTGATGGTCGGGCAGGCATGGAACCTCCTTTAATCCCCATAGCAGCCCTGGGAGGTAGATTCTCCTCTTTTTGCCACTTTACAGATGAGGACATCAGAGCCCAGAGAGGCTAAGTTACTTAGCCAAGGCCATATAGCCAGGGAGACTCTGAGCACTCCCAGGGACCCTGTCATAAACCCCGGTTCCCACCCTACCCCCAGTTTTCTTCAGCCTGCATGCCTAGTGTCTCCTAACAGCCCCAGGGGCTAAGGTCTGACAGGGTGGAGGAGGGAGGGCAGGACCATCATTTTCTGTGTCCATTTTGAATGTGACTATGACATTTACTCATATGGAGCTTATGACCCACTCAGACCCCCAGATCTTTTTCAGACGTTTCTTGACCCTGCTCCCTTGCCCCCTCCCTGTCCTTGTGAATTGAATTTTTCGGACCCAAGAGCAAGCCTTGCACAGGTGCCCCTTGGTGCCCGCGGCTCAGGCCGGTCTAGCTTCTTAGGGCTTGTGGTTCTGCCATCCAGGGTGGTAACCCTGCGTCCAAGCTTTGTGATGAACGTGCCCTCGGTGCACTTCCAAGTCACTGATTACAATGTTAAACAGGGCAAACGGAGATAGACATTTATATGCCCCAGCTATGCCAGGCACCTCATTGGTCTCTCTCTTCAAGGCTGATGCTACTATTGCTCCCATTGTATAGCTGAGCAAACTGAGGCAGACTTACCCAGGGTCACCTGGCTAGCCACTGTCTGAGATCTGAACTCAGGTCTCCCGGCTCTAGGCCTAGACACCCCTCTGGGCACTCTGGCACCCCCATCCATCCCTGGGCTATTGCAGTCAGACCTCTGATGACTCCGCAGTCACATAGGGTGTGCCCATTTCTCCAGCTCCCAGCTACCATCACTGGGTCCACATCCACCCATTTTGTCCACAAGGAGAGTGTGAGACCCTTGGTCACATGTCTGCTGAAAGCCGGGGCAATCACTGATCTCTAGTTGTCCCAGGTGTCCCCAAGAGCGTGACAGGGTAGCTCATGTTTGGGGCTCAGAGGCAGCTTCAGACATTCCCATTAGGTCCTGGCCAGGTTACTTGACTTGGATTTTCCCATCTGGAAAATGGGGGTGATGTTGCTTTGGCCACTCCTTCCAGATCTTTCAGTGTGGTAAAAATGGGAGGGACGATGGTGTCCAACGACCCTGATGGGAGCTCGTTCTTTCTGGAATGGGACCTCACCCAGGGCAATTCAGCAGTGAGGTGTCCTTGCTCAGCATGGGGACCAGCTCTCCTTTAACTCTTGGGGTTCCATCCTTTCCAGTTTCC
This sequence comes from Pseudocheirus occidentalis, assembly GCA_028646575.1. Taxonomy (NCBI): domain Eukaryota; kingdom Metazoa; phylum Chordata; class Mammalia; order Diprotodontia; family Pseudocheiridae; genus Pseudocheirus; species Pseudocheirus occidentalis. The sequence continues at coordinate 325,864,274 of CM053595.1, forward strand.
AGATCCCTCATTGTCCTTGCCAGAGGGAAGCCTTCCTTCTCTTGGTACTCCACCCCAAGCAATATCCTTCTCCCTTCTTGGATCCTCCTCTGAGAGGCAGCCTGGCCTGGCCTGGCCTGGCCTGGCCTGCTACTAAGGAGCTGACCGTGTGCAAGAATGTCCTGCCTCAGACCATCCCAGCAGATCCCTTCACTTCCCAGTGCCCCCAGGAAACTCCTGAGACTCTGAGCTTTGGAGGAGGTGGGAAGAGCCTTGCTTGGGGTTGGATGCAAGAAGTCTGGTCTGGTCCCTGTAGTTTAAAAAGTTATTTTGGGTGCCTTTCATGTCCCTTGCTAACCAGAGCTCCTGCTGAGCTCTACACTCCTGACTCTTTCCTTGGGGGGGAGGGCAAAGCCCACTCTGGGCATCTGCTTTTGCTACTGGCCCTCATGTTCATCTTCTGGATACCCATGTTGGCCAGTGAGCTACCTGTGCATCCACATAAGTCGATCTGGACAACTTCCCCTTTCCCCTCACCGGAGTCGTTGTCTTCAGGATTTTGTTCTTGAGCATCTCCTGTCCCTGAAGGCTGACTTGCCCTGAAGAATCTGAGTCTCTGAGCCCTTGGAAAATCACTCTCCCTACATCAGTGGCACTTAGGCAACTGTGCCCTGGTTTTTCTCTGCTCTATCAAGAACTCTGAGATAGAGTGCTCATTACTTCAGGGTTCCCAGCATTCCCATAGCAGCAACCAGATAGGGAGAATTAGGTGAGAAATAGGATTGCCCCTGATTGATTTGTCCACCTCTTGGAGAGTGAAATTATTAGTATGAAAAGTCAAGGTTATAATAGCTGCTCCTCCTTTGGCAAAAGTTAGGGAGGGGGAGAGAGAAAAGGAAGAAGAGAAGGAGGGGGAAGGAAAGAGGAAGAAAGGAGAGAGCTAGCAGGGAGAGGGAAGGGAGAGAGAGACAGAGAAGAAAGAAGGAGAGAGGGAGAGAAAAGAAGAGAGGGGAGGAAGAGAGGGAGAGAGATGGAGAAAGAGAGAGACAGAGACAGAGAAGAAAGAGGGAGAGGGAGAGAGAAGAGTGGGGAGGGAGAGAGGGAGGGAGGGAGAAAGAGAGACAGACGGAGAGAGAGGGAGCTCTCCTCAGCAGTCTGGATAAATGAAGCTCAGTATCATTCCCAATGCATGCCTCTGTGCCAGACTGGGGACTGGCTTCTCAGACTTTTCATCTATGTCTTATCCATGTCCAAATGAGTCTGTGGTCTCTTCCAATGACAAAACCACTTGTACCGAATGACCCAGTTCTCTCCCCCACGCATCCTTCCTCTGCTTCCTGGATCTTCTCACAGGGATATATTTTCTTAAGACAAAGTATTGCCCTGTGGGTTCCTATCATTTCTTTTGAATAAGTCTCTTTATCCAGAGCCACATCCCAGTCGGAAAGGAGAGTCCCCTGAATCTCAGCAAGATGCCTGTGAGGTCTGGTTTGGCTCCTGGGGTTAGGGCCATGAGTACATGTGCACTTGGGTTCAGACCCTCGCCAGGGCATGGGCTTTATGGGCTTTTGTCTCAGGTTTGCAGGGTACAAGGCTGGTGCCTGTAAGCAGTCTGAGAAGGTGGTCATCATGCTCAAAGTACTGATCGGCGCTGTCCCCACCAGCATGGTGTTGATAGGTCTGGCCATTCTGTCTGTTTACCCCATCACTGAGCAGAGGCGCCAAGAGACTGCCCACAGGCTGGAGATGCTGAGGTGGGCACCTCCATCAGCAGGTCTGTGGGACCGCATAGAGACATGCTCATGGATACATGAACTCGGGCACACATACAAGTACATGTACATGGGGAACTGCAGGCAAACGCACAGCAGCATGCATGTGTGACCACCCCCTCCCTTCAGTGGGCAAGACTGGTGCTGCTAACCCTTGGCACAGGGAGAATTCAGAGCTACTCAAGTAGGATTTCTTAGATACCCCTTACTATGGGTCAGGCACTGAGCATAGAGGGACAAAACTAGACCAGCCCACCAGTAGCTGGCGTCCTCCTGGGCAGTGGCTGTGGAGGCATCAGATCAGCAAGTACCACCTGCAGCCAGGACACAGCAGGGGAACCTTGGTTATGAGCCACAGACCCTGCCTTGGACACAGAGATGAAGGAGAGGGCCGGGTTTGGGGCAAATGAGGGGAAGGACGTCTATGGGCCGTCCGATCTGAAATGTCTAGTGTCCACTTGCAGTCAGGAGAGAGCTTAGGGCCAGAGGAGTGGGTTCTGGAATCTGCGGCATATGAGAGCATGCACCATGGGAACAGAAGAGTTCCTCCAGTGAAGACATCTGGAGAGAGGAGAGCAGATGGTACAGGACAGAGCTGCCAGGGACACCTGTGGTTAGAGGCTATGGTCAAGAGGAGGATCTGGCACAGGAGACAGAGGAGGAGCGGTCAGAGAGGGAGGATGAGAACCAGGAGAGAGGGTGTCCTGAACACCTAGAGAGAAGAGGGTGACCAGCAGGGGCCAAGGCTACAGAGGTTGGAGGAAAGGCCATTGGGTCTGATAGCTAAGAGGTCGTCAGTCACTTTGGAGAGAACGCTGTCAGAAGCTGATTAGGAGGCAGCAAGAGAGAAAGTGGAGGAACTGTGTGTAGACAGCCTTTTCAGGCTTGGCCATGACAGGGAACAGATATAGGGCTCAGGGGACACAGTGTCCAGTGAGAGTTCTTCAGGATCTGGGAGACCCAGACATCTCCAGAGGCAGCAGCAAAAGAGAGAACAAGAATGAGACAGATGTGCATCTACAGTGGCCGTGGGCTAGCACTGGAGGAGCTGGCTGTGGCCAGGGAGGGGACCTCTTCCTCTGGGCTGGTGGGCAGTGTTTGGGGTAGGGGTGGGGGCATCCACAGAAGGGCAGTGGAAGCCTTCCCCTGTAAGAAGGAGCCCTTTCCATGCTCAGCTTTCTTCTCCCTCTCACAGGAAGGAGGTGACCACATCTAGTAACCCCGGGCCTGGGGAAGGCCAGGGTGGAGCCTCTGCTCCGGCCATAGGTCCCTGAGCCCTGCTGTGCAACGCCAAAGCTAGCAAAGACCTCAGAGTCTGGCTCCCAGCCTGGGTTCTAACCCAGCCTGGGCTCTAAGAAGGAATCAGGGCCAGGCATTTGCAGTGGGAAGGTAAGCCCAGGACAATGCTGCTGTGGGGCAGCCTGGGGCCAGATCCAGGAACCCGTGCAGCAGCACCTGGGTGGAGCCTTAAGTCCATTCCCATCCTCCTCCCCCTCAGGAAGGCCGAGGTCTCCTAAACCTCCTCCTCCTTGCCCTACTTGGCTGTTACTGTAAAGGCAGCACCAAACTCCCGCTGCCCCAGAATCACCCACTTCCCCAACAGTCCCCCCCCTCCACTGCCACATCCAACATGGCACCAAGGCCTCAGCTTTCACCTCTGCATCATCTCTGTCCAGTGCACCCGTCCTCTCCTCTGCCCCTGCCCCCACCCTTGTGCCTGGCTGTGGCCACAGCTGCTGAGGAGCTGCCTGCCCCCAACTCTCCCCACTTCAGTCCACCTCCAGCCACCAAAGGGATTTTCCTAAAGCACAGATCTGACTGCATCACTCCCACCACCCCAATAGCGTCCCATCACCCTCAGGATTAAACACAAGACGCTCTTCTTGGCCTTCAAAGCCCTTCCTGACATCCCCCACGCCTCTCTTCCGGGGCTCCTAACACCTGACTCCCCAACACATCTTCCTTGGTGCGGTGACCCGGCCTCCTGGCTGCCCCAGGTCGGGACTCTCTCTTCCTCTGTTCTGACAGCTGCCCCTCCTGTCTCCTCCTTCTGCCCAATGTCCTGCCAGGGCCTTCCCTTGTTTATCCTGAATGTAGCTTGTCCCCTCCCCCACTCCCCCCCTTAGATGGTAAGCTCTGCAAAGGCAGCGGCTGTCTTTTCCCTTTGTATCCCAGTGCCCCACACACAGTAGGTGCTTAATAAATGTTTACTGGTTGATGACCTACCAAAGGCCAGCAAGGTTCTAATTGCTTTTCTCAGGTTTCAGAAAGGTCATAGCTTTGCAGGAACAGAAGCAGAAGGGGCTGTGTGCACCCACACACCCCAGAAGCATACACTGTCACATGTGTGACCTTTTCTGATTAAAAACAAAAAGGTGGATTGATGGGGCAGCAGGGACAGTCTCCGCCACATAGGCTGGGCTCACGTTTCTTAGTGGGTCTTGAACCTGTCAGCCCAGAGTCTGAGGGCTGAGGCCACTGACGTAGCTGCCTAGGGCCCCAAGGGCAAATGCCCCCTACCCTCAGGAGGATCCCAGCTGAACCCATCCCATGTCCTAGCTGGACGTCCTCCCCCACTCCCAGCTGGACGCCCTCCCCTCTCCCCGCCCCCCCACTCACCACCCAACGGTCTATGAGGAGCAAACGTCCTTCTGATTCAGAATGTGGGGCCCTCGACACCCTGACCCGGACCTGGGCTACCCAGACGCCGCTGCTCTTTTTCCTTCCTTTTATTTACCTTCTTTTCCAAACTGGTTTATTTTAAACGTCAGTCCTAAAACTTAAACCCAAAATAAGCCAAGAAAGAGAGAAGCTTTGCCACATGCACAGCAGAATGGGAGAGGACTGGGCACAGACGGCAAGGAAGGAAGGCCCCCTTAGGAGAGCCTGGGAATAGATCCTCAGGTCGGCGGCATCGGTGTCGTGTTCCTGGGCGCCAGGTGCCGGGCTTGCTTTTGTCTGGGGCTCTGCACTCTCTACCTTGTGTGGTTTTTCCTCCTCCCCATCCAAGGCTACGATTAAGCATGGAAACACACACCCATACACGTACACATACACTCATGGGACTGTGTATACACACACTATACATTTATACACGTGCATGCACCAGACACACAAGCCTGTGTGTGCATACATACACACATGCATGCAAACGCATGTCTATACTTAGAGATCTATGATCACACTCACATGCAGACATATACATTTGTGTGTGGGAGGCTATGTCCTCTCATTGTCCGTCCTCTGTCTCTCTGAGGGTGGAGAACGTCTTCCTTCATGGGTCCAAGTCTTTCCATATTTTTCTAAGTCTACCAGCTCATCATTCCCTAGACCACAACACTACTCTGACCTTCCACTGTCTAGTTATAAACAATATTGACTGATATGGCTGACCTATCATGTAGTTTCCCTATTTTTCTCTTTTAATTCAATCTCTTTTAGCTTTAACTTTGCCTGAGATGATTACTACCCTTTTTTCCTAATAAATTATACTCCTGATCTTTATTTTATGTTTGTGTAGACCTCTTATGTCCCACCTCTCCTGACTCCTCTGCTTTACTTCTGCCCCCTACCTTGTCTTCCTATTACTTAACCTACCCCCCATCCAAAGATCCCTCCCTTTTCCTCTCCTCCTCTCTATTCCCTTGGCCTTTTATTTCTTTCTGAATTTAGAGGACTCTTACCCCCTTCTAGATATATATGTATTGTTCCCTTGAACCCATTGCCAACGAGAGTACCAGCCCTCCTCACCCGTCTAATTCCTCTGTGTCCATTCCTCCTCTTGTACCTCATTTGCATAATTACTTTTTGCCTTTTCCTAAACAGTTTACTTTTTAGTATTGTGTCTATTCTGATCCTTCTTTTGAACTACCCGATCACTAATAATAATCTTAGATGTACAGGTTACATTTCTTCATATAAAAAGCAAACATTGTCCTTGAGTCCCTTGTAATTCATCTTTGATATTTACTTTATATTTCTCTTGATTCTTATACATCAAATTTTCTATTGATTTCAGATCTTTTTGCAACAAAAATCTTGAAAGTCTAGCAATTCACTGCATATCCTTTTTTTTTTTGGTCCAGGATTATACTTAACTTTGCCATGTGGGATACTTTGGGCCACAACTCCAATTTTTTTACTCTTTGATATATTATTCCAAGACCTGTTGTCTTTTAGCGTTGCTACTGCTAGGTCTTGTGTGTTTCTAATTGTGTCCCTGCCATATTTGATTTTTTTTTCTTCTTGCTCATATTTTCAGCTTGAGTTGGAGGATTCAGAATCTAGCTGTGATATTTCTGTGTGTTTTCCTCACAGACTGTCTTTCAGGTGGTGATTGGTCGATTTTTTTCTATTTCTACTTCCCTCTCTTGTTCTAATGCTTCAGGACAATTTCCCACATTATTTCTGGTATTATTGTATCAAGATTCTTTTTTTGATCATAGCTCTCAGGTAGTCCAATTATTCTTACATTTTCTCTTTTTTATCTGTTTTCAAGATCAACTATTTTTTTTGTAAGATATTTCACCTTCTTTCCTATTTTTTCATTCCTTACATTTTGTTTTGTTATTTCTTGGTCTCTTATAACTTTGCTGGCTTCCCCTTGCCCAATTCTGATTTTCAAGGAGTCATTTTCTTCCTTAAGATTCTGGATCTCCTTTTCTAGTTGTTGACTTTCTTTTCATAATCTTCTTGTTTTTATGTTTTAAATTTTTTTCTTCAGTCTCATTTGATTTTTAAAGTCTTTTAAAAGTTCTATTAATTCTTTTTGAACAGGTGACCTTTGACATTATTCTTTGGGGTAAAAGCTTATTTTTTTGCTTCAGTACCCTCCTCTGAAGTAGATCCCCTGTCTTCTCCATTCCCATAAGTATCTTTCTATGGTTGGATTCTCCTTTGCCTGTTCATTATTATTTTTTATTGATAGCAGCTTATTATTGCAATCACCTCTAGTCCTAGGGTATGGAAATAGTGTCTCTGGCCTCAGATTTTCCTTGAGTTTTCCCTTCCGGCCTGGAACTGAAGCCAAGACCTATCCCCTTTTGTAAGTGCCCATGGCCAGTGCATCCCTGTCCTACTGCTTCTGCACTCATCAGAGGTGAGCTGGTTCCTTCTTGTCCAGAGCCCTGTTTTAGCAGCACACTAGGTCTGGTGTACCTTATCAGCGGAGGTTCCCTCAATCTTTCCCCACCCAAATTCCTGTGACTGAGGCTGAGGTCACCTCCTGCTACAGCTAGGCCCAGGCCTACCACTTGATGTTTCAACAGAACTAGCCTGGAGGTGTTTATTCTTTACAGGGACCAAATCTCAGATCCTCTCTGGCTGTCCCAGGAGGACCACTGTTCTGCCCCAATTCTTGTCTGTTTTAACCACCCTACATTCACCCTGAGGCACTGTTTTGTCTTGTTTGGGGGGAAATCTGGAGAGGTTGAAGTTTCTTTGACCTGCTCTGCCATCTTCCCAGAATCCTTTCAGAGATGTCACAATTTATTTTTTTTAAATTTATTTTATTGACTTGTTTGTTTACTTTTAGATTATAAGATTCAGTTCCAGAGTCACTTGAGTTTCAGATTTTTCTCCCCTTCCTCCCCAGCCCCCACCCCCGCCATGGTGGCGGATCTGCAAACTCCTTCACATTGTACAATAGTCTGGTTGTATAGGTGTTATAGCCAA
>CM053595.1:325872197-325898342 GCA_028646575.1 Pseudocheirus occidentalis
TCAACTCCAGCTGTGATTACTCCTAAGGAGTTAACTGGAAGTAAGGAGCTAAGCCTTTGAGGTGCCAAGTGCCTTCAGTAGGTGCCAATAGAAAGGGGCATGGAAGATCTTCTGATTTCATTAACATTACAGGCCTCTCCGATAATTAGTGAAAACCAGCTCAAATCTTGCAGTTCTGGTAGTTCGTAGTTTGCTGGAAGCCTCAGAGAGATTCAGTTTTAAATTGCTCTGGCTGTTTCCATCTTCATCTGAACTTTGTGTTTGGTATAAACACTCCTAACAACAAGCTAAAGGAAGAATCTTTAAAAGAAAACAACTCTATGAAAATCTGACTTGTAAATTAGTCCTTCTGGCTAAAGATTTAGTATTGACCAAAGCAGACACAGAGCCTAGGACTGAGCGCTTTTCTGAATCAGGACTTACTCCATTATTATGTATCTTTGTGCGACTTAAGTCAGCCAGCTGCTAACATAGAAGAAGTCGGAAGCTAAATATTCTGCTGCTCTTGTGTTTGTCCTTCATTTTCAGTGATGACCAATGACATCACAGGTGACTTCTTGACTTGGTGTGAATTAGATTTAAGTGAGGTAGAGCTGCAGAGTCACCAGCCTCACTCTCTCCCTTGGAGTCACAGAAGTCCAGTGGCAGGACAATCAGTGATAGCCCAGGGGCCAGTGGATAGCCTTGGCATCTTCCATGTCTGACAGAGCCCTAAGCACTTCACAGAGCCTGCTTCAGCTGCTTTCATGGCCACTGGAACAAATTGTTCTCATCCACCCATTGGGCCGTGGAAAGGCTTCACGTGCCTGGGATAGATACCTCCCCCTAACTCACCAACAGGTTTGAGGTCCGTCAGTTACCCTCCCAACCTGGTTTAGTGTGTCTACTGTGATGGTTTTACCAGGGTGGGGCCGCTGCACGTGCTTCCCAGAGTCACAGATGAGAGTTGGGTGAAGGTGGACAACAAAGGTGAATGAGCAGCCCTGAAAAAGGCTCAGAAAGCCTTCATACCAGAGAGGCTAGGCCTCCTGAACCCCAGACATTCCAAAGAAATATTTTAAAATGCTACAGAAAGTAGAATTCTTTTTTTTTTTAGAAAGTAGAATTCTTAAAATCTTTAAAATTACATATATAACTGATCTTGTTGCTTTCTTAAATTTTTTTCTTAAACTTTTTACTCAACTTTATAATTTTTAGAATATTATAACATTTAGAATTTCAAGCTTAAATGACACTTGATTTCAATTCATTTCCATTCAATTTAAACTCAGTTAATTCCAGTTCCCTCCTTAGGAGGAATAAAAACTGATAAGGACTTAATCCTCACAGGAAAGCATAGGTAAGAGAACAGTTTTATAAGAAGATGACCTCTAATATACAAAGGGATTTACTTAAAAGCTACCAAGTTGACTTCAATTGTAGCAGAAAGTCCTCGGATGGAATGTGTAAGCACCGGATATAACTGAATTCCAAAGACCACATATCAAAGAGTAAGTCTCTCATAAATCATTTTTGCACCACAGGACATGTAGGAAAAGTTGTTGATCCCAAATTCAATAATAAAGCTAAATAAAATTTACTTCCCCTTTGAGATAACACAAAATATTCCATAAGTGACTCTCCTCTAGGAAAACTGACTGCACTAAAATTCTTTTCATTATAACAAAATAGAAGATGTTTCTGACTGTAACTTGAGCTAATTAATAGATTTATATTTTGATCCCACAGACTCATACCATAGCCTAACTGTTCTGAAGACCTTAAGGACCTTTTCCAATATACAGATACACATCACTCTAAGCAGGTAGATGGCAAGGCCAAGTACATGTCATAAACATCACAGCTTACCTTGCCCTGGTGAGAGAGGGAGAAGCAGGGACCTGATGATCACTGCACCAATGATGCTCTGCAGGCCCAAGCTCACAGACACAGAATGTATGGAGAGCACATGGGTGACGGAATAAAACATCCTCAGTTCCCCTTGATTTCAGGTAAGAGGAGTATAAGCAACCAGGTATATGGCAGGATATACAGCCAGGCTCAGAATTAACCAGGTGGGAAGATTTCTTGTATGGGAAATGGAGTCAAGAGGGTACAACCTCAGCCTTCCCAGCGTCAGCCTCCCAGTCTCGTTCCCAGGGACAGAGAGCCATCCACTGGCATTCCTCCCATTGTGCTGCTGGCATTTTTTTCAAAGTGTTTCACTAAATACTGGAAGATGAATCTCAGAAAGAAAATTCAGGGTCCCAAAAGGCTTCACCTCCAACAGCAAAGTCTTGCTAATCCCAGAAGCACTGGGCACAGCTGCTCTCAGTACTCTCAATTTGTAAAGTGAAATAGCTGGCAAATAAAAAGTTAACAGGACTTCTAAAAGCAATCACAAAAAAGATATGACTTAATTCCCTTCTTCTAGCATTTCTCCTTTTCAAATACAGCTTAAAAGTCATCCTGAAGCAAAAAGGCAGTCTTAGCATTGAATGCATTAATCACATTCAGTAAGTTCACATAGAGAATACAGGACAGCTTCTTAACTCCTATTTCTAAGACTGGAATTTATTAGGACTAAGCTGGTTAAAGACGTGACTTTGGTTTAGACCATTCCAAGCATAGCTTCATAATTATCACAGCTACATCATTTCTTGACTATAAACACATTTACATTTCCCCCCCCCTTATTCAAGGAGTGTTTGTAACAGGAAAAGAGGACCCTGTGCTTCAGTCTTTTCTAGGGCTGATAATGATCCATGACCTAACTGAAGCTGGCGAGTTTATAAATAAGGATTTTTTTAAAAAGGTCTTTTTTTCATCTCCCCCACTCCCTTTTCTTTCCCATAAAGTAAGCAATTATAATTCTTCCCTTTTAAAATATACCCAATTAAGTACTTAATAGATTTTAAATATTATGACAATAGCCTCCAACAACTAAATAATTTCACAGTATCCAAATCAAAAGGAACCAAATCTCTAATGATGCGATTGTTTCCTATTCGATGGATTCTCAGAATTTATAACATGAACATTTAGAAACACGATACATGAATTTAAACCATAAAGCACACTAAACTAAAACACTAACCAAATGATATTAGTTCAGCGACATACATTTCCACATCACCTTCATACAGGCAAACAGTCACAGCACCACAAATGGTTTTTAAATTCACAGAACTCAAAGTCTGGAAAGGCATTAGCACGCAACACAGTTCATCAAAGACTCAAGCAGCAAATAGTAACACACACAAAATCCAAAAGAAATCACACAAGATAAAACTTTGCCAGTGTGAAGTCGGTGTTAGGTTAACTCGCAAAGTGCTAAATGTAAGCCACTGTTAAATCAACCAACCTTACTCTCCTTGCAGGGTTCATTACATAGAAGCAGGAGTCTGAAAGAGATTTCTGTTATATCTAAAGCACAGTAAAAACAGCACCATTATCTACTTCATTCCAAAATCAATAAAGAGCCTTCCATCATTTTTTGTTGTTCTTGTTGCTTTTTGGAGGGGGGAAGGCAAGGCAATTGGGGTTAAGTGACTTGCCCAAGGTCACACAGCTAGTAAGCGTGTCAAGTGTCTGAGGCTGGATTTGAACTTGGGTCCTCCTGACTCGAGAGCCGGTGCTCTATTCACTGCACCATACAGCCACCCCAATTTTCTGTCATTTAAGTCCAATTCAGCTGCATGCCACGGCATTACCTCCCTCTTTGTGAATGAAGGACCAACAGCAACAGCATTCTTTTAACAACTAAATCCAAAACTAAAGAATCAAGGTTTCAAAAAATTTACCATTTTAATAATATTTCTTTTCAACCAAATTATCAAATTTACATTAGCCACTTTCTTTATTCATTCCATATATTGGTAAACTGAGGTAATTTGCTTTACTATCACATAGCTGACAAATTTCCAGTTCCATGCATTTCCCCAGCCCTTTGCCTTAATGCCAAATAGAATAAATCTTGACTCATGATAAGCGTTTTATTAGGGGAGACACATTTTTAATTAAGAGGAGACCAGAATAAATTCAGTTACACTTGAATTTACTTTCCAAAAGGTATCACACAGAATCTCAATTAATAATTTCATTTAGCATTATATGTTCCACAGGGGCCATGTATTCAAAGCATTATCTCATATTATGGGGTTCATTATTTCCAGTTAATTCACTGGCAAAGATTTTTAAAAATAGTCTGATATATAGGGATGGTTAGGTGGCGCAGTAAACAGAGCACAGACCCTGCAGTCAGGAGGATCTGAGTTCAAATCTGACCTCAGACACTTAACACTTACTAGTCATGTGACTTTGGGCAAGTCACAACCCCAATTGCCCTCCAAAAAGCAAAAAAAAAAAAATATTTGATATTAGGTTTAATCTACCTCAATAATCCCACGTAAAAGCATATTCTAATTTAATTCAAATCTGGGTTCTAATTGCATATCAGTCTATTCCTATCTCTATAACTTTTCCCCATATACTTCTAAATCAAGCTACAATTTTTATTACTATAGCGCCCAATAAAAGAAATACATGAAGTTTTACACAACCTTCCTACTTAAACAAAGACAAAAGTCCCCTCAAACCTTTGTCTCCACATCTGTCCTGGGGGCCAGAAATCCCCACCCATCTTGTTGTCTTCCATATTCTCCCCTTAAATATCCTTTAATTTTAAAGTTCACTCCCTAAGTTCTCCTTATTTTAAAAGCATTTAAGACTGTTATTCTTTAATCTTCCCTGAGTTTCTCTTTTATAATTTTAGCGTGCACAGCTGTTAAACAAAACCAATGACTTGCTAAAACTTTTACTCACCATAATTCTGACTTTGCCAATACTTTAATTGTAATAGTTAAAACTGTTGAATTATTCCCAGTTTTGTTATTCCCTAACAGTTGGAAGCACCAAAAATCCTTTAAGATGCCTTTAGAAATTATAAAAATCTTGATCAGCTTAAAAAAATTTGGATTATACAAATAACAGTTTAGTTCTGGTATATTATTCGTGGAAGTGAATAATATAATAACAGCAAATAATAAGGCATTTAGCCCAATAAATTTCATATTTCAGGTTGCTTTCTTAAACTCCTTTTGTAGGCAGTTAACTTTTAAAATGTTACTTGCGTTCTATTTTTTTTTACAAGCTTTTCTCTAATCAGAAAAATGACCTTTTTTCTTGTCTATAAAACAACAAATCTGTTATTCTGGGTGGTGGGGTGGGGTGGGGGCGGGGAGGCCTTATTTCTCTCAAAACAAATTCTAAAGAATATTAATTCCCAAACTTATCAGGTTGTTTCAGTATTTGTAAAACATTTCACTCAAAATCTGGAGATGCATAGTAGAGAATTTACCCCTTCTGTCATAAATTCAGTTTTTAATTAGTTTATAACATCATAAATTTCTACAGTTTGAGGGGGAAAAAATTCCCTTACCTCTTACCTCCCCCCTTGCACTCCCAAAGCATCCAAAGAGTACAGGAATGAAAAGAAAAAGGAACAAGAAAGAGAGACTTATTCTAAAGGCTTTAACAACTCAAAACATAGATCAGAAGACATATTTTAAGTGTCATGCATACAGTTTTGTGAAAGCAATCATAATAAAATGTCATGGACAGACCATATATAGAGACAGTTGTAGATACATAAGTACTCACCAATAGACACACAGTCACAAGAGATATGGGTACTCCAATATTTCTTTACTTTTAATTCTGAGTAATTTTAATGCCAGAATAGGCTCAGATTGTAAACATGGCTGGAATTCCTGGGAAGGAATGGAGGCAGAATCAGCAATAGCAATGGTCACTTACTATTGAAGATCAGTGCATGTCATGACCTTCTCATCACCAACACTGTGTTTCATTTGCCTGAAGGCAATTAAACTTCACAGATGCACCCTCACAGCAGACATTGGTATTTAATTTATGTCCTTGTAAGGAAAAGAGACAGACAGGATATGAGAGGGATGAAAGTGATGTGTGGTGCAGAGTGCTGGACTGATTATAGACTGAACCTCTCCAAGCAAAATATTTGCATTCAACAAAAGCAACAGCCCCCAGGTAAGATGACTACCAGAAGACTTAATGTCGGCAGATTAGAGCCCTTCTCCAAGCAGGAACAATTCATAACCTAGAGGGAAAGCTGAGCCAACACATAGTTGGCAACAGTGGGACAGAAAAGGAGTGGGCAGCTTTCAGAGATTTGGTGTACAACGCTGCATTTGCTTATCTGGGCCAGAACATCACATCAGACATCAAGGCTGGTTTGATGAAAATCATGAGGAAATTCAGAAACTGCTAAATGAAAAATGAAAACTCAACAGTGTTTGCCAGCAGGATAGTTCATCCATCTCTAAGAAGGTGGCATTTAACTCAATCGAAAGGAGACTACTGGCAAAGCTTAGAGAGACACAGGATTCCTGGCTCAGTAAGAAGGCAGATGAAGTTTGTGTCAATAGTAACAATCCAAAGTGCCTTTGTGATGCCCTGAAGGCCATTTATGGGCCAGAGACCTATAGTGCATCTCACCTATTGAGTGCTGATAGAACCACTTTGATTAGTGATAAGGACATGATCCTAGAGAAATGAGATGAACACTTCCATAGTGCTCTCAATAGATGATCATCCATCTCTCTCTAGCTGAACTCCCAACGGAAAAGGAGATTTTGAATGACATTAGGCTCCTCTCATGTGGCAACATGCCTGGTGCAGATTCTATTCCTGCTGAGATTTACAAGGCATAGGATTCACTTCTCACACAAAAGCTAATTGAAATCTTCTGGGTTATATCAAAAAAGGAGATTATCCTCCAGGAGTTCCATTGTCTACCTTTATAAAGGTAAAGGAAATAAATTGTCCTGTGACAATCACGGCTGGGGGGGGGCAGGGACGGGAGGGGAGGGATTCAGTCTCTTGGTCACTGCTGGTGGGATTCTTGCAGAGTCTTCCTTAATAGCTAGTCCTTAACTTGTAAGATGGTCATCTCCCTGAGAGCCAGTGTGGCTTCAGAAAGGGCCAAGGAACAGTCAATATGGTGTTTGCTTTCTGACAACTCCAGGAGAAATGCCAGGAGCAGAACAGAGATCTGTACACAACATTCATTGATCTGACCAAGGCCTTTAATGCTGTAAGTCATAAGGGCTTGTGAAAAATGATGGCAAAATTTGGTTGCCTGCAGGAATTCATCAGTATTGTACATCAGTGAATACTTGCCTGGATTCTGGATAATGGATGGTGCTCTCATGCTTTCCCAGTCACCAAGGCTGTGTGCTTGCTCCCATGTTTTAAGCATGATATTTTCAGCCATGTCATCAAATGCTTTCAATGAGGATGAAATGGTATAAAGGTCAGCAGCCTCACTTATGGTAAATTATTTAACTTGAAAAGGCTACAGGCCAAGACTAAAGTGGAGGGAGAGTTGGTATGTGGCTTTTTGTTTGTAGATAATTTTACGCTCATTCAGTTCACAGATGACTGTGCCCTCCATGCAGCCTCTGGGGATGAGATACAACAGAGTATGGAATCAGTTCTCTTCTGCTTGTTCTAATTTTGGCCCAACCATCAACACCAAGAAAACACAGGTTCTCCACCAGCCAGCACCACACCATCCACATGTGGAACCATCAACAAATGGAGAAGTTTTTTTTTGGGAGGGCAGTTGGGGTTAAGTGACTTGCCCAAGGTCACACGGCTAGTTTGTGTGTGTGTGTGTATGTGTGTGTGTGTGTTAAGTGTCTGAGGCCAGATTTGAACTCAGGTACTGCTGACTCCAGGGCCGGTGCTCTATTCACTGTGCCACCTAGCCGCCCCTAAATGGAGAAGTTTTGAATGCTGTGGATAAGTTCACTTCCCTTGGCAGTGTACTTTCCAGGGATATCCACATAGACAATGAGGTTGATGCACACATTACCAGAGCCAGCTCGGTGTTTGGGAGGCTACAAAGGAAGGTGTGAGAGAGAGAGAAGAGGCATTAGACTGCCTACCAAACTGAAGGTCTACAGAGCTGTGGTGCTAACCTCATTGTTGTCTGCCTGTGAAACCTGGACAGTCATGTCCAGCTTATCTGCTATGTGAGGAAACTGAATCATTTCCATTTGAATTATCTTAGGAAGATTCTGAAGATCACCTGGCAGGGTAAAGTACCAGATGCTGAGGTCCTTTCTTGAGCTAGACTGCCAAGCATTCAAACTGTACTGCAGAGAGTACAACTCCAGTGGATGGCCACTTTGTTCAAATACCAAACATGTATTTGCCTAAAAAACTATTTTACAGAGAACTCACACAAGGCAAACCCTCATATGGTGGTCAGAAGTGATACAAGAAATGATCAAGGCCTTTGAAGAACTTTGGAACTGATTCTGTGACATGGGAGATCCTGGCACAGGACCGCCCAGCATGGCATGCCCACGTCAGAGAAGGCACTATGCTCTATGAGGGAAGCCAAATTGAAGCAGCTCAAAGGAACGGTGATGTCCCCAAATGTTCCCACAAACTATTTGTGTCCGACCTGTGGTAGAGCCTTTGGAGTTTGCTTCGGTCTGATCAGCCACACTGGAGCTGAACGCCAACACTGTGAGGTCACTCTGGTCCTCTTCAAGAAGGATGGACAACAACCAACTGGCAAAACCGCAGTTATAACTTTTTAATAGTTCGCTTCCTCTGATAATTTATTGCTTTTGCTCAAATCAATCTCTGCCTGACAGAATTTAGGTAAATGCCACTGGCAAACTTACACATAGCCTTACTCAGTTTTATTGTTGGAGACCTCACTATCTCAAACACAGAAATTTGGAATCAATTTGTTTGTCTTTCTGTGTTTGTCCTTTTGTTCCACATTCAGGGATAAAAGCTTTTTTTTTCCCTCCTCATAAGAGATACACTGAAAAAAGAGATAGTTCTCAGCTTGGCATTTTAATTCCTCTATCCTTAAAGGATGCTGCTGGAATAAAATGTCTCCCTTTTTAGGGCTGGAAACACAGTCAGTTCCCCAACATGGCAAGGTCAGAAAGCAGTTTTCTGCCTGGTGTGTGCTCCCATCTCACCTCACTAGCCTTTTGCAAGAGGTTTCTGTGCTGGAGACATGGCTTCATGAAGGTGGCCCAGGAGGGATGGCCTGGGCTTTTATAATTCCTTCTGTTTCTAGCCAATTAAGTTCAAATTCAAAAGTTGCAGTTAACACAAACAGAAATACTTGGAACGGACATAAATCATACAACACTCCCTTTGCATGGAGAAGATCTGAAACTTGTTGATATGGAGCCGAGCCACCACCAGAGTCCCTGACAGAAACTCTCCCTTTGTGCAAAATTTGTTCCACTTGGGCCCAATGGAATACGGGGAGGTTTTCATAAGGATTTGGGCAAGATAGCTCTTATTTCCCTATCCCACCATAGCCACTGTCTCTACTGAATTTTAACAAAAGGGTAAACAGAGGCAGATATCTGTGCAAGATAACATTTATTAGCAGAGGCAAGCTACCCACCAATAAATGGGTCCATGACTTGCCTCTGTTAAAGCCAAGGAGCCTGAGAAAAAGGATAGCTCCCCTCTTATAGGTTTTGGGGAGCATAGAACAAAGAACAGAACAGGGTAGATGCCATCATGGTATTGGAAGTGACATGACTGGTCACCCCCTTCTTTTCTCATG
The DNA here is from genome assembly GCA_028646575.1 of Pseudocheirus occidentalis. NCBI lineage: Eukaryota > Metazoa > Chordata > Mammalia > Diprotodontia > Pseudocheiridae > Pseudocheirus > Pseudocheirus occidentalis. The sequence goes on from CM053595.1 coordinate 325,881,829, forward strand.
AGACTAAGAAGTGCTCTCTGTTTGAGTGTGGGTGCGAGTTAGCGGCTCAGAATTTTGGACAGACACCCTTGAAGGCTAGCTTGGTGGAGTAAGGATGTCAGGCTCAAACTCCCTTTCTTTCTCATACATTCTCCAAGGTCAGTTAAATTCCCTGAGGCAAGAACAGATGGGTTTTACAATTTTATGCCATTACAGGCCAGCTGAACTCTGAACCAAGTTCAGATACAAAGAGCCATGACTTAAGCAGTCACAGGGCAAAATCAATGACCTGTAAATAGGATCAATAAGAAAATGCTACAGGGTCAACGTCAACCTTCTTGTGCCCAAGAGGCTTGGCAAGTCCAATTGTGTGTCGTTCAGGTGCACAGACATTTGTTTGATTCTTCCCTGTGGGTTTGTAAACCTGATTTAAAGGCTGCCTTTGTATTTCCTGAGCTTCACACACAGCTGGCATTTAATAAATATTTGTTGAATGAAAGATTTTAAAGCATAGTAGTAGCCAGCTTTGCATGACATCAGTGAAAGTCCGGTATTTGTCAATAGAAGGAAGAGAACAAGAACTCAGGATGAGCAGAGCAGGAATGGTACTGGAGAGTCGCTGAGATCCCTTGTGGGATGAAGGGGTCAGCACTGAGGGCCTATGGAGATGGCAGCTCTAATGTGGTCCATCCTAGGCCAGCCTTCAACAAAATGCTGCAGCCTGGGGGTGGCTCTCTTGGAATGGAGGAGCATAGTGGGATGTCCCTAGAAGGGCATGGCCGAGGCTGCTACCCCACAGAAAAGCCAGAGCCACGTTGGCCCTGACCAGGAGCCGGGATCCTCAGGCCTGGCCAGCCTGCCCTGGATGAGATTTTGGTATGAGGATTTTGCATAAGTCAGTCTGCTCACGGTCCTACCTGCAGAATTCTGGGCTCTCTTCTGCAGAGGGGCGTTTCTCCCCCTGGGCTGAGGAGGCAGCGCAGCCAGGTCTGGCTCCTTGGCTGGGGGAGTTAGCTCTGAGGACTCTTGCCCTGTCTGAACCAGCCATGAGCTGGAGCCTCTCTTGCTCTCTGAAGGCCCAGTGCTTCCAATACTCGGGTGGGCTGAGGAGGGAAGCTTCTTTGATGCCCCTGGAGCCATGTCTCTCTTCAGATTCAGATTCAGGTTCTGTTTCTTCCAGGTTACTCTCCCACCGTTCCGTGATCCCCTGTTACAAGCCCAGCAAGACAGGGATGAAGAGAACCGAGCAATCCTTCAGTGTGAGACAGGTACTGGGAGCTGCCTGGCCACCTCGCCACACTGTGACAACAACCCAGAGGTGACTAAATTCAAGCTCTCACCTGCTGCTTCTCTCCATGCAGGAAAATTATTCACAATGAAGGAGTTTAAAGAAACAGAGAAAGCTGAGCGGCTGGCCAGGCTGCCCCAATCATCCCTGGCCCGGCAGAATCTCAGCCCGAACCAGTGGCTTAAAATCCCTGCTGGATACATAGAAAGTGAACTTTGTCGGAAGTCCAGGTAGGGGCTGGTTTCTGGCATTTCAGCCTGGTGCTCACCAGGGAGGGCTCTGAGCCCTGGAAAGAGGCACGTCCTTAGTCACCCTTTTCCTGTTCAAGGTTAAAAGTGAGAGTGAATCGTAACCGGATCAGCTGTGACTTCAGAAAAGTCCTCTATCCTTCAGAAACCAATGGAGAAGAAGCCAATAGTTGCCAGTAAGTCTCTTGGCAGCACCTTTGTAATCCCCTCATTTGTTCCTCTGGTAGTCAGGTGACATCAGGCAAATAATCTTCCTTTTGTGAGCCTGTTTCCTCTTATACATTGGGCTCACAATATTTATACTCCCCAGGAGGGAAGCACTTTTAAAAATTCATAGAAATGTAAGTTGGTGGGACTACCCTCACCTGTGAACTGCCAGAAAATCTATCCAAGGTTTGGTTTTTATTTTATATTTATTTTATGTTACATTAAAACTTTCTTAACTCTTTTTTTTTGGAGGGGAAAAGGCAAGGAAGTTGGGGTTAAATGACTTGCCCAAGGTCACACAGCTAGTGTATCAAGTGTGTGAGGCCAGATTTGAATTCAGGTCCTCCTGACTCCAGGGCTGGTTCTCTACTCACTGTGCCACCTGGCTGCCCCTTTCTGTCACATTTTGAGTTCAGGGCTGTCTCCTTCCCAGATCTGCTTAGAGAGGGCCAATATTTGAGTTGGAGATGTATGTGCAGCTTACACTGCATCGTTCCACAGATCAGTTCTTTCTCTGAACGTGGACAGCACTGTCCTTCCTAAGTCCTTTGTTACTGACTTGAATGTTCTCATCACTCAGAATAGCTTTGTCATTCACAATTATGCTTTGAACACTACTGCTACCACTGTATACAATGTTCTCTGCACTGTCCAAGGCTGGAGACACTTTGAGGGTCAGAAACCATACAAAGCAATGGCCCAGGGGCCCAACCAACACGTTCACTTTTACCAGCCAACCAGAGGACAAAAGAGTTCAAAGCAAAAGACTTTGAGTCAACGGCACATGCTAAGTGCCGAGAGAGAGGGCCCTTATGTCCTCCACAGGGGTTTGCACAGCCACCTGCCCCATGGGAGACCCCCCACCAGCAGGAAGAGGCTCCTGCGCAGAGTCTTTGTGGGGCAGCAGATGTGGCCAGGGTGGCTCTGCCACATTTCTCGGCTGCTGTCATCGCAGTGCTCTCTGGGCAGCATCTCCAGTCTCCTCCCTTCTCCATCCTGTTGTCTGCAGCTCTAAGTAGCTCTCTCCTTCTGGGGAGTGGTGGTTAGGAAGCCCCTCTTGCTGAACGGAAGAGCTACAGCTCTCTTAGGATGCACTTGGCCACGCAGCAGCACTCCATGTACAGTGGAGAGGCCGAGACCGTCTTCTTCAGCCCTCTGTCTCAGGTCCCACACAAGGAGCTGACTTGATGTTAGGGAGGTTCCTGTAGCTGCTCATTTCAGGGACGGCTCAGAAATCCCCCAGAGCAGATCAGAGGCTGGGCTGCTGGGGCCAATGCTGCTCCCAAGATTCTCTTTGGGCTGAGAACAAAAGTTTGGTGAGGAAGGTAAGAGTATTCCCTATGACATGCTGAACCACATCTTTCCTCTTACTCACCATGCACACTTCCAACAACCAAACTTTCCCAGTCCCCTCTGCTCACTTCTGCCCTGAAGAAATACTGTCTCTCCTGTGACCATTTTCCTGAACTCTTCTGTCTTTTCTCCTTCATCACCCCCAAGCTCCAACCTCCTACCTCTGGGATTTGATTTTCCTTGAATCTCTTCCTCCTCTCAAGGGGACAAAGAGCTATCCACAGACTCTCCCTTGTGACTCTACCAAGACTAGATGAAGGAGGGTTTGTTTCTAGGTGATTGCAAGGGTGTTGCTGAAACCTCTGTCTGGATGCCTGAATTAACTTCACTTATTTAAGTGAAAACATGAAGAGCAGAGAGTGATTTTTAAAAGGCAGAGATGAACAGGCTGGGATTGTCTAAGCGTCTCAACTGCCAAGGTCTTCTGAGAACAGGGACAAGAGGTATCTTTCCTTAACCTAAACAGGCCACAGCTTTGCCTAGAGAATAGAACTTGATGAAATTCAGGAAGAGGAGCTCTGGGGGCAGAACGTCCTCAGAGTCAGAGAGCTACACTCCTGTGTCAGCCTTGACACATCTAAGCTGAGTGACTAAACAAATACCTTCCCCTCTAGAAGCTTGATTTTCCTCAATTGTAAAGTACTGATAATGATTCTCTGACCACTTGGTGGTGCTGTTGGGCAGGGTTGGTGGTATGGGTGTCTACTCCAGCCCAGATTGGCAAATGTAGGGGCCAGTTCATCCCAAACAATATCTTTATTCTCCAGGGGATGGGCCTACCCCCTAATCACTTTTATCCATTGAGCATGAGGAAAGGAAAAAAACAAACAAAATTAAGAATCCTAAACTCCAACAAACCAGCAGGAAGACAGTCCCTCTTAGCTGACTGTCATGGCTGCCTGGCTCAGAGTATCAAAAAGAGGAACCATATCCTCAGGCTGGGTCATTCCCATCTTGGGAAAAATCCTAGGACCTCTGTCTTACTGTATTTCTCTACTACCACAAGCTGTTCACTGGCTCTTTATATTACAGCCCCGTTATTTACAATGAAGGACACATTACATATAAAGCAGATATGATCAGTCATAATTTAAGCAGTTAGGTAGAGTGGTGAGCACCAGATTCGAAGGCAGAATGACCTGAATACTAATCCTCCATCAAATACTTACTAGCTAGCTACATGATCCTGAGCAAGTAATTTAACTCTTGGTCTCAGTTCTCTCCTCCGTAAAATGAAGCTCACCACAGCGCTGCTCTCTCCTGGTGGTGGCGAGAATTAAATGAGGTAACTATGTGCAAAGTGCTTTGCAAACCTGACACCAGTCACAGGCCCAGATTTGTTGCTGCTACCTCAGCATGGCTGGCAGGCTCCCTCAGGTCCGTGTCTGGTAAGCACTGCTCTGGGGGCCTCTCCCACCTCTCTGTTGAATGCTGGTGGTCCATGGGGCAAGGAGGGGAAGGGAGGAATCACATTAGGACCATGGAAGAGACTCAAGTCCACCTCTGCAGATGGCATCTAGGCTTCTCTCTGGCAGCTAGGACTAACTAACTCTGGAAGGGAGCAAGGACTGATGGCCAGTGAACAATCTACAGTACAGGGGAGAAGCAGTGAAGAGCTTCTGACACCCTGGCCTTTGAATCCTGACTGTCCCCAGTGCTGCATTCACATTAGGGGCCAGTCACAAACTGAGAAAGGAACCATGCAAGCCTTCAAGGGTCTTAGGACAGACTGAGAGTGAGTGACCTAGAGCTTCGGCCTGCAAATCCGTCACCTCTATCATGAAGGTCACTCATGGACTCATTTGTGCATCCCCAGACCCCGGCACAAAGCCTATGATTAGTCAATGCTTTTTAAGAATGAAACCTGGGTGCCAGGACTTGTCCAGAGGCACTCAAAGAACCACCAGTTCAGAGTTGGGAGGGGCCTCTGAGGTCATCCTGGGCAACACTCTCCCTCCCCCATACACACACACACACACTTTACGGTCAAGCTGAGTCAGCTTTGGGAGGGAGGAAATAAACATTTATACAGCACACAGCCAGGCCACCACAGGACTAATGATTCAAGCCCACCCCAACACACTTGTCACAAACAGATGTGGCCCAAGATCAAATGGGATCTATAGCCTGGACAGCTGGCACTGATCCCACATGGTGGCCTGGCAGGACGGGAGGGTTGTGCTCTATGTACCATGCTTGAGATGCGGCCTCCACGGAGGGGACGGACCACGGCCAAGGTTGACAAGAGGGCACAGCTGTTATGAGACTGAACGGAGGGCCAGGCTCCGTCCTTCTTTCCATGAGGAATGCCATTGGAGGCATTGCTCAGGCTCTGTTATGTAATCAGAGGAGATCGAAGCTGGGAGGAGTCTTTGCAGTTACAACCCTTCAAACATGATTCATTTTCCAGATGGGGAAACTGTCCTGGGAGGGTGTGGGGCATCCTCATCCACAAGGCCCACATCTACTTTCTGGGGCTCAGTTTCCCCATCTGGAAAATGAGGGAGTTGGACTCAAGTTGTCGAGCAGTAACTACGCTCCAAGTCCTTTGAGTTTGTGTGGAGACAAAGCTGCCCCACTTGTCCCTGCACACTGTGTTCACACCCTCTGAGGAAAGGGACGGCTCTGTCCTCTGTTTGCAGAGAGGGTGCACACTCTACACCCGGGTAATGTCTAGTCTTGTGCACGCATGGGATTTAAGTGACGCAGAGCTGCACAAAGCTGTCACCCTGCAGACAAAGGAGTGTCTCACATGTACACTCACACATGCACTGCACTCTCACGTTCACACACAATGCACTGTATTTCTCACTCACACACAAGATGCACATATACCCACTCACACATGCACTCTCACACACACAATGCTCTCGCCCCCAAATTCACTCTCTCGCGCACACACATGCACTCACATACACACACACACACACACACACACACACATACACACACACACATACACACACAGAGGGCTCCTGGGGCAGGGGCGGCAGAGGTTCTCTGTCATGACTGATGTCCCCCCACACACTTGCTCTCAAACCTGCTACTGGCCCAGCTGAGACGCTGCTTCCTGCCAAGTTTTCTCTGTGGACTCACCAGTTGGATTCTTTGGACAGGGAGGATACTTATGAGGAGTCCAGCAGAACATGGACGTCTTTCCCAAGGCTGTGCCACAAGGAGATGGGAGATGAGAGGCGAGGCTGGGTGAGAGAAGGCTCCTCCTGGGAGGGAGGGATGCGCTCCCTTAGTGGGGGTCAGGCCTTGTGACCAAGATCAGAATCCAAGAGAAGAATGAACATCATCAGGACAGGTCAGAGGGAGTGAGCTGGAGGTGAGAAGGGCCTTCTCCACAGAAGCCCCTCAGCCCTACACCTGGACAGCTGCCAGCACCCAAGGGATGCAGGCTGGGCAACTGAGAACTGAGGCGTAGGAGGCCCCCTAGAAGGGGCTGGGCAGCCAGGTGAGAGGAGCTGTCTCACGTACCACTGTTCCCTAAACTCAGCCGCTCTTCCCTTCTGCCCAGGTCGGGAGAGGCGAAGAGTCAGTGCCTATGGCCATTCTGGCCGAAGGAATCACAGCTAGTGACAATCAAAGTATCCTTGACCTCCTGGCTGTCTGTCTCTAGGCCCCTCTTCTTTGTCCTAGGAGAAAGGCCAGCAGAGCTTCTGAAGGTAGGGCTGGCCTGTGTAGGACAGCCAGGCAGATGCTGGGCACTGCCCAGTGCCCACTTAGCAGTCACTCCTAAGAGCCTGTAATAAATTATTTTTTTACAGTAATTTATGTTTTGGGTAATCAGAACACAGCTGCAGCTGTGGGTGGTACAGGGGGACGTGCCCCCAAATCTTGGGCCTTACACACCTAGGGCAGAAGACAGGGTCTTGCCACTCCTCCTCCAGTCTCTGAGGAGCCGTGGGCCCTGCCCCACTCTGCTATCTCTGGTCCTGGGTGCAAGTACGGGCTCAGAAGGAAAACTGCTCCCGCACCGTACTGACACAAAAGGTGGTCTCAGAGGAGGAGACGGGGAGCAGGCTACGGGTATGAAGGACACTGTCTTCTTGTTGGTGAAGATGCCGTCAGGAGACAGAGAGGTTCAGATCTCCGTCAGGCCCTGGGGACCCCTTTGGAAACTCCTCAAGCTGCAGGTCTCTGGGCGCTCCCGCTTCCAGCTCTGATGGGAAAGGCGAGGCGCTGCCATGTCCGCCACGCCTCCACGTGACCCGAAAGACCCCCGACCCTCTCCGGGCTGAGCTGAGGTCCCTCCGTCCCGAGGGAAGCTGCTTCCAGGCTCCTAGGAGGATCCTCTCTGATGTTCATTATGGAACTCTTAGGTGGGGAAAGGGCCGAGCCTCGGGCGTCAAGCTTGGGGTCACCGCATTTCCCCCAACAGCAGCCATCAGAATTTAGATGGAGCCCATCATCTCCCCTAGACGAGCGCTATCCAAGAGTACAGAGGATACTGTACTGGTACCCCATCTGAGGTGGGGGAGCACAGAGAGCCTGGGGGGGACAGCCCACGTGGCCCGGAGGTGGGGGGGGCTGGGGACCTCCTCAGGGACAGAGCACACAGCACCGCCTGCCAGCTTTTTCAGGACTTCCCTAGGGAAGTAATAACCCCCATTGGAGGAGGGTGGGAGGAGGGGCAGGCCAAAGCACCGTAGCTCCCACCAGGCACAGTCTAGGCGCCCTTCCGGAACCTTGGTGACGTCACTTCCGGCCCCACCCGCGTGCTCCTCCAGCTGGGGCTCAGGAAGAGGAAGGGTGGAAGAGGCGGGACCGGAGCCGAGGGGGCGGGGCGGGGCAGGTGAGCTGTGGAGGGGAGGGTCAGGAGCGGACACGGGCCTCGGTGGGGCGGGGCCTCCTAGCCCTCCCCTTCCCTGTAGGCCCCCAGGGACGGGGGTGGGGCGGGCAGGGCGGCGAGGAAGACCCGCCTACGTCCGTTAGGGCGCGATGGCGCCACCAAGCGGCCGTTAGCGCCCCGGCGTCGCGACTCACGTGGAGGCCCCAGGCGGGAGGCGAAGGGGAGGGGGAGGGGCCGTGCCACCCCCCCCCCCCCCCCTCCGCCAGCCCCGATGTCCCGCAGGCCCCTCCGAGGTCCCCCATAAGGGCCGAGGCTCCGTCAGGCATTTTCAGAGACTTCACTCAGCTGCAGCTTCGCCTGGATGGAATGAACAGGCCCAGCCCCTCCCCCCCAGCAGAGGCGTTTGTTGTGTTTTCAACAGCGGCCTAGCCGAGGGAGGGGGGCTACTGGGGGCCGTGTATTATTACGGGACACCGGGGCGTTAGAACAGATGTAGCTTGTGGGTGCGGGAGGGGCCCTAGCGAGGGCAGGCCCGCCACGTGAGCCGTGAGCCGGGATGCAAAGGGGGGAGGGAGGGATGGGGGAAGAAGCCCGTGGGGGGGGCGCTAAAGCGTGAGAATGAAGCCAGAACGAGCATGCGGCGGCCACGTGGTCAGACCCCCTGGGCGGGGCTGTGGGCGCTACCTTGTCATTGGCTCCCTGTTGTGGAAGACCCGCCTGCCAGGCGTCTGTGGCCCGGGCTGCTGCATCGCCCCAGGCTGGCTGGCCCAGACTTCCTGTTGGGCCAACAGAGCGGCCGGGTAGTTTCCTTTTGGTCATCGCCATCCTCTCTAGTGTCTCTCCTTCTGCCCCTGCCCAGGGATTTCCCTGCTGGACCTCTTGGGTCACATCTTGTTGCCCTCCCCTTCTTCAGGAAGTCTCGGATCTTTTCCTCCCTTCTTCCTTATTTCCTCCTTCCCTTCTTTCTCCTTCTTTCCTTCCTCCTTTTCTTCCTTTTTTCTTTTCCTCCTTTCTTTCCTTCCTCCTTCCCTCCCTCCTTCCTTCCTCCCTCCCACCTTCCTCACTTCCTACCCTCCTTTCTTCCTTTTTTCTTTCCCTTCCTTGCTTCCTCTTTCCTTCCTTCCTTTTTCTTTTCCTTCCTCCCTTCTTCCGCCCTCCCTCCCTTTCTTCCTCCTTCCCTCCTTTTTCCCTCCTTCCTTTCTCCCTCCCTTCCTCTTTCCCTTTCTTCTTTCTTCCTTTCTCCCTTCCTCCCTCCCTTCCCTCCTCTCTTCCTTTCTTTCCTTTTCCTCCCTCCTTCCTCCCTTTTTTCCTCCTTCCCTTCTTTCTTCTTCCCTCTTTCCTTCCCTCCTTCCTTTCTTCTTTCCTTCCTCCCTCCCTCCTTTCTTCCTTGCTTTCTACCCTCCTTTCTTCCTTTTTCTTTTCCTTCCTTGCTTCCTCTTTCCCTCCTTTTTTCTTTTTCTTTTTCTTCCTCCCTCCCTCCCTCTCTCTTTCCTTCCCCCCTCTTTTCTTCCTTTTTTCTTTTCCTTCCTGCATTCTTCCATTCCTCCCTTCCTCCCTGTGTCCTTCCATCCTCCAGCTTTCTCACAAAGTCAGCTTTCCTCCTCGCCTTTTGATGCTCACTCTTTCTTTCACTGAACAGCTGCTGCCATATCTTCTCTTATGCTTGGGGTCCGGACAGCGGCAGCTCAGACGTGCCCACGGTGCCCTAAGCTTCTTGGTCTACCCTCCTTTTCCACTTGTGTCTCTCTTTCCTTTTGCCCAGGGGCCACTGAATTCCTCTCCCTCCTCTTACCAGGGCATAGCTCATTTCACCGGTTTGTTTTCTTGCCATTTAATTTTATCAGTTTTTTAAAACTATTTTTTGAAGTTCTGTTCCAGTCAGTCAATAAGCATTTATCAAGCACCTGCTGTGTGTCACACACTTGGGACACAGAAGAGGGCAGAAGACAGTCCTTCCCTCAAGGAGGCTTCCCTCTCCCAGCCCCAGATGCACAGTCTCGGGGCGCGTTGACCCCTTTCAGGCTCAGCTGAGTGGCTCTGGGATGGGGGCGCAGATTCAGCCTTCTGCCCAAGCTTTCTCAGCTTCTGGGCTGCAGGCAGGGCTTCTACCTGTCTGAACTGGGCAAGAGTGGACGTGTGACAGGCGCCTCCTTTGGTCCCCACAGGACCTCTTTGTGCCTCGTATTCCTGCCTGCTGCATCCTAAGGAAGAACAATACTCAGCCTGGAGCATCGGTCTCCCAGAGACACTTAATTAGCTAAGTGATTCCCAGTCTCAGCCTCTCTGCACTTCACAGGACCTACCCATTTGGAACAGGATGGGGAGCCCATGTGTGACAGAAGAGCCTAGGAGAGACTGTGGATTGAGTATAGACACCCTGGAATTGGTCCTGATTTCCTGACTGCCTGGTAGGCCCTCTCCTCCTGGGGCAAATACATGTTCCACATAGACAGGCCTGGTTCTTTCATTCAGGGGGAGATTGTCTGAAAGCTTTGCCACCTGCCTGCCTCCATCCAAGAGCCCAAGACTCATCTTTGGGACGCAATCCAAGCCAGTCTGAGGTGAAGGCTGAATTTGGACATGAACTTGGTAGAACCACACTCTGTAGGAACCAAGATGGGTCAGATCCTACTCTTTCCAGGGACCAAGTGGTGAAGTAGAAAGTGGACCCTGAAAGTGTTGGAGAGAGATGTACGAACTTTTGTTCTTGCTGTATCTTTGAAGTAGATATCCCTTTGTAAGAGCTAATTGATGAAACAAAACCAGGGAGTTAGTGGATAACAGTGAGGGGAACACACCTGGTGTAAGTTGGAGCTGAGAGCATTTGCAAGGAGCACGCCAAACCCCTTGGGGTTCTCCTAGAATCTTGAGGGGGAGACACAGAACCAGACCCTTGTTCTGGGAGAGGGAGGCCAGAGCACACATGCTAAATGTGTTCAGAGAGAGAGAGAAAATTAAAATCTATCCTGCTTTTGAGAACCAGCCATCTATGAGTTATAGTTTATAGTATTCCCAAACAAAAGGCAAAATTTTTCCATTATGTAAAACATAGGAACAACTTTCAGGGGACAGGATAATAGTCACCTAACTTTTGGTCCCTCCCAGAGAATAATTTTCTTAAAGTCAATTATATCTACAATGCAATACTCATAGCAACTGCTGTGAATATGCAGATATATTTTCAGTGTTGAATCACAAAATTTCCTTAAAGATGAAACCAAGATACATATTCAGATACCAGAAAGCCAATTCTACCATGGTGACAAAGAAGTTTATACATATCACCAATCCAGGGAGCAACACCATCCCTAAGCCTTCCCTCCTTTAGGCCTCCCCACAAACGAGCTCCCCTAGGCAAAATTCCTCCCTTTCTCACTCGCCTGAACTGCTCTACCTTAGCTCTGCCTCACTCTCCTCATCTCTGTCTCTCTCCCAACTCTGCTGTGGTCTTTCTTCCTGCTTCACCCATTCAGCAAGTTCCTCTCACCGTGGGCTCCATGTAACCCAGCTGTGGTCTGGGCCAGAGCTCAAAGCAGGCAAGATCTTCACATTCCCTTAACATTACACCAATCTATTCCTTTTTAATGACTTCCTCCAAGAATTCTTTCAGCTTCATCCAAGAAGAACTCAAGAGTCACTTTGGTTAACTTGAATTAATCAGAGATTCTTCCTTCTCTTAGTTGGCTTGCCACAGCAATCCGATTTCATGGGTCACTTTTCCACTTTCTTCTTGTCTACTGGTTGCCCTAAGCACCCACTCACCAGGGAGAACTGAGTTCTTCCCTCAACTTTGACCCCATTTTAAGAAAGGATGCTTAAAAGGGTTTTAGACTAGGACGCTGATTTCCTCCCTCAGGTAATTCTGGAAAGGACTCCAGACTAAAGGTTTCTAACGTTATTCTACAATAGAGGGACTGTCATCCTGAGTGAGACTTGATCTGCGGGTGGGGAAGGAGCCATCCTGGGTGACATGAATCAGCTCCCAATGAATCCTCCTCTCCTCAGCGAAGTCGGATCTCTTGTGAACGAGCTTGGGGCTCTCACACCCTGAAGACTCTTCAGAAAAGACATTGTCTCTGGGGACTCTTACAGGTAAGCTGCTCATGTTCTTTGCCCTAGGGACTTATTGTCTTGTAACTGAGAAAGCTAACACTCTGGGGACTGACTCTGGGATACCAGCCCCAACCAAGAGCATTCCTTAGTCTATGGAAATTTCCAGAGAGTTGTCTCCAACAAGAACCCCTTGCTGCATTTGGTATATGGGAATAAACTGGCTTCAAACTTAATTATGTGATCCTGAGCAAGTGATTCCAAGTTTTTAGGCATCATTTTTCCCCATCTGTAAAATGGGGACAATCCTTTCCCTGCTGTCAGGGCTGCCCATAGCCCTCTAAAAGAGCCCATTGTGATTAATGCTACAGCACATATCCCATAGTTAATCAGATGTGCAGGGGAACAGGATGGGTTGGTGGTGACTTGAAGTCCAAGCCTCTGAAGTACATTGTTCTGGCTCTTTCTAGAGACTTTGCTTGTGGTGAGGACCATGGAAAGGCCTTTCTGTACATCTCGTCCTTCCAAATTCTGCATCAAAGACTGGCCGGAGCCAAAGTCAGCGGCTTTTTTGGAGGTAGGGACAGACAATCCCAGCAAGATGCTCCTTTAGCAAATGAGATTGGTGTAGACCTGCCTCTTGGGCTACTGGAGGTGTAGAGGATGGAAGGGATTTGTTTGGGAAGCAGAACTTTCCCATCTCCACCCCCTCCTCATTGGGGACCTTTGCCATGATCGCAGAAGTAGACTCTCCTTCCAATCTCTTCCCTCTGCAATCTAGCCTGCCTGTAAAGTGCTGATCTGAGTAGGTCCCCTTCCTCCTCACCAAGTCTAGTGATTGCCTATTGCTCTGAAAGCCCTCCATGGGTGGGTTGGCCCTGGAAGACAGACCAGGTACCAGGGACCCACTGCGTGGCTCCTTGGAGACAGGCTCAGGCCTTGGGAGGCTCTCCAGCTCGGTCGTGTTGGGCAGAATCTTCTAGGGTTACCCCAGTGTCAAGATGAGAAAGCACAGCAGGCCAGTGGAGGCTTTCCTCCTCACTCACACCATTTATAGCCTTTGTGTTTTTGTCCAAACTCAACATTGATGAATGAGCCTCGTGTTGGAGACTAGAATCAATGCAGGATTGAATAAAGCTACTACCAATAACCCAGCTTAGAAGAAAAAACTGAAATCTGGGACCTCCCTTTGACTTGCTGAAGGTCCCTGGGCAAGTCTCTATGCTTCCTGAGACTTGTGTTTTACCCATAAAGGGAAAGAGAGCCCCTGAGAGAACATGGAACCTCCCTGGATCTGATGGGCATTTTCAGGACTATGAAGCTGTCCATCTTCATGTATTTATGATCCTTTTTTTGAATATGAAACTAAAAGGATCCACTGGAGAAAGTCTCCCTCTTTCAGATATGCACAAACATGTCTTGGTGGTCCTGTCCTCAGCCATTCCAGCATATTATCACTGGGAATCCCAAATCATGTTCCTGGGGTCATGCAACATGGGTGGTGGCAGCAGAGGAACTTTATGTATTCACTTTTAACATTCATTTAAAAATTTTTTCAGTTCCAAATTCTCTCCCATCCCACACCCATACCTCAACAAGGCAAGCAATATGATATCCATTATATGGATGGGTAGAAGTATTAAGAGAGGACCAGCACCTCTGGTGTAAGGGCTGCCAAAACATTTTCAGGGCTGCTCATGCACCTTTGGTGCCCACCTGTCACTCAACTCTCACATGTGGCCATATCCTGGTAAACTGTTTTGGCAGATGAGCTAAATGACATTGAGGGTAGGGAATGGGCCTCAAACCCAGTGAGGAGTTAGGAAATGTCTACCCCGAAGCACTTGAAGACTTCCCCCAGCAGAATGGGTGGATGAGAACACTTTTTGTCTCATGGCCACGAAGGTAGCCAAAGCAGGCACTGTGGAGTATTTAGAGCTTGCTTAGACATCGGAGATGCCAAGATCACTGACTGCATCTTGAGCCATCACCAGTCATCCGGACTCTGCCTGCACTGGACTATGACAGCTCTGGAAGAGAGAGAGAGGCTGATGACGTCATGCAGCTCTGCCTCACTCAAAAGACACCACCTGTGACATTTTACCATCTTTATCTGCCTCAAAAGTCCTGCGGCAAAAGGCAGGTGAATTCCCGGAACTAGCTCGGTGTTTGGAAGGCTCCAAACAGCAGCTCAAAAGAAAAGCAAGATGCGCAAACTTAGAGCCGTTTCCACTCCAAGCGTGCCTGACCTGTGGCGCAGCCTTCTGAGCTCACCTTGGTCTGATCACCCACAGTCAGACCCCAACATCACAACCACAGCCAAGCAAGCAGAGTCATGTAAAACACATCCAAGTGCGATTCCATCCATACTTGTTCTCTCACTGGGTGTAGGAGCATTGTTCATAGTGAGTCCTTTGGAACTCTCTTGGATCATTGTATTGGTCAGAGTCACCAAGTCTTTCACAGTTGATCATGGGTACAATGTTGCTATCACTGGATACAATGTTTTTCTGATTCTGCTCATTTCATTTTGCATCAGTTCACGTAGGTCTTCCCAGGTTTTTCTGAGAGCGTACTGCTCATCCTTTCTTGTAGCACAATAGTATTCCAAACCAATCATATGCCACAACTTGTTCGACCATTCTCTAGTCGACGGGCATCCCCTCCATTTCCAGTTCTTTGCCACCACAAAAGAACTGGCATAAGCCAGAGATCCCTTTTACTGCCATTGATTCACTCAGAGGGTGACACATTCCATCAGCAGTGAATGGAAATGTGCAGCATTCACAGTTCACCTCCTAGTATTTATACATTGTATGAGACAAAATTAAAAGGTGATGTCTTATTCTAGTATTATATGAAGGAAAATAGAATGGTTACATAAAGGAAGAGAATGTGTATCACTAGCTGCAGGTGATAAAGAAAGGATGTGTCTTTGTTGTTTAGCCAGTTACAGCAAGTCAAAAGGAACCATAGATAACCTGTTGTAATGGTAATGGAATTTAAAGATCCCCTGTATTGCTTGGTTTTCGGGTTAAATGTTAAAGCCCAGAGCTTGTGAATCCCACTTGTGGGATGGACTTGTTGATGTGAAGAGAGAGGGCTGAGCTGGGAGGAGCTGGTGCTGTGGATTTAGAGAGAGGCACAAGCAGAGAGAAGGCCCAAGAGAGAGAGAGGCCAGAAGAACTTCTGGGAGCCAACATCTGGAGGCTGCTGCTACTGCTGGAGAGAGAGAAATGAGAACTGAAGACTGAACTGGGAAGAAGGATGACTGCGGTGCCGGTATTGGTTATGTTTGTTACTTTGTCACATTCGTCTGCTGATAGAAGATGTTGCTGTTGGTTCAGAAGCCCTGGAAGAGGATTTTCTTGTGTATTTTCAGGGGTTCTGAGACTGTACTGTTGATTTGTGTTGACTCCTCAGACCTTGTTGTTGGGTCTAGGTTGATTTCACAGGCAGAGAATGAATTGATGAGGACACCAGCAACGTGTCATGTTTGTTATTGTGTCTTTGTTAAGCTGTGTCTTTCTTGGAATAGAAACTGCTGAGAAATTGCCTCTCAAGAAAAGACCTGACCTTGGGTATGGAATGCTGTGATGATATTGGAACTTAGTTGTGACCTATGGATAGATGGCCTTTGTGCCTTCCACTGCCCCTTTGAGAAGGAGCTTGGTGGTGATGGATGGTATTGTAATTCAGTTGTGATCCAGGGAAAACTTTTGACTTTTGTACTTTGTGACTGACCAAATGAATGTACTTTCTTTATGACTGGAAACTAATCTCCAGTTGAATAGAGAGAAAACTTTGTGATTGACTAAATGAATGTACTGCCCAGGGGTGGAGTACTTGGACCTTAGTACTTTGTGATTCAATTGAGGATTTACTAAATTATTGAGTTACACATGACAAATGCTGTATTTTGATTTTCTGTGAATGTTTTGCATTAATTTGTCATTGAATAAATGGAGTTTGCTATGCACGTAATCCAAACCTGGAAGTTGCTTGTGCTTGGCTGTTACACCTGCCAGGCAGGATAAGGAAGGAGAACGTTCCTTGGATTGTTGACATCTTCCTTTGGTAGAGTTCAGGTTTCTTTGTACCAATTAAAGCAAGGAGTCTAAAGGAAACCAAACTGTGGTAGCTGGTTCTGCATTTTGTGCAGGGTCATGACAAGAAAAATGGCAAATACAGAACAAAATACAGTTAGTTATGTCCATTTTAAACAGATCACTCTCAGCTCTTAAAAATATACTTTCAGCAGTTCCTCTTTTGTCCTAGATAAAACCATTCTCTTGGGATCATCTAATCTAAAGATTCACAATATAGCAAGTCTGTTATTTGTTTTGCAAAATAGATAGCTAAGTCCAAACACTGTTATAGAGGTTATGAAACAAAAATATGGGACTAAAATTAGGCAGAAGTCAGAATCTTAGGGAGGAGCCTTGTAAAATTAGCTGTTTTGCTTCTTAATATCACGCGCGTGCACACACACACAAATAGACAGAGACAGAAAGAGAAATAGGAGACAGGAGGGAGGAGAGATAGGATAGAGAAAGAGAGAGAAAGAGAGAGAGAGAGAGAGGGAGAGAGA
>CM053595.1:325898842-325915317 GCA_028646575.1 Pseudocheirus occidentalis
ATAGGTGTTATAGCCAATGGAGTGAACAGTGAGAAAAGAGAAACAAAAGCCAAACATAGAAAAGAATGATAGCATGCATTGCTTCATTCTCCTTTTAAACTCTGATCTTTCTGGATCTTTCTCTGAATGTAGGATGTCACTCATTTCTGAAATCATGATCATTTCTGAATGTATCTACCCCCTTTGCAACACACAAAAATGGATGCTTCCAATAGATGGAGCTTACTATGTACCAGGCATAGCGCTAACTTCAGGAGACACAAAGATAAGCAAGCAAGTCCCTACCCTCAGAAAGCATACATTCTAATAGGGGAAAACAACACATAAAGAACTGGAAAACAGGAGGGAAGGAGAGAGAGTGACAGTACCAAGGAAGTCAAAGGCAGCTGGCAAAGAACTGGAAAATCCAGAGATTGAGTCAGGCCCCGAGTGAGTGAGCAAGGTGGTCAAGGCTAAGGATTCACCAGTCAGAAGAGAAGACCACTGGCCTGAGTGCTCAGTCTGGCCTGTGGCAGAGGGGTGGGGGGAGATCCTGTAACAGAGGAAAACCATTCAGCAAAATCCCTTGACAATAGCCATGGAGTCCGCATCTCCACCAAGAGAAGGGAGGCGTTTTCTCATGTGCTCTTCAGAACCACATCTGACTGCTGAAATGAGTCTGCACTCTGATGCTCTGAGGGGTCTTCTCAGTGCAATTTTCCCAGTTCCCATGCATGTCTTCCCCTAGCTCTGCTCACTTCATTCTGCATCGGGTCACAGAAGTCATCTCAGGCATCACATATTCTCATTTCTTAGGATGCAGCAAAATTCCACTCCATTCCCATGTCATTGTTTGTTTGGCCATTCCTTAGTCAGTAGATATTCAAGGGATGCTTTTTAGTCGCTCCCTGTGAAACATGCATCCCCAAACTGTCGTCCCTCAGGGTTCTGTCCTGGGCTCTCTTCTCCATCTATCCCACTTCATTTGATCTCATCAGTTCCCATGGGTTTAATGATCACCTCTATGCTGATGATTCTCAAGTCTACTCATCCTGTCTCAGTCTCTCAGCTGACATCCAGTCTCTCATCTTCAACTGTCTTTCAGATATCTCCTACTGGACATCCAGTAGACATCTTAAACTCAATATATCCAAAACAGAAATCATAATCTTTCCCCTAACCTGCTACTTTCACTATCACTGGAGAGATTTCCTACCTTCCTCCCAGTCTCTCAGCTTCCCAACCTAAGAGTCATTCTGGGCTCCTCACCATCTCTCTCACCACCCCTTA
Organism: Pseudocheirus occidentalis; assembly: GCA_028646575.1. NCBI lineage: Eukaryota > Metazoa > Chordata > Mammalia > Diprotodontia > Pseudocheiridae > Pseudocheirus > Pseudocheirus occidentalis. The sequence continues at coordinate 325,900,112 of CM053595.1, forward strand.
CCCAATTTGGTGCCAGTGTCTGTCAGTTTCAGCTTTGCAGCCTCTCTTGTCAATTTCACCTCTCCAGCATCTCTGTTCAATTTCATTTCTGGAACCTCTCTTGTCAATTTCACCTCTCCAGCATTTCTGGTCAATTTCATTTCTGGGACCTCTCTTGTCAGTTTCACCTCTCCAACATCTCTGGTACATTTCTGCAACATCTTTTGGATATGCCCTCTTTTCTCCTCTGACTCTGCCCTTACCCTGGTGCAGACCCTCATCACCTCATGCCTGGACTATAGCAATAATTGCTGGGGGATTTGCTGTCTCAAGTCTCCCCCCAACTCCAGTTCATCTTCCATTTAACCACCACAGTGACTTTCCTAAAGTACAAGTCTGACCATGTCACTCCCCTACTCAATAGTGGCTCCCTATGCTCTCCAGGAGCAAATACAAATTCCTCCACGTTAAAGCCCTCCTTTACGCAGCCCTCTCCTTTTCCAGTTCAAAAGTTCTTCCTGAGAACCCTTAATGCTAGTGCTTTCCCTCTGAGATAATGTCCAGTTTATCCTGTATCTTATTCATATCCAGTCATTGTCATGCCGTCTCCCCCATTAGATACTAAGCTCTTTGAAGGCAGGGACTGTTTTTGCCTGTCCTTGCATCTCCAGCTTGTAGCACATGACTGATACATAGTAGGTGCTTAATAAATGGCTGCTGACTGGCTGTTTCCCAGTGGGTCTGAGGAGACACAAACATTATGAATAGAACGTCTGGTTCCAGGAACTGTTTCCAGGACTCTCCAGAGCTTATCACTAACCATGGGGCCTGCCAACGTGAACCCATTCCCCTCATTGACCCCTTTTGAGGGTACAGCCTAGACCAGAGAGGGGTCACCACCCCCGACCTCTGTCCTGGGCCACACCAGACTCACCAACTGAGAAGGAAGCTAGACCTGGGGACGGGTTAGTAGAGAAAATGGGGCTCAGTCCTCTTCCCAGGTATCATGGTTGGGGTGGCCCTACCCTCAGCCCAGGCCTTCTTTCCATTGGCCAGATGCTGTGGTCTTGATTCCTGGGAGGAATCCTGAGGTGTTCAGACCTGGGTCCATGGCAGCAGGTTAGTGAATTAGGGAGTTTCTACTCATGAGCTGTACTGACCTAGGAATGCTGAGCTGTACCATGTTTTGTCACTCACCCCAGGGAAGGTTTAGTACAGGTGTGTGGGACAGATAAGAGCTACAGATCTCCTGTGAGGGGGTGGGGGCCCTCTCAGATAGCCAAGGCAGGGAGGGAAAGCCCCAAATGCATGACTATGAGGCGGGGAGGCTTCCTGAAAATGGGAAGGTTGGAGGACTGCCTGGGTCTATAGGATCTGGGTAACCTGGGCATATCCTTCAGGCCCCTGAACCACAGAGTGATAATGTGGTGGGAAGTAAATCCCACACTTAGGCCAAGCTCCCAGCATTCAGACTCTTGAACAAATGGGCTCCCATTAACCCTCCCCTTTCAGCATCACGGACCGAGGGCTCAGATGCCATCTAACCACCCGCTTGTTTTGGAGAGCAAAAAACTGAGGCGCCAAGATCTAGGATGTGATGGTGTCCCCAGCTTCCTCCCTTTAGTCCCCACTAAATCTCACCTCCCACAGGAAACCTGCCCCAGCTGCTCTTCATTTCAAAGCTTTGCCTCTTGGTCATGTCTCATTTCCGCTACAAATATCCTGCTTTGTTGGCATTTGTTTGCATCTTGTCTCCCCCATGAGACCGTAAGCTTCTTGAGGACAGGGGCTGAGGTCTTTGTCTCTCTGGCTCTTGGCACAGCCCCTGGCAAATGGAAAGCACTTAATGTTACTTTCTGACTGACTGACTGATTGCCTCCATGGTCGGCAATGTCCTCTTTTGTAACTGGCTTTGGACATAAGGAGAAGGGGAACTACTGGGAGAATCAGCAAATTCAGTGCCCTCGATGTGAAAGTTTCCCTCTCTCCCCCAAGCACTTGTGAAATGTGGATTACTCATGGGTGTAGGTGTGGGCAGCCCTCCCCATTAGGGCACGGACCAGAGAACTTTATTAATAATTATTATTATTTTGGAGGGGGGAAGGCAAGGTAATTGGGGGTTAAGTGACTTGCCCAAGGTCACACAGCCAGTAAGTGTGTCAAGTGTCTGAGGCCGATTTTGAACTCAGATCCAACTGACCCCAGGGCTGGTGCTCTATCCACTATGCCACCTAGATGCTCTTTTATTAATTTTTTTAAGTAGACCGTTTATGGAATGCTCATTCAGAATGGATTTCATTTTTATTTATCAAACTAAAGAAATCAATTTATTTTAATAAGCTAATCTAACACATGATACAAGAATTCAAATTTTAAAAATAAGACGGTAGCACACAAGAAATCAAAAGACAAAGCCAATGTTTTTTGGAGACAGAAGGGCTTGGCACCTGGAGCTCTGTTCTCCTGCCCATACCCTCTGACATTTTATTCCCGAGGGTGGAGATGGCCAGAGGTGGCTGCTTACCTCAGGAAGGACCCCAGAGCACAGTCTCCCAACCATCCACCTCTCTCAGGGTTGAATTCAGAGAAGAGTGCACTGAGTGCCTCTCAAGAGTGTAAATTGCCCAGGGAGGGCAGGTGAGCCCCAGGTCTTATCAGATGCAGACCCCTAACTCCTCTGCAAGTGTCCTAGGCCAGTGGCAGAGACAGGACCAAGTTTGGGGAGAGGTGAAGGTCCCCTGCACCAGCCCAGAGGAGTCTCCCCCACACAGAGCATGTCCCTGTAGAAGACTTGAATTCTTTCCCTTCCCCTCACCCATCACCAGGCTTGGCTGCCATTGACTCAAACAATAGCCCCCACCACCCCTTCCTTCTCTCCTACAGGGCCCAGCATACCTAAAGGCTCCTCTACATTTTGGATCATAGACAACATATGTCTTGATTCCTGGGAGACAACAGGTAGGGAATCTGGCTACCTTCCTCAGAACACTGGAGAGCAGAATGCTGCAGAAGGTGAGAGGGAGGGAAAGGAGCACCTGCACCATTAGAGCTTGAAAGTAGGTTTGAGGCTCTTCCTAGATGTCCTCTCAAGCTGACTGCTCTGAGGAGGTATTCCATAAGTGACAGAGCAGAGGGCAGAGGTTGTGTTTAGGGGTGCTACTACAAAACAGGAAAGAACTATGCTGTCTTCCCTGACCCTGGAGCCATAAGAACTCATCCACTCTGGCCAGCCTAAAGGCCTCCTGATGCCAGAGAGCAACATCACTTAAGAAAGGCTTGGGCAAGAAGTGGGAGTCTCCAGGAGCACAGTCTGGAGACTGAAGAGGGAAACAGGTTTGAGGTGGACAACTGACCGAGAAGGTGGTGTCTGAGAATGGGGTTTAGGTTTCTGGACCAGAGCTTAAAATATAAAAGTCACAGGCTCCTGGCCTGAAATGGCTGGCAAACAGGTAGCAACTGCCAGGTGGTGGACAATCCTGTTTTTAAAATAAAAAGGGCAGAGGGGAAGAGAAGACTCTCTCTGGACACCCACCAAAGTAGACACCATGGGGAGGAGCCACCCCATAGCAAGAACAGTGGCCAAGACACCCAGACATTCATGGGTGACAAGATCCAAGAAGGGAGAGAGTGGATACCCCCAGCCTCCGGAGACTGGGCACAAGGTAATACCCAAGAAGAGCAGCAGGTCCTGACACCAGTGGGCAAATAGGAAACACCCAGAAAGAAACCCCAGGCCCTGCCCAGTGGGAGGAGAGCCACATACTGGGAAGGGAAAGGCAATGGAGCACAGGCCAGGAAAATGAAAAGGTCACTAAGGAGATGGCATAGAGTAGAGGAAACATGGCAACAGGTGCAGAGCCATGCATGGTACCCCATCATCACCCTGGCATCTGCTGGAGCAAGTCCCTTCTCCCTTTCTCCTTCCCTCCCCCCTTCCTCCTTCCCTTCTTCCTCCCTCCTTCCTTCCTCTCTCCCCCCTTTCTCCTTCCTCTCTCCCTCCTCCCTTCCTCCCTCTTCTCCTTCCTCCCTTCCTCCCTCTTCTCCTTCCATCTCTCCCTAAAGCATACCACCCCTTCCCCGCCAATCCCTTCTTGACTTGCCTGGGGGATAACTTCATCCTTCAAAAGGCAGAGAAAATAAGGAGGGGAACAGGGAGGAGACACAGAGAGATGCTCAAACATAGACTTCTGAGGTCACAAAGGGAAACAGTTTTGGTGAGGAGGAAGAATGGGATTCCCACCAATGCTGCTGCAAAGGGAACTCCTGAAGGCCTGTTGATTTCACCCTTGCTGGTTCTCTGGTTGATTTCACCTCTGCTGGTTCTCTGGTTGATTTCACCTCCAACCCCCTTCCTCTGCCCTGCCCCCACCCTGGCACAGGCCCTCCTGGCAGCTGAGGGTGGGGGAGAGGGTCTGCCTACCTCAGGCTTTCCCACTGCAGTCCTTTCTCCATCCTAAAGCACAGGGTCTGACAGTGTCATCCCCTGTGCCTTTCACCCCAGGAGCAAATACAAAGTGCCATGTTTGGTCTTCAAAGCCCTTCACCTCTCCCCTCCCCTGACTCTTTAGGCTTCTTCCACTCTGCCCATTGCCTCCTATTCTCCCAGGCACTGACCATGGCCTTGTGGCTGATTCAGGCAGGAGACCCTCCAGTCTCCTAACACCGGACCTTTGCCCATGCTGCACCTCCTACCTGGAATTCTCTTCTGCCTCTCAGAATCCAGTTTCCCTCAAGACTCAGCTGAGGGGTTGCCCCGCCCCCAGAACTCACTTGTCTTCATTTCATGAACATTCCCATGTGCCATGTCCCCAGAGACTGCAAGCACCCTAAAGAAACTGACTGTTTTGGCCCTTTACATTCCCAGGTCAAGCACAGCATCTGGTACATTTTGGTGTGGGGCAGACCTAGAACACGTCTACTAAGCGCTGGACACTGGGTGAGAGTTCACAAATCCTCAAACCACCCTGGGAGGGAGGTGCTATTAGGACCCCATTGTACAGGTGAAGAAACTGAGGCACAGTGGCGATGGGACCCCCCCCCAGGGTCACCCAGCTAGGTGAGGCCACATTTGAGCTCCAGCTGCTTGGCTCCCAGACAGCCCAATCCAGAGCCCCCTGAGCTGGCAGGGGTTGACTGGCCTCTTCTATGGCCCCTCAGACCACATGGCAAATGGTGAGAGAGACAGAGAGACAGAGAAAGAGGAGAGACTCAGACTCTTTGGTGGTGGCAGCAGCACAGCCAGACTTTATGGTTCCTGTCTCTTTGCCCCTTTCAGGCCCGCCTGTTCCCGAGGATGCAGACATCTCAACACTGCAGAACAGCCTCACAGACACGTGGGTCCGCTCAGTGGATGAAGGCTGACTCACTGGGCAGGAGAATCCAGTCCGTGGCCGCTCCCATCCCGGATTGTGATCTCCTGGGAGGCAGAGAATGTTAGCGGGATGAAGCCCTCATTGTCTGCGGAAAGAAGGATCCAGAGGGAGCCTGGAATTCCAAGAGAGAGGGGTCAGAGGCCAGGAGCATCCTCCTCCAGAGCTCCTCCCCCCGAGCTCCTACCCCCCCCCCCCAGCCCTCGCTTCTAGCCCAGGGGCTCCAGTGAGGTTCAGTGGGAACCAAAGGGGTGCGGTAGGGAGGGAAGGGCAGGACCCAGGTGTCAATGGCTGACAGTGCAGAGTGGGGTTGCAGAAGGGACCCCACTTTGGCTGAGAGCAAGGGCAGGGGCGCAGTTCTGCTTTCAAAGACTTGGTTCTGGAAGTCAGATGCCCTGTTCTCAGAGCCCAGCCTAGCACCCCTGGAGATCCCCCTCCACAAACACTCCTCGTGGCAGGCCGCACCAAGCCGCAGCTGAGCACACAAAGACGACAAAGAAACTCTTCCTACCCTCAGACGGTTTCCCTTCCCCAGAACCCGCCCTGGATCTCCATATTTTTGGCGCCCACCATCACTTTTGAACATCACAACTTCCTGATGCAAGATGAGACACAGGCGCTTCAGGGAGACCCTACGGCCTCGGCTAGAGAGGGTCAGAGGCAGGGTCCTGGCTCCAAGATCCCCTGTAAGATCACGTCTCAAAGATCAGCCCGAGGCTTTCTGGACCCACAGCTGAGAGCAGAGCCTGGGTCAGGAGACCTCAGCATCCTGTCCTGTGAAATGTGGCACATGAGCTGAGAGGACCTGACTCTGGGTGGTTCACAGGAGTGATCACACTCCCTTCCCACTTTCTCCATGGCCACCTCTGCTCCTCCACACAGCTCACTGACTCCAGGCCTAAGAACAAAGGTCTTTGCTCCCCCAGAAAGCGATCCTGACCGTGCTTACCAGCCACGACATCTCCGTCCTCCCCTCGGTGCACTCTGACAGCTCCAGAGTGAAGGTTGACCTGGTCAAAGTCCAGGGCTTCGTGCACTGCGCATGCTGGACCCGTGACGGCCAAAGGTCGGTAGTGGCCATGGGCAGCTCCCTACTTTCTTTTATGTGGGATGAATCCCAGAAGACTCTGCATGCGTGCTCTTTCTGCCCGGTGTTTGACGTGGGCAGTCACATCTGCTCTGTGCTGGCCACTGTAGACATGCAGATCGCAGTGGCCACTGAGCTCCCGCTGGACAAGATCTGTAGCCTGCACTCAGTGGAGGCCTTTGAGATGTCTACTGCGGAAGAGAGGCGGAGCTCGGCATCGCAAAGGAGCCCTCCTTGGACCTTGGGAAAGAGTCCCCCGACTCAGAGCCGTCCTTCATATCTGCTTCCCCCTCATCCTCCTCCCTGGATTCCTTGGATGTCACTTCGATGCTCCCCCGGAGCCATCGATGTGACTCAGGCTCACTCTTCCCCCTCCAAGACAAGGGCTGCCTGTCTGGGGCTGGCCAGGACTCCTCCCATTTGGTCCTGGTGACCTTCGATAGGATGGTTACCACTACCCGGAAGGTGGGCACCCCTGGCTTTTAGGTGGGGGAAGCACCTTATCCCTTTAATATGCCCCAAAAAAACAATGCTTCCCTCTCCCAGACTTGCTTGTTTCTTTTTTAAAATTTTTATTTATTCTTTTGTTCTATTTAAGTTCCAAACTGTCTCCCTGCCAACCTTCCCACTCCAAACCTGAGAAGGCAACCATCTGATACGGATTTATAAACACATGTAAAGCCACACTACGCATGCCTCTGCTGGTCCGGTCCCTCTCTGGAGGAGGAGAGCACCTTCCTTCACACGGCCTCGGGAGTTTAAAATGTTTTTTTTATTCTGAACTTAATAAAACAAGCATTCCCATAACAAAGTGGAACAGAAAGAAGAATGCGGATCACCCACGAGTCAATCACACATAACGGGCTTTTCCTCCTCTTGTCCCTCCTGCCCCTGCCCTGCCTCTGCCCGGCTACCCTGGACAGAAGCGTGTGCATCTGGGCACATGTGCCATCCTGCTCCATGTACCTCTAGGGGTCGGCTCCTTCTCTGGATGCAGGCAGCCCCTCTCTTACAGGGCCCTTGTGCTCAACACTGTCACTATATACAATCACTCTCGGTTCTGCTCATTTCACTCTTCATCATTCCTTTACTTTTTTCTTTTTGGAGGGCAACTGGGGCTAAGTGACTTGCCCAAGGTCACACAGCTAGTTTTGTGTTAAGTGTCTGAGGCCAGATTTGAACTCGGGTCCTCCTGACTCCAGGGCCAGTGTTCCATTTGCTGCGCCACCCAGCCGCCCCCCTACTCTTCATTATTTCACGCAAGTCTTTCCGTGTCTTCCTAAGGTCTCCAAGCTCATCCTTTCTTGCGGCACAGTGAGGTTCCGCTTGCTTGGCCATTCCCCGATGGATGGGCATCTCCTTAATTTCATTTTAGCACATATGGCGCTTTTACTCTTTCCCTGAAAACCTTGGGAAATGGGCCTCACAGTGGTATCCTGCCGAGTCAAAGGGCATGCACGGCTTTATAGCTCTTTGGGCATAATTCTAGAATGGTTGGATCAGTTCACAACTCCACCCACAGAGCATTCAAGTCTTAATTTTTTCACATCTCTTCCAACATTTGTCATTTTCCCACTCCATCATTTCAGTCAGTTTGAGAGATGTCAGGTGGTATCTCAAAGCTGTTTTAACCTGATGCAGAGCATTTTTATGGGACTATGTCTAACTTTTATTTCATCTAAAAACTGCCCGTTCATGTCCTTTGGCCATTTATCAATTGGGGAATGACCAATATTCTTATAAATTTGAGAAGGTTCTCTATACATCTGAGATACGAGACCTTTATCTGAGAAACGGTCTATGAAATTCCCCCCTCCCCAACTTTTTGATTTCCTTTTAATCTTGGCTACACTGGTTTTATTTATACAAACATTTAATTTAATGCAATCAAAATTATCCATTTTATGTCTCACAATGCTCTATATCTCTAGTTCATTAATAAATTCTTATCTTATCCATGTATCTGATAGGTGATATGTTCCATGCTTACTTGTGACATCCCCCTTCATATCTAGGTCATGTACCCATTTGGACATTATATTAATAATGATGTAAGATGTTGGTCTTTACCTAGTTTCTGCCAGACCGCTTTCCAGCATGCCCAACATTTTTTTAAAAAACCTAATAGTGAATATTTTTCCCAAAAGCTTAAATCTTTGTATCTGTCGAACACAAGGTTACTATAATAATTTATTACTGGGCATTTTATGTCTACTCTGTTCTACTAATCCACCTTTCTATTTCATGGCTAGTACCAGAGAGTTTTGATAATAACTGCCATTATTATAGTTTAAGATCTGGTCGTGCTAAACCTCCTTCTTTTATATTTTTTCATTAGTTCCTTTGGTATTTCTGACCTTTTGTTTCTCCAAATGAATTTTATTTTTTTCTAGTTGAATAAAATAATTTTTTGGTAATTTAATTGGTATGGCATTAAATAAGTAGATTACTTTAGGTAAAATTGTCATTTTTATTATATTGGCTCTGCCCACCCATAAACAACTAACATGTTCTAATTATTTAAATCTGACTATATTTATATAAAAAGGGTTTTATAATTATGTTCATGTAGTTCCTGGGTTTGTTTAGACAAGTATATTCCCAGGTTTATCTACCTTATTGGGTTTTTTCCATAAAACCAATTTTTAGTTTTATTAATTCAATTCTGCTTTATGAATCTCACCTTTAATATTTAGGATTTCCAGTGGTGATTAATTGGGGATTTTAAATTTGTTCTTTTCCGAGGTTTTTTAAGAATTGCACACCGAATTCACGGCCTTCTGTTTCTCTGTTTCATGGATGTGAGCATTCACAGATACACATTCTCCTCTGACAACTGCTCTCGCTGCATCCCAGAGGTTTTGGTTCCTTGTTTCATTATTGCCTCTCTTCCACAAAGAGATTATTGATCGTTGCTATGATCTGTTCTCCAAAATTAGGTCATTTTGTGTCTAATTCATCTCCAGTGTGTGCTTCCACAGTCCAAAGCTGCCTCTCTGTCTCAAGGCACCACCTTCCTCCAGCGTCTCCAGTTCTGAATGCCAGCACTGCCCCTCATGTTCCCTTACCCAGCACATCCGATAACAGCCACACCTTGCCCCACGCCTCCATCACACCTCCCACTTCCCACCCTTCTTCCACCTACTACATAGCCACCCTTCATTCAGGCCCTCATGACCTCCCATGTGGGATAATGCGAGGCTCTCTTCACTGGCCTCCCCACTGCAAACTATGCTCTGATCAGCTGCCCAGGTGACTTTCCTTAACAGACCTGACCCTGTCACAGCCCTCAGCCATCACACCCAGTGTCTCCCCACTGGCTCAGGAACCAAGGCAGACTCCTCTCTTCGGCTTTTTGTGCACAGGGCACGGCCCTCTCTCCTCCCTTCTTCAGAATTCAGGTCTTTCCTCATGATGCTGCTCAGGTCCCACCTTCTGCATGAATGTTCCTGATCCTTCTCAAACCACTGGGACCCTCCCCCAAAACAGCTGTGCTTACCACACGACCTCCTCAACGTAGGCAAATCTGCCTGCGACAAAGCACGCATATGCACCTACTTTTCTCCAGGTACTTCTATTTTTTTGAGGGGGAAGGCCGGGCAATTGGGGTTAAATGACTTGCCCAAGGTCACACAGCTAGTAAGTGTGTCAAATATCTAAGGCCAGATCTGAACTCAGGCCCTCCTGACTCCAGGGCTGGTGTTCCAGTCACTGCACCGGCCAGTCACCCCCGTCATCAGGTACTTCTTGTTAGATAAGGGTCCGTCCCGGTGGTGATCACTCCAGTCTCTAATCTTGCTGGGTGACTGATTAAAGGCTGTGCCAGGCCCTGCCCCCAGACTCTCCCATCAGGAGTGTGGAGCCCAGCATGTGGCTGGGAGGGTGCCCGCTCCCAGAGGAGTGACTCACCGTGCCGCATCTCCACCAGAGAGAGACCGAACACCTGCTGAATCAGCTGCAGACGTACCTTGCCGTCGCAGAGAAGGACCGCTCTCTTGTCCGCCGAGGGCCCTGTTGAGGACGGCTTCTTCCAGCCCAAGGACAAAATCTGTTACTCGACAATGAACACTATGGCCTAGGCCTCCTCCTCTTCCTCTGCGGCCCCCTTCCCAGCCCATTGAGGGTCACATAAGCTCTGGTGCCAGGGCCAAGTTCCCCCTCCCCCTGCCCCCTAGTGAGAAGCAGCCTGGGCCAGGCCCTACTCAAGGGGGGAAACCACTGAGTTCACTGAGGGTCTCACACTTGAGCCTATGCCCAGGATGCCAGATCTTGGGGGAAGGAGAAGTGAAGGCGACACAGAGGGAAGGTAAGGATTCCTAAAAATTAACTTTAAAACATTTAAGCCATATTTGGACACAAACAATTCTTTTTGATAGAAACACCACAGACAGTTAAAAAAAAATGACTCGAAAGAATGCTCTCCTCTGCTGGTCAGAGCACAGTGTGTCCCATCTTGTCCCCAACCTCCACCCCCGAGTGCTGAAGGATTTACGCCCCCCTAAAGCGCTGAAGGATTCACCCCACCCTTAAGTGCTCAAGGATTCCCCCCCCCAGGAGAGCTCTCAGAGTTGAGCTGGGAGGAGTCCTGCCAGAATCATGCGCTGCAGCAGCAGGCCGGGCCAGGCCCAAGAGCCGCAGGTCCCCCCGCACCAAAGATGTGTGAAGGGACCCTTCAGCTTTGGTCAGAAATAGGCTCTTCCTTCCAAGAAAGCTTCTGTTCTTTTCCAGTAGGAAAAAACAAAGAGAAGGTAAAGAGGGTACGTTTTATAACCTATCGTTTCTCATGCTGGTCCAATGGGAATGGCTTCTTTTTTATTAAAAAATCAAACGCGCTTAATATTTCTGACTTACATAGTCCTAATCGTTAAGAATGGGGATGAAATAAAGTAACATCCTTCAAGCACTGTGCTGCAATCTGCACTGGCGGAGGGAGTTCTCTCATGGGAAGCGGTCATCTCTGCCCCAGGACTGGACCAAAAGGCTTGGAGGGAGGGCGTTAAGAGACCTCCTCCCAGGCTACGACCTCCCCGGTCACAGATGTGGGAACTTAGAAATGGGGATTCCCCCCAAAAACCACAGACCCTCAAGTTTCCAAAGGACTCCCTAATACAGCGTCTGCCAAATGATTAAAGAAATAAACGGGGAAGCTACAAAGGTGACATCCCACCTGGAGGATGCGACCAGTCGCGCTGACTCAGGAGTTTAAATAACAGGGTAAATGACCACGAAGCAGAATCCGTCTGGTGCATAAATCGTAACAACGGCGCCAGCAGCGGCATCTGGTCCTGATTCTCAAAACCACGTGGTGCCTTCAAAAAAGACCCCAGCCCTGGCACAGCCGTGGCTGGCTCTGCAGGGCAGGGGCTCGGGGAGGTGGGAGGTCAGGCAGTTACCTGATGCGTGATGAGCAGAAAAGACGGGTCTCGAGAGGGTGGGTAAGTGCTGGGGGACGGCGGCTGCTCCTTCACACGCAGAAGGTCTATGAGTTGTAGGAGGTGTTGGTGGAGGTCCATGAAGCTCCCACACAGCCTCTCCAGTGCCCCACACAGCCGACTTTCCTCCTTTTCCTCCATGGAGACTTCACCCTGGGGAAGGTTCAGCGGCTCGTGTATCAGGCGGTGCTGGGTCTTTGGTGAGGCTGACCTGGCCCGGCAGAGCGGAGCTGGGGACTGGAGGCTGGACACGGCCTCTGGCCCTTCCCTAGAGGCGGCCACCGTGGGGGTCGGCGTGGGCTCGCTCAGCTGCGTGGTGTCGGGCCTGGGGCTCAGGGCCCGCGGAGCCGCCGTGATTTCTTCAATCAGGGTCTTCCCGCTACCCAGAGACTGTGTGATGAGGTTTCCGGGGATGAGGAGCTCCCTCACCTGGGAATAAGAGATGGAGCAATGACTCTCCCGTGGCTTCTTCTTACTGGCCATGCCCAGCATCGCGCTGACACTGCAGAAATCTCGCTGGCTCCAGGTGGACTTCCAGGAGGGCTCTCCCTCAAAGGTGACTTCCCTGAACACCAACCGAATGTTGTACCTGTCAGACTTGGAGGAGGGAAGGAAAGTGGGGTCCATGACCTTTTGCTTCCCCACCAAAATCAGAAGCAGTTTGTCTGACAAGAAGCAGATGCCCTTGGGCCTCTCACAGGTCTCCAGCCAGATGCACTGGACACCCGTCACCAAGTTGGGGCTCAGAGAATAAATCAGAATGACATGGCATGTGTTAGAGGCTACGGCCACCACCCGAGACTCAGGATCAAATGCCAACAGGTCTGGCACCAGGATTCCAGGGATGCCCACCTTCCGGGTAGTGGTAACCATCCTATCAAAAGTCACCAGGACCAAATGGGAGGAGTCCTGGCCAGCCCCAGACAGGCAGCCCTTGTCTTGGAGGGGGAAGAGTGAGCCCGAGTCACATCGATGGCTCCGGGGGAGCATCGAAGTGACATCCAAGGAATCCAGGGAGGAGGACGAGGGGGAAGCAGATATGAAGGACGGCTCTGAGTCGGGGGACGCTTTCCCAGGGTCCAAGGAGGGCTCCTCTGCAATGCCGGATGAAGGCGAGCTCTGCCTCTCTTCTGCAGTAGACATCTCAAAGGCCTCCACTGAGTGCAGGCTACAGATCTTGTCCAGCGGGAGCTCGGTGGCCACTGCGATCTGCATGTCTACAGTGGCCAGCACAGAGCAGATGTGACTGCCCACGTCAAACACCGGGCAGAAAGAGCATGCGTGTAGAGTCTTCTGGGATTCATCCCACATAAAAGAAAGCAGGGAGCTGCCCACGGCCACTACCAACCTCTGACCGTCACGGGTCCAGGATGCGCAGTGCACGAAGCCCTGGACTTTGAGCAGGTCGGCCTTCACCCTGGAGCTGTCAGAGTGCACCGAGGGGAGGACGGAGACGTCGTGGCTGGTAAGCACGGTTAGGATCGCCTTCTGGGGGTGCCACACGCAGCCCTGGGGGAGCACGGGGAATGGCTCCCCGATCTCACACGTCTGGGACACCAACAGCCTGCTTCTCTCTGCAAGGCTTGAGCACAGCTGCCACACAGTGACGTGTTTTTTGTGCTGTATCGCCAGCAGGGTGGGGCTGCCCACTGCCCCCGGGGGGGCCCAGGACAGCCCGTGCACATGCTCAAACTGCCCCATGATCCTCGAGTCCCCAAATCTGGCCTCTGTGTTCTGCAGGTGTAGAGCCGTCAAGACAACCTGCTTCCCGTCAGTCCAGGCGATGCCGTGCACGGGGTGAATTGCCTGGTACAGGGCGTTGAGGCCGGTTCGGAGAAGCTTACCCTTCCCCAAGTCCATTCTTCCTGTTAGAAGGTACCTGAAATCACAGAGAAGACCAACAGTGAAGACCCCAAGACTTAGGGGCAGAGAATCTGGAGAGAACCCTCCCCCCTCCCTGTGTGGCCCTGTGTGACCCTGCTGGGGATGGCCTCTGATCCCTGGACCCTGCCCCTTCATCAGTGGCTGAGTGACCCTGGGCCAGTTCCTGCTCCTGGAGGCCAGTGGTGCCAAACTCAAGATAAACAAGGAAGGCTCCATACAGCCACATCTTGATAACATCACCTCATTATTTCCCAATGACAGCTGTGGGCTATGGCTGTGTGTTCGTCACTTCTGGATCTGTCTTTTCGAGCTCCAAAGGCAAGTTCGCTCATGACTTCCTGGTAAGTTTTCCATGAGCACAAAAAACCCACCTGGAGACCTTCCACCTGGATCCCTCAGTGCACAGCCACCTCAGCAAGGGACTGGGCCTAGAGCCTCCTTATCTTAACAGTCCCTGCAGACAGCAGGAAGGCATGTCCTTGTAACGATCATTTATCAACCCGAATTCCAAACATGAAGACACCCAAGGACAGAAACTGCTTGCTAGAGGAGGGGGTGGGAAAAAGTCTCCGGTCCAATGAGAATGATTTATTATGAAAAGACAATTCTCCCTGGTCTTACCTTAGGGGCCCAGGTGCAGCCCACAGGTTCCACTGCCACCAGCTAACTTTCATTAGGTGGACACTGTGACATGGTGGATGTCACGGTATTATAGGTAAAAAGAAAATATATCACTGTCTCAGACTCAGCTGTGACTTTCCTAGCGCCCCTAAGATGAGTCACGAAAACCCAAGCCTACCTAGTCCAGAAACCACTCTAGCTGAGGGGAGACTGAGTCCACGAGCCTGCTGGCTCTCTGGCCTGTGGCCCTTGTCAGCGTTCATGGCACAGGACACAGAACCCGAGAAGATGCTGCCTCCCTCCTCCAAGGGGAAGGCAGGAGCCCACCTGGTCCAGGCAGGGGGCCCTCCTGACCTGCCCTACCCCAGCCTCAGCTTCCTCAGCTGTAAGATGGGGATCCCCAAAGGGAGACATTTGTAAAAGAGCTTGGCTACCCCCTCTTCCACCCCGACATTACTCTATGGAGTCTTTAACTATTTTTCTTTCTTAAATTTTCTTTTTTTTAAATTATGAACTTAAGAAATATCAACAAACTTGAACATTTTGATATACAAGGAACAGATGAGTATTTAGACCCTGGCCCTTTTCTGCTAAGGCCTTTTCACACACTCACTCAGTGAGGTCATGTGGGCCTTCAGTGAACAGGCCTCTTGAAAAAGTGAGTGAAGGGAGGGCCCCTTTAATGAGAAAAAAGAAGAAAAACAATGACCACTGACATGGTAGTGTCAGGAAGGCCCAAAATACAGCCACTTAGTGGAGCTCCGGGAGGAACCTATTGTGGTCCAATGTATGAGCTTGGAGAGGAGAGGAGAGCAGAGGAGAGGAGAGGGGAGG
>CM053595.1:325915817-325936603 GCA_028646575.1 Pseudocheirus occidentalis
GAAGGAAGGAAGGAAGGAAGGAAGGAAGGAAGGAAGGAAGGAAGGAAGGAAGGAAGGAAAGAAGGAAGGAAGGAAGGAAGGGAGGGAGGGAGGGAGGGAGGGAGAGGACGAGCTGAGTTACCCAACTGGCTGGACCGACATTCAAGTCTACTCACGGGCTGTATTTGTTCTTTGTTTTCAAAGAGGACCATGGCATCAGGGGAATGATGGCATTTCCCTGGCCATGAGGCAGAGAGGAGGAGAGTGCTCCAGGCATGGAGCACAGCCAGAGAAAATGCCTAGAGGTGGGAGATGGAGTGTCAGCCACAGGGCCAGTGTCACTGAATCCACTGGGAGGGGATGAGGGAGCTTTGAATGCCAAACAGAGGCTTTTGTATTGAATCCTGGAGCTGACAGAAAGTCATTGGTCAGGTCTGTGCTTTAGAGGCAGGCAGAACCGCACCCACCGCCCAGCAGCTACTGCCACACTGGGAGGTAAAACTGAATCCAAGGTATCTGATGAGAAGGCCCCAAGAGAGCCCTCCCAAACCCTGCTCCTGTGCCTGGTGACCCACAGCTTGTGATGGTATCGGAAGGGGGGGAGGTCCCTTCTCAGCCACGATTTCTCTCTCCTTAATAATGACGGTGGGGGAGAGGGGAGAGGCAAGGTTGGGCACAGGGTGCTTTAGAGGAGAGATCCATCAAACACTCTTACAGTTGGGGACGCCCTGAGAACGGTGCTGTGCCCCACAGGATCGTCACTGTCTTCTAAGACTCGTCCAGGCAGGCCCCGAATGACCACAATGGGGGCCCATTCTGAGGACCTGAGGAGGCTGAACTGTCTTATCAGCCTAGGGCCACGCCTGACTTCCCCAGTCACAGAAGGGCCCCATTCAAGGCCATTCAACTGAACCTGCTCTGGGACAGCTCTGCGCTAGACCAGTCACAAACTGTAACCACATGAGAAAGCAGACACAAAGTCAACTCTGCTGGGGGGGGAAGGCTGGGTGCTGGAGAACAGGAGAAGGCCTTTGGAGGGAGGGAGCCCTTAAGCTAAGCCTTGAAGAGAATGAGTAGCTCCAAGAGGCAGGGGTGAGGAAAAAGGGGTTCTGGGCACTGGGCCAGCCAGAGTCTAAAGAGAGGGAATGTGGCATCCACCCACAAATACCTACTATGTACCAGATGAAAGGTCCAATGTTGAGTAAGGGCACTGATCCGATAGCGAAGGGCAGTGATAGGAGTCCGGACAAGGCGTCCCACTTCTCTGGTCCTCCAGGATGGATGGATGCTTCCCATATTACGAAGTGCTTTCCTCGTGGTTGGCTCCATGCAACAAGTGGCAGGGCTACGTACCCAGTTCAGACAGATATGGCTTTCTGGGTCTAGGGTAGGGGCGGGGCAGCAGCAACTGCACCTCTGGGACCCTCCCCGATACTCACTTGGATCAGCTATCAGGGCAGGGGCGAGCTCTCCAGGGTCCTAGGGAGAAGGCAGCCCTCGGGTAGCAGCGCTCAGATAAGTACCTGCCTGTGCTGAGGCTACAGCGACTTGAATACACGGGAAGTGAGAGCTCAGCAAACTTTCCGGGATGCTTGGGGAAGAGAGGACACTACATAAGGTTGGGTGATTCTTGTCCCAACCTGGGGCCAGGGAAGGGCAGCCGGCGCCCCCCCTCCCCCTCTGCCCCAGAAAGTCAGTCAGGCCTCGCCCTGTACTGGAGAATAGTCAGGCCCCGCCCCCGTGGAGGACAATCACCACCCCTCCCCCACAGACCCCCTCGGCCGCCCTCATAATATCCGTGTCTCACCCTTCCATTTCACCATGTGGGCTGAGAAACTAGCCCCTCCTCCCTTTCCAGAAGGAATACCCAGGTGTGGGGCGGCCCACACAGGACCCAGCACAGGCAGAGCCTTGAGGCTCTCCTGCCCACAGTGCATACGTGGAGGGAGATCCCAAGGCGAGAAGGCAAACTGACCTGAGCCCCTGGGAGACCTGGCACCCAGGACAGCGCAGGGATCTGGCCCCGTGTGCCTTGATCCGGGGATCTCCAAGGGCGCTGCCAGTGTGCTGAGATCTGGGAGGCTACGGTATTGTAAATGGCCATTTTACCAGCCCAGCACACAGAGGAGGGTAAAGCGTTGTCTCTGCCACGGCCACCACAACCTCAAAACAGGCCGGACCTTGACCTTGCAAAGTCTCGCCCAAAAGGCAGCCGAAGGGGCACGACTCCGACTCCTCGACCTCCCACAGTGTGGCCCTGGGCTCTCACAGAAAGAACACGAGCACGCGTGTGGAGCCACACACGCTGGGGAGCCAACCCTAGGCTTCTCTTCTTGTGAGGAAATGCAGGCGCAAGACGGGGGAGATCCGCGGACCATCAGCGTTACTAGAACACCTCGCAATTCCCCTTGGTGGGGAATTCTGGAAACAGATCACGAGCTTGGAGCAAGGGAGGCCATAGGAGGGAAAGCAGGGCAGCCAATGACTGATCCACGGCGCTCCTTCATTCCCATGGTTCCCTGTCCTCGCCACAGTCTGCCATTCCGGCCGGGGATTTCTTCCCCCTGATCCCCTGCGGGATGGTCTCTGGCTGGCCCGCCCCGCCCCCTCCCTGGAGCCCTTGCTTTCCTTCCTCATTTCTGCCTTTTGGCTTCCCTCGAGTCCCAGCTAAAATCCCACCTTCTACAAGGTCTTCCCCTTTTCATCGACTTTGCTCAATTTATCCTGCATTTGTTTTTACCTCTTTGTTTGCATGTTGTCATCCCCCCGCCCAGGCTATGAGCTCCTTGAGGGCAGGGACCCTCTTTGTATTCCCAGGTCTCAGCACAATGAAGGCGCGTACTGAGTGTTAACTGACCGGCTGGCTGTTAACTTCTCAGAGGACATCTTCTCTAAGGCTTGTCTCGCCTCCTGTGAACAACAACCCACCCTAGGCTCCTATTGTTTCCTTCCAGTTTCTGGTTCGTGACATTCCATTCCTAGAGACTTAACATAAGCCAATACTCCCCTGCAGCATCACACTGGTGACTCACTAAGACCCCCAGTCTCTCTGTCCTTTCTCCTTTTCCCTCCCTCTCTTTCCCACTGAAGACGGTGACTATTGAGGGCACATAACAGAGGAGCATAGAGTCCTAGACTGTGTGCCATCAATAATGGAGAAAACTGTCGAGTGTTACATGGGGTTTTAAAAAGTGAGCTTTGGGCCCTCAGCTCTTCTCCCAGAATCCACTGCTGCGCTGAAGGTTGGAGTTGAGGGCTTTGGCCATGTTGGGTGCCTGGTGACCAGGGCTGCAGTCAATCCAGGTAGAGTCGACACTGGGGCCGTCAGTGATGCTTTCATTGACCTCATCTCCATGGTCTGTATGTTTCAATGATTCCACCCATGGCAAGTTCAAGGGCACTGTCAAGGCTGAGACTGGAATGCTGATGACCAATGGAGAAGCCATCACCATCTTCCAAGATTGGTAACTCACCAATAATAAAGGGGGTGACACAGAGCTGATGTCACAGAGTCCACTGGTGTCTTTACCAGGCTCCCACTATAGGAGTGCTTTAGGGCAAGGATGTGCATGGGGCATGTGAGGGATGGAGGCTTCCCAGTGGTAGACTTTCTCTTCCCCAGCTTTCCACTTTACTCCTTGGAGGTCATGGAGACCATAAGCTCTGCTGCATGGTTTCTATAACGAGTCTGACACAACTGTCACTCAAGGCAATACAAAGTAGAAGAGTGGGTGTCACTGTGAAAGTCACAGGATACAACATGGTCCTCTGGGTAGCCCAAGATACCCTTCAAGGGTCGCCATTTTCTTGATATCATATTTGGCAAGGCTCTCCAGGCAGTTGGTCAGATCCACAACAGGTACACTGGGAGTAGGAATATGGAAGAACATGCCTGTCGGCTTCCTATTGAGCCCAGGTACAACCTTAGCAGCTACCGTGGAAGCAGGGATGATGTTTTGGTTAACACCACAACCATCATTCCAGAGGGGCCAGCTACTATCTTCTGGCATAGACTGTGGTCATGAGTCCTTCCACAATGCCAAAGTTGTCATGAATGAACTTAGTCAAGGGGGAAAAGCACTTGGTGGTTCAGGAGGCATTACTGACAATCTTAAGGGGATTATCCCATTTCTCATGGTTCACTCTCTTCACAAACATTGGGGCATCAGCAGAAGGAGCAGAAATAATGACCTGCTTGGCTCTACCCTTCAAGTGAGCTCAGCCTTTCCACAGTGGTAAAGACACCAGTGGACTCTATAACATACTGGGCTACAGTGTCTCCTCGTTTAATATTGGTGAGTTACCACTCTTGGAAGATGGTGATGGCCTCTCCATTGATCACCAACTCTCCATTCTCAGCCTTGACAGTGCCCTTGAACTTGCCATGGGTGGAATCTTTGAAACATACAGACCATGGAGTTGAGGTCAATGAAAGCATCACTGATGGCCTCAATGTGCGCTCCCCCTGAGCTGAAAGCAGCCCTGGTCACCAGGAACCCAACATGGCCAAAGCCCTCAACTCCAACCTTCACTGTCTTGTTTCAGGGATGGGACAGCAGCAGCTGATTCTGGCACTGACGGGAGAAGAGCCAAAGGCCCAAAGCTCACTAGACATTTTTCTCTATTGGATTTTCTCTTACCTGACACTGCGGCAATGCTGTAGCTCTGATTCTGGCGGCTGCTCAGTGCCCCCATTTCCTCCCTCTCCACTCATCCCTCAGCTCTTTGTCATCTTTCCCAAGTCAGGAGTGACCCAGGAACCACCAAAATCTGACTCCACATCTCTTCTCATGCTGCGCCCCACATGGTGGCTCCTCCTTCTCTTCTTCCCCTTGGTCTCCTCCCTTTTCTTCAGTGGCTCCATTTTTAACTACTCTGTCCCCAAGCAAGGCTGGACCATTGGTCCTGCTTTCTTTTTTTTTCTTTTCTTTTTGGAGGGCAGTTGGGGTTAAGTGACTTGCCCAAGGTCACATGGCTAGTTTTTGTGTGTGTGTTAAGTATCTGAGGCCGGATTTGAACTCAGGTACTCCTGACTCCAGGGCCGGTGCTCTATTCACTACGCCACCTAGCCGCCCCTGGTCCTGCTTTCTTGCTGCGTGTTCCCACCAAGGCACCACTTCATTCACTGCTGTCTGCATGTGGGAGACTCCCAGTGCTGGAGCTTCAGTCCCAGCCTTGCTGGGATGCAGTATCTGCTGTAACTCTCTCTCTCTCTCACACACACACACACGCACACACTCCATCTCCCCTCTCTACACCTTTGCCCAGGCTGTCCCCAGGCCCAGTGTGCACTCTCTCCATACCCAGTTTCCTTCAAAGGCCAGCTCATGCACCACCTCCTCCGTGAGGATCCTCCATGATCTGCCAGAAAACGCTTCTACCTGCCCACTGAAGGGACCTTGTACTGATTATATAGACTCACCATTCTCTAATGGAATGGAAGTGCCTCGAGGGCAGGGGATGTTTTGCTTTTGTCTGAATCCCCAGCACACAGCACAGTGCCTAACCCACAGCAGGTGTTTCATTAAAACAAGTTGACTGATTGATGGGTGCACCAGAGGTTGACTTGGAATCCCCCAGGGACCCAGAGAAAGTTCAAAGGAGTTCCCCTGGCGACTTCCAGGAGCAGCTTGTGGCTCAAGGATGAAGGACTCCTTGCTTAGGATGACTCAGCTGACCCTGGGCAGTCCCTAGGGCCCCCTTCCCGACCCCCAGCTGCACCAGACAGACCAGTATTGACCCAGAAGAACACAGAACTGCCTCTTAGAACTTTTCATAAATGGTGGAAATAGGTGGGTCCTCCCCACCCCAACTGCTCATCTAGTGCACCTATGTGTTCCCAAGCCAGCATGTGTGGGGGGGTGTGTGTGCTTGTGTGGGGTGTGTATGTGCATGTGTGTGGTGTTTGTGCGGTGTGTGTGCATGTGTGTGGTGTGGTGTGTGTGCATGTGTGGGGTGTGTGTGTGCGTGTGGTGTGTGTTTGAATGTGAACACAGATAACCAAACAGCAATCCTGAGATGAATGGTTTTCAGTCTATGAGAGGGGAACATGCTCCTTTCAGTGTTTCAGTGGTCCGGAGCATGAGCTTCTTAGTCAGGGCCAGCTTCACTAAGGGAGGCGTGCTGAAGGCAGCATGAAGAGCTGGTTGTTAAATTTTCGGTGTGAGCATTTATACCTCAGAAACTGGCAAACCACAAACTAGGGCCTGGTTTACTGTTTTGTTTCTTTCTAGGCTGAAGAGAGCTATGGGAAAATGCCAATACACGTTTAACTTGAAAATGTGTCAGGGATACATTTCTCTCGGCTTCCACAGAAGCTGCTGCTAAACGCTCGCGAGCACGCACAGCCCTGCCGGAGGTGCAGCCTGCAGCCGCCACCAGGGGAGGCTCATCCAAACCCGGGCTTGCCAGGACAGACCCTGCAGAGGGACCCGCCCACTCAGTGGTCCTGTCAAATGTATCGCGTGCTGAGGTTCTGAGGATCAGCCTCCCGGGGGCGCCGTTGCTGATGCTCAGATTTTACTGCCGAGGAACAAGCAGCTGTCCTAGACCTGACTTTCTCTGTCGGCAGAATCTTTTTAAGGGAAGGGGGAAAGACCATGAACCAGCCACCCCGCAAAGCATGTTACAAATGGTAACTCATCTTCACACCAACCCCAGGAGGTCGCGACTGTTGTCATCCCAATCTTACAGTTCAGGAGACCGAGGCAGATAAATTAGGCAACTTGCCCAGGTGTCTGAGGCTGAATTTGAAATCGAGTCTTCCTGATTCCAGGCTCAGAGCTCTATTCACTTGAAACCAAGCACAGAGAGGGGCCAAACCTAAGCTTTTCAGGACTCTCCTTGAAGAAAGTCTTTGGAGGTCAGACCCTGCAAGGGTCCAGAGCAGAGGGGGCCTTTGCGGGATGGGTGAAGGAACAGCCCAGGCTCTCTGGGGCCAGCAGGAGTCATGTGGGTGCACACGTGTACGTGCCAAGTGGGGGGATATGTGTGACAGAAATGTCCTGCTGGGCATGGCCACAGGCCTGGACAAGGTCCTTATCCTTCTGTTTTCTAATGTATTGGCCCCATCCTTGAACCCTTCAGCTCCAATGTCAGTCACTCTGTCCCTACTGGATAAACATAATTGGTTCAGCCTGGCATTCAAAGCCTTCCACAGTCTAGCTGCAATCAGTCTTCTCTCTCTGGATTTCCCTTTAGTTTCAGGAAAACAGGGAGTCTCTCTTCTTGGTCCCCCTCCCCGTGTTCTTCTAATAACCAGGGTGCACCCCCTCCCCAGGCCCTATCTCTGCAGGCCCAAGTCTTTCCTCCTCTTCAGTCACGAAACCTTCCCTGGCTCCTCCAATGGCAGGGATCAACCCCCTCTCCCCCTACTTTTCAAAAGCCTTCTCTTGTTCCCTCTGGAGGGCATACTTTCTGCATATCCCCTGGACAGCAGGCCTTGCAGCTCATGTCTTTTTGGTATCTCCGGTGTGAGGCACCAAGCTTTGCAGCCCATATTACACAGTCTGCATTTCATTCTTTAAAACCCCCAATGCTTCAAAGCCATTTGGAAAGCCAAAAGGGATGCTGGGTATGCACCGCAGCTCTGACACACCCAGATGTGGGATCAGTGCTCCTTGTACTCTAGAACCCAGGTCCCTCATCTCCAGAGAAGGCTGTTCAGTTGGGTAACCAAGAGGCTGCCTCCCAGCTCCAGGGACAGACAGGCCAGGGGGCAGGGCACTGGGTCCACCTGAGGAGGATCTTGTGACAGGGCTGCTGATAAGAGGCTTATCTGGGAGCTGGCTAGCACCAAGGGAGGCAGTTTCCTTTAATAGCACCAGCGAGAAAGCCTCCGCAGCCACGCTGGAAGGAGGGGCCAGCGCAGTGCGGGGCTGGGGAAACGGCTCACTGCCAGCTTCTAGGTCAAGACCATGCCCCTCGTGCCCATTCCGGCGCCCATGGAGACCCCTGGCCTCACGGCAGCTCCGGATTCTGAAGCCCGGCCCCTCGGGATGGGAGTGTCTGGCTGTGGGGAGCCGGCTCGAGGCTGGGGGGCCCCGCCTCTCCGGGCGCGCATTGGCCACGGGAGGCCGGCAGGGCGGAGTCCCGGAGGCCGGGAGGCCGGCAGCAGCTGCGGTGGCGGTGGCGGCGGCAGCAGAGACAGAGGCAGAGACCACGGCCGGTGGCGACCGTGGGGCCAGGAAGGACGGGGTCGCGATGGGCGTAGAGATTGAGACCATCTCCCCAGGAGATGGTGCGTCCGGGCGGAGGAGGAGGAGGGCGGAAGAGAGAAAAGGAGGGAGGCGGGGGAGGGAGAGGGCGTAGAGAGGAGGGAGAGAGGATTGCTAGGGGGAAGGCGAGGAGGACCAAGAGAAGGGGAGGAGGGGAATAGGGAGGAGAGGGAAGGGATGGAGAGGGGTAGGGGTGGGGAGGGAGAGAAAGAAGGGGAGAGAGGACGGTGCCCTGGGAGGATGGACAGAACCTGGTCTTGCTACAGGCTTAGGGCTCCAAAGGAGGACCAGAGGACCCCATGGTCAAAGTTTAGAATGCTCCCCGTGCACCCCTCCCAATCCATCTGGGACGCACACGCCCCCCCCCCACACCCATCCCATCCCTCTGATCCACAGAGCTCACTGACAGGCCTCTGCTGCCTAGCTCTCATGACCCTGGTGCCCAGCCCAGACTGAGGGCCATCCTTTGTCTCCCCACAGGAAGGACATTTCCCAAGAAGGGCCAGACCTGTGTGGTGCACTACACAGGTAGGTGGACCTCTGGGTGTGTGGTGAGCTGGGCCACAGCTGTCACAACTGGGAGAGGGCTCTAACGGCTTTGCCTGCTGGCCTCACAGTGAGGGGGTTCAGATACTGTCTCCCATCACAGGGTCATAATCCAGAGATGGAAAGGGCTTTGGAGGCCATCTAATGCACACACACCCACCACTGCACAGAAAGCTGGATTTGAACTCAGGTCCAAATCCCAATCCAGAGCTCTTGCCCAGATCCCTCTCTCTTCCTAGCTATAGAACTGAGCAAGCACAGGAGCCTTGGGATTCACTCACCCCCACCTAGGCTGTGGAGAGTTCTGAGCCCATGGACAAGGGGTGAAGCCAACATTATCAGCTCACTGAGGGGCATCAGAAAATAGGCACTCATTCAGTTTTGTTTTTTAATGGCCAACTTCTGTAGGATTAAAAAAAAACAAACCACAGACATGTCTTGATCTCTTCCTGTCCCTAATCCTGCCTCAGAATGGTATGTTTGGGGACAAATAGGATGAGTTCATTTTTGGACAGGCTGAATTTGAGATGTCCCTGAGACTTCCTGTTGAAATGCCTTACAGGCAGTTGGTGAAATGGGCCTTGAGCTCAGGAGACCCCTGGAGCTGAAAGTATGCTTAGAGACTGAGTCCAGAACGCCCCTGGTCAGTGGCCATGACCTGGATGAGGATCTGGCCAACTAGGAGAAGAACCAGGAAAGAAGAGGGGCCTGAAAACTTAGCAGAGGATGGAAGAGGAGAGAGTGACCCAATGTCGAGACTGGAGAGAGGTCAGAGAGACTGAGGACTGAGAAGAGGCCAGTGGACCTGGCACCTTTGGAGAGAATAGTTTCAATGCCACGAGGCTGATGCCAGACTGTCATGGTCCTATAGAAAAGCGAGAAAAAGCCAAAGACTATAAGCACAGACAGCTCTGGAAAACACCTTGACCAGGCTGCCCTTCTCTGAGGGTGCCGAGGGGAAAGGGACAAGCAGGCAGGAAGCACCTACTGTGCGCACTGGACCCTCACAATGACGCCCCATCACTTCACAGTGGAGACAGCTGAGTTTTTATTTTGTGAGCACAGTCTGTCCATCTATTCTGGGCCGACATTTAGTGCCTTTACTTGATCTCTGCTGCCTGGGCATTTTGGTGGTAGCTAAGTTCTCCCAGCTCTTCTGGTGAGACCCCACCCTCGGCTTCCTTAGGTTTGTCATTCCTCATGGTGATGTCCCTCCCCACAGGCACCTGGCTGACTTCCAGAGTTTGGCTGCCTTCCCTAAGGGCTGCCCTGAATGTCTTGGGGTCTGTTGGACCTTCTTCTCAACACTAACCTCCATGGGGGTAGAATTACTAGGGCAAGGGTACAGGTGGCCTTGTACCTCCTTAGGAGGCTGAGACAAGTCGGCCTCTGGAGACCCAGAGGTAGGCACTGCACATCGTAAAGAATCCTCAGAAACAACTGGACCCACAAGGACATCAGATGAGCTGGCAAAAGCTTCCTCTCTGAAAATGAACTAGCAGGACAGGGCTTGGCTCTGAGCCCCAACCTCAGGGCCTCTTGCAGAGCCTGTCACCATGGGCCTGGGCCCAGGATCTCTAAAGGCAGGGGCTCCCTTCTCAGGAAGCAACTAAGGAAAGAGGGCCTTATGAATCTAAAGTGCTTGTTGGTTCCTCCTGGTCTCATCCACAGCAGAAGGCACCAGCAGGGACTTTAGCAAAGAGGGCAGAAGGCCTGGAATGGCGGAGTGATGAAAGCTGTACTTTGAGGCTAGCCTGGCATGTGGCAAATAGGGCCCACAACTCACATCTCTGTGGCCTTTCCCCTCTCCCTATCTCCAAATCCCGGTCCACTGGACTTTGACAGCAAGAGCAGGACAGTCTTCTCAATGTAGAGCACACAAAAAACCACTCCAAAGGAGGGGCTTTTCCTTGGGGTGACACTTCTGTGTAACTTGTAGGCTCATCTCAGAGAAGTTTCCACTTAAACTAAGGGCCAGGATCTGGAAGCTGCCCTGAGGAGGCAGGGAAATGAACCAGTGCCTGCCCTCAAAGGACTTCCAGCCTGCACAGAGCTGAGGAGTATGGTGCACAGGAGGCAGGGCATGATGGGGCCAAAGCCCAAGGGCCTGGAGAACCCTAGGAGGGGCCTCGGACGACAGCCTCCTTTCTGGCTTTATTCCATACTCTCTCCTGATCCTCTAAGGCTCAGAGCAAGGGCACTTGCTCAATCAATCCCTGGCGGAACTGGCGTCCTCAGCTGAGCTGAGGTAAAGGAACCCTGACTTCAGGGAGCATCAAGTCTGTGAAAGAATGGGGTTAGGGAGAGGGATGGAGGCAAGACCTACTGGGAAAGCAGGAGTAGGGTGCAGCGTGTGTGAGAAGAGGGGCCTGAACTTGGGGGGCAAACTCTGAGCCTGGGAGACAGAAGTTGGCAGTGCCCTCCAGGGAGAATGGCAAGGTCAAGGGGACAGTTAGTATGAACAACCTGAAAGCTAGGAGTGGCCTTGGGATCCTTCCACCAGGGGGCACCCTCCTCCCAGGGTGGCTTGGACTGCCTGGAAACAGAGGTTTTGCTCATTGGACTCCCATCACTCCCTCTGGGAGATGCTCAGACTTCTAAACTCAGGACTCTTCCACTAATCCATGCTGTTTCCTGGCATACTTGGATGCCTACCATATTGCCCCGTGGTCCTCTGGGTCACGACTAGTCATGGATTCAGCCCACAGATCCCTACCATGCTGCCCCGTGACCCTCTGAGACACCACTGGTCACTGCTGCAGTGTATGAATGTCCACCATGCTGCCTCATGGTCTTCTGGGTCACCACTGGTCATTGATTCAGCCCATGGATCCCCACTATGCTGCCCCATGGTCCTTTGGGTCATCTACGGCGCTGCCTCTTTGGAAATCACATTTCATGACCTGTGGCCACACATCATTCCTAAGACAATACGAGTGTAGAAAGACGTGCTTTTGTGTAAGTGAGCAACTTGAGGCCTCTGAAAGCTTGGGTTTTCCAAACATGGTGCCCCCAATACCCTCTGCAGGAATCTTTTATGCTGTAAATATATGCATGAGAGACACCTTGAGATTTCTCTTTGCTTTGCGAAGTTGAGAGATGGTGGAGCAGCATCTCATGCCCCATATCTGCACCATCTGCGTGTTGCCATCTTGTTAGAGCACCCAGAATGCCCCAAAGATGTGGATAGACATTGTCATGGAAAGACCCAGAGGTCTGTGGGGGCAGGTCACCCCGTCCCTGGTCTCTTTATCTCATGGAATCACTGCCTTACCGTGGGCCTCATTTTCCAGAGTCAGCAGCTAGCTGACACTGTCACAATTACTCTGTGGGTCTTTTCATTCTTCCTCCGTTTGGTGCTTAGATCTGTATCCTAACTACTCAATTGTATATAAACATTAGGCTTTGAAATTACATCCCATCATGCAGCTACCATGGCAGCCGTGTAAGACCTGAACAAGGTAGTGCCCAGCACAAACTGTTCTGCCATCCAGCCATGGGAAGGGGGCCTGTGGCACAGCTCCATTTGGGACAGTCTTCCAGCTTTCCAGTCCTTGGCTCAGAGGCCAGAAGAACAGGCGAGATTTTCCCTCAAAGACAGCCAGGACGGCCTGGCTTGCGGTGTTTGTCTCCAGATCCTTCAGCTAATTCTGTGACACGGTCACCCTCTTCCAGGCAGCTGTCCTGCTGATCAATGCTCTTCTTAACCCTCTGTGTCCAGAACTGAACTTGGTGCTCTAGGTGGGGTCTGGCACAACCAGGGTAGAGCCAACCAGCTCTTCCCCAATTTTCAACACCATCCATCCATGCTGCCAAAGATGGCATTTGGTTTTTGACTGCCCAATCACATTGCTAATTGACCCACAGATCCTTCTCAGACAGACTACTGTCTAGTAGCCCCATTATTTCCTGTCTGTTCAAAACTTTCTGTGTACAAGGACTTCACATTCTCTTCTTGAAAAAGCATTCATAAGATCGGGGGGGAGTAACCATGAGAAGTCAGATGACACATGGGACAAGAGCCTGGGCCAAGACATAATGCCAGAGAGGAGAAGGTTGTCCTTGGCTCCCCTGGGCTCACCCTGACCAGTGAGCCCAAACGATGCTCCCCTTCTGCACCCCCTGGGTTTTCCTTGAAAGCAGGCACTGTTTGCCTTGTCTTTACTCTCCCCAGCATAGAGCACGGTGCCTGGAGTAGGTGCTCACTCCGTCACACTATCTAGCCAGGAATGGGGAGCGGTAGGCCAGGATGTAGCTAGGAAGGTGGAATGGAAGACAGGTGATGAAGGGCCACCTGTGGAGCTCCCCGGCTAGTCTGGCATATGACCGGGATGGGGAAGATGGACAAAATGGCTCTGAAGGCCTAGCACCCAGGCATGTGTCCCATTCGGAAACCAGCAATCATGGCAGGCAGTGTTGGCACCAAGATTACAGGGCTCCATGGGGGTTATTCTCACACATGCACTATGCACTATGTCTACATAAAGCCAAACTTCCTGGGACGGAGAATGCCCCACCAGGATTACAGTTCTCCAGGTCCACATCTCATAGCATGAGGGTGAATGGAAGAGTCCTCCTCCATCATGGGCCAGTGCTGGGGCATCCTGGCTCAGAGGCCTGAAAGCTCGGAGCCCTCAGGTGTAGCCAGTATGAAATGTGTCTCCCTGCTGCCCAGGATGGGTGCTGGCCTATGGGAAAATGTGGTTCCTGTATACAGCCTGTGCTTAATAAATGCTTCTTCATGGATCATCCCTTTTCCATTTCTCCATCATTAACTAAAACTCAGGAGTTGACCGGGACTGAAAGCCTCTGGGCTCCCGGAGAGAATCTCTGCCTGAGAATATTGAATTATTCACCAGAGCGGCTCAAGTCCAGACTGCAGGGGCTAATTGTGTGTGCACCTTAGAGTAACAGGTCTAACCTGGGGAATCCTGACCTTCCCTGAGTACTCTGCCCCTGGAAGTAGTCATCACCTCCTCCACCAAAGAGGATGAGAGGGCAGTGGAAGAAGGGGAAGGCTCCCAGCTTTCCCTCAGATCCAGGGCTGATACTAATCTGATGTCTTGGCAGGAATGCTCCAGAATGGGAAGAAATTTGATTCCTCCAGAGACAGAAACAAGCCTTTCAGGTTCAAGATCGGCAAACAAGAAGTGATTAAGGGCTTTGAAGAAGGCACCGCCCAGGTAAGGTACCATGTCAAATGAGGTGACTGAGGGTGGCAGCCTCATAAACCACTACCCGCTCCTCACACCCCCTCCCCGTCACTTCCTCCTATAGGATCACAGGCTCCTGGGACCCTTGTCCCCATGCCATGTCTCTGGGGCTTTTCCCAACTCCATCTGAGGAATCAGCCAGTAGCTGTCCTGGAGGAGAGGGAATTGGGAGTGCAGGAAAGAGCAGGGGAGCTCAGCAGGCATGGGAAGCGACCACAAGGGAATATGTGTTGGGCACCAATTGGTGCATGCCCTAGGTTGCAGGCAGCTACAGCTCCCTTGTATGTACTCTCCCCTGCTGAAATTAGTCACCATTCTGAAGGGGAAGAACTCCAGAAATGTGGGATCATCTCTGGGAGCCCCCCCCCAACATACACACACCCTCTCACTCACACACACCCTTTTGTCGACTCTCATTCCAACCTGGGACTTTCTCCTCTTCCTTTATGCCCCCACGCCCATCAGATGAGCCTGGGTCAGAGGGCAAAGCTGACCTGCACCCCGGATGTGGCGTATGGAGCGACAGGCCACCCAGGAGTCATCCCCGCCAACGCCACCCTCATCTTTGATGTGGAGCTGCTCAGGTTAGAATGAGCGCTCGGCACCATCTGCCCAGCGCTTCCCATTCCAAACTTTCATGCCAGTGACATCCCCTTCATTAGAGGCGCACGTGCACATGTCTGCCTGATTCTGCGCTGACAGGCTTCTCACCTTTGAGGAAACGCTTGTCAGGAACATTCTCACACTGGAACTTTCTTTAACTTGCATGTGATAGCATTCGAGATCACCCCCCACCCCCATGTGTGTATGTGTGTGTGCTTGTTATTTGTGAAGCAAAAAGTCTGCACTGCCTTACTGGTCCACTGACCCCAGGAGCCGCTGGTCCTCAGACACGGACACAAGCCAGGCACACAAGCCCAGCCGCCTGCCCCGCAGCCATCCTGCCTAGGCCTTGCTGCTAATCTGAACGGTCTCTTTGGAATTAAGACATATGCAAAATAAAGGCTCAGTACAAGCCCCAGCTGTCCTTGGCATCTCCGTCTTCTGTGGCTCAGAAGGGCAGTAGTAAGAGGAAAGGGAAAGGTAGGGCCCCGGAGGGCCACGTGGAGGGAGGCCCCAGGCTACCTTGTGTCTCACGCTTTCCAAAGCTAATTTGTATTTCTGGAAAAGAGACTGAAAAAGAAGCCCCCAAACTGATTCTCCTTTGCATAATGAAGGCCTTCACAGGCTCCTGAAGATTCTCGAGCAAAAGAGTTTGCTAAAGGCTGATGCTCAACACACCCTCTCCACAGGGTAGAAGCCCTTCCTGGCCTGAACGAGCTTCCATGAGGCTGGGGACCCAGTAGGTCAGTGAACACTGATCAAGCCCTGACTATGGCCTGGCACTGTGCTAAGTACCTGACATGCAAAAACAGGCGCAGACAGTTTAATGGAAGAGGCCATATACACAACCAGGAACAAAGTCAGGATAAACCAGAAATAACGCGGAAGGAAGGCACTGGGATAAAGGGGGGCTGGGGAAGGCTACAGTGGAAGGCCAGAGTTGGCTGGGACTTAAAGGGAGCTGGGGAGCTCAGTCAGTCTGAGTAGAGGAGGGGGAGCATTCCCCGCCCCGGGAGCAGCCAGAGAGAACACCTGGAGTTGAGAAAAAGAAGGGCTTGTTCCTGGAACAGCCAGGAGCCAGGGTCATAGGATCCAAGGTGGGGGAAGACTGGAGAGGGAGGGATGTCAGGAAGGCCAATGAGAGTATTCTGCATTGGATCCTGGAGGCCACAAGGAGCCACTGGGGGTGACACAGTCAGACCTATGGCCACCCAGGGCAGCAAGGGCTCGGCTCTGATGAGTGCCCACCCAAAGGGTGTGGCTGAGTCCAGGATGGAAGGTCTTGGGGCTGACAGGGAAGCCTTGTGGTTAGAGCAGGGACCCTAAGCATGGCCCTTAGCCCTCGGGACTCCATTCTCTGATCCTTGTCGGACAACACTTACAGTACTACGATGTGCCTCTAATGAGACCCATGGAACCCACCCCACACCACCTGCGGACCGGAGGAAAGGCAGTGCAGCCCGCAGTCAGCAAGACTGGGGTTCAAACCCAGTCAGACATTTCCTGGCTGTGTGACCCTGCGACAGAGGAGACCACTCTGTAACCCGCTTGGCCTCACGAGAAAGCACACGGGGCTCAGACGTTTATCCCTTTCCCCAGGTCATCCCCCAAGCTCACCCTCCACGCAGGGCCGCCCCTCCTCTGTGTGAGCCCCATCACCCCCCCCAAATGTCACCCCTGAAACACCAGTGACCCCAAGGTGGCTGGAACCCAGGCCGGACCCTTGTGGCTGAGGCTTGAGCAGAGGTGGGGGCGCGTGGACCACCCGCCAGGCGTGGGCACCTGCTTGGGGGAGAGCGCCAGGGGGCAGGCGCGCTCTGCATCCAGAGGCGGGGTGCACGACCCAGGGCCGGGGGACCCTCCTCAGGAGCAGGGCCTGACCTAGGAAACCAACGGCTGATGTGGAAATCCATGTGAGACGGCGAGCTGAACCGAGACCCCCAGCCAGGGCTCCCAGCAGAGGCTGGACACGCTGCAGAGACTGGGCCCCAAGACTTGAAAGCAGGTGCAGCCTAAGCAAGGCCCGCCAGGACAGGACCGACGGAGCCCGCCATGGTGCCGTTGCTCAATAAGTGTCCAGGGACGGACCAGCCTGGGCCTGGCATACTGGGGGCGCTCAATAAGTGTCCGGGGACCATTGAGGGCAGACCTTTACACAGGAAAGGGGGGTCGCCCCGACCCCAATCCCAAGGTTCTTTCATCCAGACTTTCATTTACAAGATGAGGGGAAGGGAACGGAGGGGACGGGGAGGGGGCGGGGCGAAGGAAGAGACCTCGGCCTGGGCCGGTGCCCACGCCGATGCCACCGCCCCGCTATGGGCCTGAGGACTCAAGGGGCCGCTCGGGCTCCTCGGGCCTCCTCAGGGCCCGGAAGGCCATCGGCCGATCTCGCGCTCAGAACCGCAAGCTGCAAGGGAACGCAGGCGGCGAGAAGCCTCCCTAGAATCCCCGCCCCCACACGCCGGAAATGATGGGGGTCACCCAGCCCGGAAGTGACGTCGGGCGCCGCCGCCTCACTCACCGGACCGCGCTTGTGGGTCCGCGGACTCCTCGGATTCCCTGCGCGCCTCTGCCGTCGGGTGGGAGCTCGGCGGGGCAGGGGCGGAAGCTCCGGTTCCGGGAGATCTCGAATCCAGGTCTGGGGCCGGCGCCGCGGTCACCGACAATCACTTCCGCTTCTTGGCATCACGACCGGAACTTACAAATCCCGGCCGGAGGGTAATAGGACCTGACGGGGGGAGGGGGGAGTCCCCGGCGCACGCGCAGTGCGGCGGTTGTTTCTTCTGGTCCCCATCAGAGGGGGGTGGGGAAGATTGAGGTAGTGGGGGATGTGGACGGCGCGGCGGTCGTTCCCTCGCCCTCCTCCTCCGCAGCCTCAGTTTTCCAGTCCGCGAAAGAAGTGGGGGAGGGCGTCCCTTCGGCCGGAAGCCCCCCCTTGTTCCCTGATGGCCATCAGGACCGGTCCGCAGTCGGCGTCGACCCGTCACCCCTCCCCCAAGCGGGAGTCCCCAGGGCTTAGGCCACGCACACAGGAGGCGCCTAATAAATGCTGTCATTGTCAACAGAGCGGCTCAGTTGTCCCTTCGGTTAAGCGTTCGGGCGGTTAACGAAGCGTTGCAAACGCCAGGAAAAGGGCGCGCAGCCCCTGGGGAACAGGCCAGTGTAGATGGACTGTGGGGCAAAGGGGAGAGTCACGAGGTGTGTGTGGAGGAGCAGGGAGTGCGGTCGGCCGACGGCCCCGGGAGCAGGACTACAGGCGGGCAGCCCCTCCCATCCCCACTCAGCGGGGGACGGGACTGCAGGCAGGCAGCCCCCCTCCCCAGCATCCGGCGCAGCATCGGGAGGCTCGCCCGAAGGACTGGGAGAGGAGCCTCGGAGCACCGCTCTTCACTGTCGAGTTTGAGGTGCCCGTGGACCCTCGGGTTGTAATATCCCATAAGGGCCTGCTAGAGCTGGAGATGGCCATGGGAAAGGCCGGATGGCTTCTGCCCTCCTGGTCCTCGCTTAAGCGAAGCCAGCAGCAACGTGGGAGTAATCGAGAGGGGGTCCTTTGGGGTCGGGCGGAGGGCGATCCGCTGCGTCCTGGGAACCCAAAGGATCCTGGATCCAAAGCCCCTTGGGTGGAGATGCACGTCCCGGCCCGGGTGACCCGTGGCCCCGCAGCCCCTTCGCGGGGCGTCTCCATCACGGCTCAGCCACCCTCACCTTCTGTAATTGTCTCTAGGCTAATCATGGGGCGTGTCAGTGTGGTGCTAGTGTTTGGTGGGAAAAGGGTGCAAAGCCTCCCCGTGGACCTGATCACATCTAGATGGGCTGTTGGACAGAGCATTCAGGCCGCCAGGCATGTCCCTGTAGGGCAGGACAGCAGGAAGATTAGGGAGGGACGCACAGAGAATTCAAACCTTGACTGCAGATCAAATGGACAGGCCGGAAAGGGCAGAGAGCGGTCAGGTGGAATGTGGGGACAGGGCAGCCCAGGAAGCCTAGGGCACGTGGAGCTCTGGAGCAGGGGGTGGGGCGGGGCAGGCCCTCGGTCCTCTCTCCCTGCCTTGGGCAGACCTTGTCTAGAGGATGGTGTCCAGCTCCGGTGGCTAAGGGTTGGGCAGATGTTAATTAAGCATCTGCACGCTCAGTCCTTCCCAGCCCAGGGGCCATGAAGAGGAAATAGAGGGGTCAGCCAAGGAAAGGCGATTCTGCACAGGAGAACGTCTGGGGTCCAAGGGAGTGGCCAGAGGGGGATAGAGGTGGGGGAGCACCCCATGGGCTACCCCAGGGCTCTGGGGGGGGGGGCTGCCTCCCAGCCACCTACCCTCCAAAGTCCCGCTTCTGGACCAGTTGGCCATTTCACCCTTTGCATTCTCTGGACTTCACCCGATTGTTTCCCATCCCTCCCAGGCCCCGGATCCTCACGGAGCCCTTCTGAAGGGGCAGCCTGGCCTCCTTGTAGCTGCTGAGATCCCACAGTCAAAAAGCCACTTAAAAACCAGGCAGCTTCTCAATGAACATCTCAGCCTCTGACCTGTACGGTGCCAAGAGCCAATGTGGAGGCAGAGGGGGCTCCCAGTGTCCAGGTGCCCCCTTCTCTGCTGTCTCTCATCAAGGTTAAGTTAAGGCCACTGCTCTCCTGGGACAAATGCCTGTTGAGGGGAAAATCCTGCCTCCTGTGACGGGGTAGATGGAGAAAGTGCTGAGAGCTGGCATCTGGGAAGCCTCAGGGGAGCAGTCCTCTTTATTAATAAGCACTTATTAGCCCTTTACTGTTTGCTAAGCAGGGTGAGGGGACCCAGACAAGGGGCTGATCTACAGCCCTGGGAGTATGCACCCTTATTGGCTGTTCACTGACTTGCCCAAGATCCCAAAGTTAGGTAAAGTCTGAGGCTGGATTTGAACTTCCTGATTCCAGGCCTAGCACTTGAGGCCCTGTGCTGACCCCTAGATGCCTAGGGGGAAAAATTAGGAACCAAGTCTGGAATATGCCCAGGACATCAAGGTGAAAGTGGGAGTCCTGGTCCAGCCCACCTCCCCATTTTAGAGAGGAACAAACCAGCTCTTCCTCCCAAAGCCCTGGAGGACGGGTCTGAGGCCAGGGTCATCTGGGTCCACCTGGCTTCCAGTCTGGTCAAGGGAGAAAGCCCAGGGCAGGGCTGGGAGGGGGTGGGGGGGCGGGAAATCAGAAGTGGAGACCAGCAGAGATGGTGTCTGAGTCCAGGGCTTTTATTTGCCAATCCTGGTCCTGCAGAGGGCACAGTGCCCTCAGCCTAGGCATACCCAGGCACAAGGGGCAACTCTGGGAAAGATGAGTGGGTCCTGACAAAGGTTCTGCCAACTTGAGGTCTAGTCGCTAACCGGCTACCACTACAGCTGGGCCACCTGTGTCCAAAGGGAGCTGATGGGCCCCTCCCCGACAGGTCAGAGGTCAAGTTCACTGTGAAGTAGACTGAGGGCCCCCAAAAAGGCCAGGAGCCCCTCACTTTGGTGGGTCCGTGTTGATGCCGTATTTCTCCTTCAGTAGCTTCAGCTGCTCCTCCTTCTTCTTGGTGTCCATCTTCTGGAAAGCCTGGAGGGAGAGCCGCAGGGTGAACTTCCCTGTGCCCCCCCCCAGGGTGTGACCCCCCCCATCCCCAGGGCCCCCCCAGCACAGGTGTGACCCCCCCCCTCCCCAGGCCCGGCCCCAGCACGGGTGTGACCCCCCTCCCCAGGCCCGGCCCCAGCATGGGTGTGACCCCCCTCCCCAGGCCCGGCCCAGCACAGGTGTGACCCCCCCTCCCCAGGCCCGGCCCAGCACAGGTGTGACCCCCCCCTCCCCAGGCCCGGCCCAGCACAGGTGTGACCACCCCCCTCCCCAGGCCCGGCTCCAGCACAGGCTGCTGGCCGACCCGGTTGGCATTGTAGTAGAGCACCACGAGGTAGCGGTTGCACACGTTGAAGCCCGACAGGTGGTCACAAGCGTTCTTGGCATCAAAGATGTCCTCGTAGACCACGTAGGCCGTACCGCGGGTCTCCGGGGTGTTCCCGCTGAGGGGATGAAGTAGGCGTTGGTGAGCTCCCCGTCCGTCAGAAGCCCCCCCGGCTCCACCCCCCAGCCGCCCACCCCCCCCCCCCCCCATACTCACACGCGGATCTGGCGGATGGGCCCGTACTTGCCGAAGATGTCGTACATCTCCTCGGCCGTGATCTTGTAGGGCAGGTTGCGGATGTAGAGGATGCGATTCACCTCGGGCGGGAGCCG
>CM053595.1:325937103-325968227 GCA_028646575.1 Pseudocheirus occidentalis
GGCCGTGATCTTGTAGGGCAGGTTGCGGATGTAGAGGATGCGATTCACCTCGGGCGGGAGCCGGATCTGGGGGGGGCACAGGGAGAGCTCACTGGGGGAAGGGGGCGGGGCGAGGAAGGGGGCGGGGCGAGGAAGGGGCGGGGCGGGGCGGACTCACGTTAGCGCGTTTGGCCGCTTGCATCGCCATGGCGGCGGGGGAGCGGGCGCTCGGGCCGGAGCCGGAGCCGGGGCTGGGTCGGGGTCCGTCGGAGCCGAAATCCGGGCCCGCTCACCCCGGCTTCTGTTTCTTCTTCCTCTTCTTCCCCCTCCTTTTCTCTTCCTAGCTGCGGAAGCGCGGAGATCTAACGGAACTTCCGACTTCCGGCCTTCCCCCGGAAACGGGATCCCAGGAAGTCCCGCCTCCCCGCATGCGCCACAGAGAGCCAACTGGCCCCGCCCTTAGCGCCCGGAGCTCCGCCCCGCCCCGCCCGTCCCTCCGGTTCCTCCAGGACCTGTGCGGAGGGAGACGATAGCAAAGGAGATGGGAGGCGGCACTTGGTGACGAAGGGCCGCAGGAGGCCATAGGGAGCCCCCGCAGTTCACTGAGCGGTGGAGGGACGCGGTCCAACGAGGCTGAGGCAGGCCAGGGCCCTCCACCGCTGGGTCCCGGACCAGCCCTAGGGAAGGGGTAGAAGGGCGGAGGGGCGGGGTGGACGGGGCCCCGCCCCCTCCTTTTGCCCAGGGGTTACTTTGTATTACTTTGTATCCGCCTGCCCCGCCCCCCGCTAGACCACAGGCACTGGGAAGGAACGGTGGAGGACCACCCTCACCGCCTGGGGTGGCCCTGGTGGGAGGTGTCAGTCCCCCCCAGCAGAAGCTCCTCGGGGCCCGGCCTCTTGGTCTTCAGCACCAGCAGAGAATCACACAGGAGGACCGGAAGGGATCCCTGCTCCCCCCTCCCCCCAGGCACACAGGAGGGGCCCCTGCCTCCCCCCCAGACACACAGGAGGGGCCCGTGCTCCCCTCCCCCAGGTACACAGGAGAGGCCCTTGCTCTGTTACGGGGTCCTGACCCCTCCTGAAGGTAGAGGTGTACCTGGTGCCAAGGTGCAGGTCAGTAGTGTGTGCTGGCAGTTACCAGAATCAGTGGTGTGCGTTGGGGCTGGGGGGGGGGGGGGGGGACACGGTACTGGTAGGCAGCTGACCAGGGTCAGTGGTGTGTGTGGAGGGGGGTGTTTTGTAAGCTATGGGGATAAGGAGCAGAGGCTTGCTGGTACCATGTAACCCTGGCACAGTAACCCCACCCCAGCCCAGCTCTGTCTGAAAAGCTTTGGGGGGCAAGAAGGCACCAAGCAGATTGTCGGGGAGCAGAGTAGTTTATTGTGCTCAGGGCCCTCAGGCCACCTCCAGTACAATCTTGCCGAGGTTCTTGTTCTGCTCCATGTACATATGGGCGTCTGCCACTTGCTTCAGGGGGTAGACTCTGTCCACCACAGGCCTCAGCCCTCCAGGCCCGTCCTGGACAAAGTGAGGTAGGATCTGCTGGGTGAAGGCCGCCACCAGCTCTGCTTTGTACTGATTAAACAGAAGACATGAAAACTTGGCATGATGGAGGCCAGAAGGCTCTCGCCACTTTCTGCTGCCTCAGTTTTGTCACCCGTTAAATGGGCACTAGATGTTTTATGCACTGACCAGCCTCCTGAAGCAGAGCCCATGCCCAAGCTGCTTGAGATCCCCAAGGCCTTGGTGACCTAAAGGAATACTGCATTCCACCACCACCATTCCCCACTCCCTAGATTGTCTGGAGGCAGGAAAAAACCTTTTAAAAGGGCAGACTGGAACAGTCAAAGGGACTGAGCACTGTGCCAGGGTTACATGGTACCAGCCAGCCCCTGCTCCTTATCCCCATAGCTCACAAGACAGCCTACACACACACACACACACACACACCACTGATCCTGGTCAGCTGCCTACTGAGCCCCCCCTCCCCTCCTCAGCACACAGTACTGACCCCCCCCCCCCAAGCCCCAGCACACACTACTGACCTGCACCTCAGCACCCTACAAATCCCCCTACCCTTAACTCTTAACAGGCTGGTCAGGAGCTGGTGGGTCTCTTTGGGGGATTCCCAGGCCACGAAACCCATTCATTCTAGGAAGAGGGTCCCCAGTAGCTGTAGGGACTCAGGTGGGAACCCAGCCTTGGAGAACACAAGGCCCAGAGTCCCAGGCTCTCCAGGACAAAGAACCACCACCACAGCCCTCTGCCCTCTTCCAGACTCTGTCCTGTCCGACCCAGGACTTGCCTTCTTGTCACGGGATCTCAGCAGGGTTGTGAGGAGGCTCCCTCGCTTAGCCAGAAGCTTGGAGAGAAGCTGCCCGTGGACTTCTGCCCCCCCCATCAGGCCGTACAGCACCCAGCGGCCATCCGGGGCCAGGCATGCCACATTCTTCTCCCAGTAGGATCCACCAATACAGTCTAGAATCACATTGGCTCCAGCACCTGGGGGAGGGGACACAGGTGAGCATCCTGACTTGGGCTGAAGGGATGCACGGTCCCAGGTAGCAGCTGCCCTGGGAAGTGCAGGAGAGTAGCCAGAAGACACAGATTACAGCCCTCAGCACTGGCCTGGCCCAAGCCCCTAACATCCTATGTCCAGGAACACATGGGCTGCCTCTAAGGAGGCTTCCTAGCCTGGAACCTAGGCTGGGTTCCCACCTGAGTCCCCTGAGACTCCCAAGGCAGGGATGGCGCTGCCCCTGGACTGTTCACAGCTCAGTAACCTAGTGGGAGGAGGCGGCTGGGGGTCCTCAGTCGCTGTGACTCAGTGGCTTGCCTTGGAGAGGCACACGTCCCTGCAGCCCACCTAGTGACCAGCCTCTCGCTGCAAACTTT
This sequence comes from Pseudocheirus occidentalis, assembly GCA_028646575.1. NCBI lineage: Eukaryota > Metazoa > Chordata > Mammalia > Diprotodontia > Pseudocheiridae > Pseudocheirus > Pseudocheirus occidentalis. The sequence continues at coordinate 325,939,977 of CM053595.1, forward strand.
CTTGGAACACTAACGTAGAGTCCATCTCCAGAGCAGGGCCCCAAGCCCACCATAGCACATGCTGCCTCTGTCCAAAGAGCTTTTGAAGTCTCCACTCTGGTGTCACCAGAAGTTTTGTGGAGGCAGTGGGCACATGGATGGGTGAATGGTTAGGAAAAAAGAAGCGATGCCTTGGCAGCCTGGGGTCAGACCCCTGCGTGTGCTCCAGGCCTACATGGCTGCCCTGAGAGCCCCTTGGGCTGGATCTCAAAGCCTGGCTTGGGGACCCTGGGGGCCTGGGCCCTTAACCTGGTGCCCTGGGGAGCCTGGCGACCTGGAGGGCCTGGGGGCCTGGGCCGTTAACCTGGCCCTCCTTGGCCACATCACCTCCTACTCAGAAGCTTCTTACCCTTGGTAAACTCCAGTGTTGCAGCTGAAAAGTCCCTTTCCTTGTAGTTGAAGCCAGCAGCAGCCCCAAGCTTTTCCACTGCCTCAATTTTGTCCAGAGACCCGGCGGTGACCAGAGGAATGGCTCCAGCCTGACGGGCCAACTGGACAGCAGCTGTGCCCACACCGCTCGATCCAGCGTGGATCAACACCGTCTCCCCAGCCTTTACCTGGCCTGTAACAGACAGCCCGTGAAGCAGACAGGGCAGCCACAGAGACCTTCAGCTGCCCCATCCCAGGAGCAGGGCCCAGGCTCCTGCTACCTCTCTGACTTCTCCTTCAGGGCCACTGTAAAGCTTTTCCTCACTGGCTCCTCCTTACACGTGGCAGTCGGAGCCTTAGAGAAACAGGGCAGCAAGCCCTTGGTTACTCATTTCCCCCATTGAGGTACGGGTCTCACCACTTTACAAAGGAAGAAGCCAAGGCAGGCAGAAGTTATGACTTGCCCAGGGTCATACAGCTAGTGTTAGAACCTAGATTTGAACTCAGGTCTTCCGGATTCCAGACCCAGTGTTCTAGCCACTGGGCTGCCTCTAGCTAGCCTTAGGCAAACCTCAAAGAGGTCTGTTGTGTTCCTGGGGCATGTATCCAGGTCATTATAAAACAACCCTCCTGTGACTGACAAAAGGAGTGCCTGCTATTCATTCCTGGTGATTGGCACGGCACGGGCATCAAGCTAGCACCATGGGGAGCTAACAAGCAGGGTCAGCCAAAGCCAAGCCTTAAGAAAGGGAAGGCCAAAGCCAGGGTGCACTGGGGATGTGTCCTTAACCTTCATTCCCGTGGAAGGCAAGAGAAGGCCTGGAAAGAGATGGCTGATCAAAACAATGGTGGCTGAGGATGGGATTTGGATTTGGAGACCAGGGGTGGGCAGCCTGCAGCCTCGAGGCCACGTGTGGCCCTTTGACTGGGTCCGAGTTCTACAGAACAAATCCTTTTATGAAGGGCATGCGTTCTAGGAAGTTTGGGTTCGGCCAAAGAGCCACCATTGAGGAACTAGAGCAAGGCCACATGTGGCCTCAAGGCTGAAGGTTCCCCACCCTTGTTCTAGACCATGATTCAACCTTGAGAAATTACAGGCTCAAAGCCAGGGATGGAGTGTGCCTAACCAGGAGGTAAGAATGGATTTGCCCAGCATCTTGCAAATCTGATGTTTAAAAAGCTTGTAATTTTAAAAGGGAGACAATAGCATGCGTCCATGAGCACTCACACACACAGACATACTTCCCACACACACACTCAGTTAAGCACACGCAGTCACACAGACCCGCAGTCACATACACACTCCCCCCGCAGTCTCATACATACACACACTCCACACATGCACAGTCACAGAGACACACAGTCACACACTCCCCCCACATTCAGTCTCACGTACACTCAGTCACACACACACACACACACACACACACACACACACACACACACACACACACACACACACACACACACACACACACCCCTCCCATTCTGGCCATCAGAGCCTCGCTGTAAAGCAGGATCAATCATGGTCAAGATGGCAGGGAACAAAATTTGAGAAATGGAAGCCTCGACTGCTAATGTCTAAATGGACTGGCCCTGGCATCAGGGTTCAGGGTCATGCAGCCGGAGCTCCAGAGCACAGGGCCTGGGAAAGCTGTGGTCTGGGTAGGAGGTAGCCAGGGGACGGTGGCTGACCATAGACCAGAGGAAGGGGTGCTTGGTCCTCCTGTCCTGGTTTTCTGTCAGAGGACTGCCAGGAACTGCTGTGTGTGTGTGTGTGTGTGGTGCCTCAGCATGCTCCTCTCTGTTTCATCCTATTGTCTATGAGATTTCCATCTCTCCCCCTGCAACATACACCTTACTCTGACTCCTTACCATGAGTCCTCTGGGCTGGCCAGATGGGACTCCTCCCTGGCTCTTACCACGTGCAGTGTGCTCCCTACCCCTTGTATGCCCCCCAAACTCTGGCTCCACTTCCTCCAGGAAACTCCCCTTCTCTCTCCACAGAGAAGGGGTGGGTAAACTGAGCCATCCACAGCAGTGACCCTGAAGAAGGCATTGATAGGCAAAGATCACAATCGGGATCCTAGCACAGTCCTCCAAGGCCACTGGTCCGACCTGGACCTGAACAGGAATCCTCTGAGGGGGTGCTACTGCCTCCTGAGGCAGGCTTTTCCACTCTGGGATGGCCTTCTTTTCACAGTTGCAAGCCCACAAATGGCTGTTGGAAATGTAACTAAACCAAAGCTCGCGGGTGGCTGGGGCTCCGTATCCCAGCCCAGAAGATGCAGGAGCCTAACCTTGCTTCCTCACCTATGGTGTGGAGCAGTTGGAAGGCTGTGAGCCAGGCCTCAGGGATGGCTGCAGCCTGGAGGAGAGTCAGGCCCTCGGGGACAGGCATGAGGAGACCTTCTGGGACCGCAACATACTCTGCCTGGCCCCCCCCAGCAAGCAGAGCCATTACGGAGTGTCCTTGTTTCCAGGGTCCCTGGCAGCCAGGACCAACTTCAGCCACATAGCCAGATGCCTCCAGGCCCAGGATGCTGCTGGCTCCAGGGGGTGGGTCGTACTGGCCCTGGCGCTGGGGGGGGGGGAGGCGAGGGGGAAGAAACAGGGAATGGGGAGGGAGAGAGCGAAAGGGGGGCAGAGGATGAGAGAGAGCAAGTCAGAGGGGGTCCTTCTGCACCACGCGGCGGCTCACATGCAGAGAGGAGACCACAAGTGACTGTCAGATGGAGCCGACAGGGATTTCTCAAGGTACTGAGTCCATCTCCTTCATTTTACAAGTAGGGAAACTGAGACCCGCTATGTCAGTGTCAGGGCTGGTATAGAATCTGGGCTTCCCAGCGGTCAGAAGGTGAGCCCTTCCCAGGATGCCTCTAAAACAGAGGCCCCATCCCGGCCCAGCACTTACAGATCAGGAGTTAGCTTGTGGCCTCCAGGACAACCTGGCTAGAGATGCTGACATCCCTGCTGCTTTGGGTATGGCCCTGGCCAAGCCCCTCCTACCCTCTCAGCTCTCCTTTCTTACTTAGGAAATCTTAAACTCTCTACCTTGCAAGGTGATTGTCTAAAAACAAAACCCGGTCCTCACTGTCCCGGGCCGGGGTGGTGGAGACCCTGAGTGTCATGCCCAAGCCCTGCCAGAGCCTGCAGCCTGCCCATTCATACCTGCAACACATCAGCCCTGTTCAGAGCACTAGCAACCACCTTCAGGAGGACTTCTCCTGGTCCCGGCTCCGGCTTGGCCACCTCTTTTAGGTAAAGGTTTTCAGGGCCCCCAGGCTGGTCAAAATGCACAGCTAACATGATGTCTCTCTCTCACCACCTGTGCATGGGGAACAGGAGCAGCTGGAGGGAGAGACAGAACATTGGAGGGCAGTGAAGACAAAAAGAATGGAGGAGAGGGGGGAGAGTGCTGTGTCCTCTTCCTTCCCTCCCTGAAAGTCCCAACAACCCATCATTTCTCCAGTAACACTATCCGACCAAGCTTGTGCTGTCCTGAAAAACCTAGGACAAAAGCATGGTAGACTGGCAAGCCCTTTAAGCCAGGGAGGCTGACTCATGGTCTCCTTGGCTCCCAGCTTGCACCACCCACCTCCCACTCCCAGAGGCCCAGCCCCCAGTTTACAGCTCCCACAGATGCTCCTTTGCCTGGGCAACCAGTCAACCAGTCAACACATCTCTGTTAGGCACTTACTGTGGGCAGGCTAAGCCTGGAGAGGGCGAGGGAGAAAGGCCGGACCCTGATAACTGATGAGCCTGAGGCTGCCCCTAGTCAGAGGCACTCACAGTCCCAAGAGTCAGCTCCCAGGCCACAAAGGGCAAAAGTCAAATGACTCCAGAGCAAAGGGAGGGGACTGTACCTAGTCAGTCTTCCACGGGGCTGGAAGTCCCTTTTTGGGGAGGAGCTCAGTGTTAGAGCGATTGCAGACTCAGTATGAGTCAGCAATCTAATGTGGCACCCCAGACACCGTGGGCTATTGGACTGGACTTAGAGAGAAGAGGGAGGGCATGGCCCCCATGCCTGCTGTCCTGGTGCAGCCACATTGGAGCACTGGGCTCAGCTCTGGGTGGCACAGCTTATTAAGGCCTTGAGAAGCATTAAAGAGTCTGCAGGAGGGCACCCAGGTGGCCAAGGGAGCCGAGGAGACCCTGAGTCAGCTTCCCTGGCTCAAAGGGCTTGCCAATCTACCATGCTTTTGTCCTAGGTTTTTCAGGACAGCACAAGCTTGGGTCGTACAGTGTTACAGGAGAAATGATGGGTTGCTGGGACTTTCAGGGAGGGAAGGAAGAGGACACAGCACTCTCCCCCCTCTCCCCCATTCTTTTTGTCTTCAATGACCAAGAAGGGCCTCAGAACTGGACAAATCTGAGCATTGGTTGTCCAGCCTCACCCTGACGCCCTCTGAGGATGGGGAGCTGACCACTTTAGAGGCTGTCCCTTTCCCTGTGGCACAGACCTGCCCCACTGCAATGCTCCCTGCTTCCCCTTCTTAGGTTTTTCAGAAAACAAATCTTCCCCTTCTCCCTCACCCAGCCTTCTCTTTCAAGCTGAACATCTCTTCCTTTGCTCAAACTCTGAGTTTCTTCTGATATCCTGAACCGCAGAGAGGTGAGGCAAGGTGGGAACCAGGCCCTGCCCCTGACGTGGTGCTTGGATGAGGACCCCACTTCCAAGACCACATTTCTCCCTAGCCTCATAACATTATCCCTGACAGTTTTCTCCCCAACCCAAGAACACCATGCCCAGCAATCATTCCTGAATGGGCCCCAGTGAGGCAACCTGTCTCTCCCTGTTACAAGAACAAGCTGACCTCTGGAAAATTTTCCTTGTATAAACAGGACTGCCTTGTACCAGCAGAACTATCATGTATTAATTCCCACAGTTATTGCATACAAACCTGAAGTCAAGCCACTGATATCAGCTTTCAAAGAGAGCTTGCTGCAGGTACAACAGACCTGTTATATATGCCCCTGAGAAATGGCCATCTCCCTTTCCAGTAGTGTCCCAGGTCAGGTGTTATTACCCAGTTAGCATACACATCAGTTACCATAATGTCACAGACACAGTCCCCTGCATTTTCTGTATAAGCTTTAGCATCATCCCTTTTAGATCACCAGTTCCCTAAGGTGCTCTGCCCCCCCCCCATTAAACCAGGCAGTTTGCCCTTCATAGGACCTCAGCAGGAGCAGCTGGCGCCCTGCCTCTGGGAATGCTGATCTCCCCAGAGGGCCTAGCTCAGTGCTATCATGTCCAGATCACCCATGCTGAGCTTGAGTGCAGAAGCCCCCCTGGATGACTCCCTTGTCAGGTCTGTCTTCTCCCACCCAGGGCACCTCTCCTGGCCAATGAACAGTTCCTAGCTGAGCCCAAGCGGCAGGCAGGATACAGGCACTTGTGAACCCTGGTGCCAAAGGTCCTGCTGCCCACAGTGAACCAACACATATGATGGGGAAGAGGTTTATTTGGCTTTGGAGGAAGCTGAGAGCCAAGATCCAAAAGCCGCCCTCACAGGGAAGCTTCCCAGTCCAGGCTGGCACATGCAGGCAGGTCACAGGGTGGCAAGGAAAGGTATCCAAGGTGATGTCTTGGTGTGAAGACTTGATGACAACCCCAGTTCCTACTCTCTCAGGGGTGAACAAGAGCCACTCCCCAGGCCCCCACTTGAGACCTCCCCTGCCCAGTTCCCAAGGGAATCCGCTGCCCTGTGGGGGCTGGTATCTGGACCCCTGGGGGTGAGAAATCTGTCCTGAATTTGGATGACACGTGTTGACATACACCCCTACTACACATCTACCAACCCTTCAGATATGACCAAGGATGGACAGTGTTCAGGGCAAAGCCCCTTACAGAAACAGCAGCAGCAATCTTGAGGCTTGGAGAAACACCCTGGGGCCCTCTTTGCTCCCTGCCCAAAGTGCCCCAGAGGTTGGGGCCAGGAAGCCCTAGGAATGGCTTTTTGGTCAGGAGTGGTCAGGATGCCAACCCCAGGAAGAGAGGGCTTGTTCCTCCAGGCCTCCAAGCCCTCTGAACCAGCATCCAAGGGCTGTGGTCTTCAAGATAAAGGCTGCTTATTTCTTCAGGGTGGAGACCCTGACCCCAGCCCTGGACAGTCTAAGACCAGCCCTAATCCAGTCCTTAAACTCAACTGTGACCTTGACCTTGGACAGTCTAAACTGCCAATCCTAATATCATCCCTAATCCTGACCTTAACCTTGTAAAGTCTGGGCTGTTAACCATATCACCAACCGTAGTCTCAGCTCTGACCCCAACCCTGAACCTGACTTTTAACCCTGGACAGTCTAGGATGTTAATGCTAACCCTAACCCTACTTCTGACCCTGGACAGGATCTCTGCCCTAATCCAGACCCTGACTGGCCATGACCCTGCATAGCCTAGTCTATTATTCACGACCCCAACCCTCCCTCTCTGGAAATCTCTTGTTTTTTCTTAAGACGAAGTTTTCAGTCTTGTGAGTAAATTAACTCCCCTTCTTTCTCAAGTAGTCACCTAGGAGAAACAAGAGAGATGTTCTGACCCGGGCGACTGGCAGGGATGGGGGCAGCTGGCCTCTGAGAGAACCAGGACCCTGCAGGTCAGCTCTGGGAAGAAGCCTGGGCAAGGGTCAGGTGGTCTCTGAGGGTCACTGTGGCATGAGTAGTGACAGAGGAGACCTCTGTGGGGCTGAGGATGAGGCAAAGAAAAACAGTTCAAATCTGCCTCGTCCCCCAAGTCACCAAAGCTGGCATGTGCTGGGGCTCTGGATGGGCCCAGTCCCTGCCCTTCCTTGTGGGACTGTCCTGGGCATTTCCTGTTGATTTCAGGACACTGGGAGCTATCTCCACTGCCTTCTCCTGCTCAAGAGCCTTCCAGGGCTCCCTAATGCCTCACCTGTCTGTCTTTTCTTGGCTGGGATGTCATCCCCCCTTCCTCCCCTTGGAGGTCATCTCCTTCCAAAGGCCTTTCCAGATTCTCCCCCACCCCAGCACTACACTGGCAGTGCCCTGAAGGCCTTCTGGTGGCAGTGGACTGCAGGCTTCCTGTGTCCCCTGGGCGGCAGCCCAAAAGGGAGGTGAGAGTCTTGTACTTCTCTGCCCTGGTCAGGCCTTGTTGAGAGGACTGTGGTCAGGGCACCATGGCTTAAGGACACTGATAAACTGGGGGCAAGGCCTGGAGTTCATGGCTTATCTATGAAGAGACTGGTCATGGTGAGCCTGGAGAAAACTTCAGGGGGGAAGGATGCCCCAAAGTATTTGCTGAGCTATCATGTATGTTCCATGAGCCCAGCAAGGCAGAACCAAGGTGTAAAGACCTATCCCAGTATGGAGGGGGTGAGCTCCCTATCATAGAGGTCTTTGAGAAGTTGGACGATCTTGTTGGGAAGTGGTGGGGAGTTGGGCTCAGTAGCCACTGAGGGCCCTTTTAGCTCCGGGATTCTGTGAAGCAGAGGAGCTGCCCTTGCCCCTAATTCACCCACACACCCAGGGGGACACAGATCAGTAAATCCAGAGGGCGGAGTGGGGTTGGGGAATGGAACAGTCCCCATGAGAGGAGAGGAGGGGGAAGCATTCTAGGTCTGGGGCATGGCCTGCAGGGAGATGGGGAAGGTTGGGCCCAGACAGTGAAGGAAGTAGAGGCAGCCTGGGTAGGGAGGGTGGCCTCCACTGAAAAGCTCTAGGGAGCCACTGAAGGCCGCTGAGCGAAAGGACACTTGGGCAGCAGTGGAATGGTCAATGAAGATGGACAAAGGCAAATTCAAATGTTGGCTCTCTAGGTCCCCAACCTCCCCCCCAACATCTGCAGGCATGGGGTCCTCACCCAACTTCTCGACAGCCTCCACGCATACGCTGGCATACATGTCCTCCCGATATGTGGCCACCAAGAGGTAGAGGTTGGTTTGAACAACCACCAGCCCAGTGTTGTTCTAGGGAGAAGCAGAAGAAGGTGCTAGGGAACTCGGTGGGCTCCAGGCTCCATGTGGGAAAGCGCCAGCTCTGAGCTGGTGTCGGGGAGAGTGGGGAAGAAAGCTTGTACTTTGTTCTTGCTCTTGTCTTTGAAGTAATTAGAGGTTAATTATGGTTAAATGGTTTGTTACAAGGAACAGGGGCATGTGGCCCGTGGTACCTAAGAGTGGGGGGAACACAGCTGGAGGGGGCTCCAGGCCAGGCCTACAACAGCTCCACTCAAGGCGAGTACCTCCAGTGGGGACAGGAGCCCACCCAGAGTGAGCACACACCCCATCCTACTTCTAGCCTGGTCCTCTTAGCCATTAACTGGAGAAGTGGCCATCCCCACTAACTGATAACCAACTGCCCCACACAGGACAGACAGGCCAGCCTACCTGGAGCAGCAAGCAGGGCACTCTGAGAGAGGGGAGGTGGTCATGCCTGGCACATCATATTGCCCATAACCCAGAGAGTCCAGGAGCCTTGGGGATGGCCAGGCTTCCCTCCTACTGCTCATGGATGGATACTGGGAACGCTCCTGCAGGGGCTCCAACCACAGCTCCTGAGGACCCAGGAAGGAAAGTCACCAAAATCTAGAGGTTCTGAATTCTGTCTAGAGCTTCAACCTCAGAAACTGCAGCATCTTTATCGGCGAGGAGGCCTGACCGGCAAGGTCAGTCCCTGAGAGAATGATGAACAAGCCCCTGAGGACCCGGCATCAGTGCTAGGCTGGCCTGGATTCTGACCTCCACATGTCTGTAGCTCTCTCCCTGGTCACAGACTTCCCTTGTGGTTCCAAGAATAGGAAAGACGGAACCCAAAGGCCAAGGGCTCAGGGGTCGCATTACTGGTTCCCATCCTTGATTTGCCCAAGTGCCAACAATGCTTCATGCTGTGGCCAGCATGGATGGCTGGAGCTGACTTGGGTCTTGTTGAAGCCAAGATGACCAAGTTCCACAAGGTCCAGAAGGACACTTCCTTTCTGGGCTGTCATGGCTCGCCCAGATCCTCCAGTGGGCACATGCCAGGGCCCGTGACGTCCCAGGGCAGCAGCTGCGCACTCCTGTTTTTGGTCCCAACAGCGCACTTGAGTCCACTTGGACCTGTCATTCCACCAAGAGTTAGGTTTTCTCGGCTCAGATCCCTCCTCGCTATCCCTTCTTGGAAGCTTCCCCATGTCTCCCGGGCTCTGGTGTCTTCAGGGTTTCAGCGCACAGGTGCATCCGTCCCATTCATGGGCCACAACCTGGCGGCCGTTTGCCTCTGAGCATCTCAGTCCTTTGGAAGGTAGACGCGGCCCTCCTTCCAAAGGGGTCGCGGACACGGCTCCCAGTGTCATTCTGAATGTGGCCCACAGCACACAGAAGGCTGGGCCTGGAGTCAGGAGTGCTGAGTGTAAGTGTGGCTTCCGACATCTCTGAAATGGGAGACCCTGGGCAAGTCACTCCATCTATTGCCTTAGCTTCCTCAACTGCAAGATAGGGAATATTTGTAAAAAATGTTTAGCACAGAGACTGGCACGCAGTAGGTGCTTAGAAATGCATGTCCTTCCTTGTCCCCTTTTCCATGGCAGCAGGCACAGGAAGAGTCCAGTGAGAGGGTTGGCGGATGCTATGGCTTTGGCTGCTGGGCCGCAGCTGGGGGGAATCCTGCACCTTAGCTCCCCAGAAGTCTACACTGGGGGCCTCTGCACTCTCACTCTCTCTCTCTCTCTCTCTCTCTCTCTCTCTCTCTCTCTCTCTCTCTCTCTCTCTCTCCCCCTCTCTTCCCCCCCCCCCTCCTTAGTGTCTCACAGTCCATGTTTGGGCCTCATCATTCCACCAAAGCCACCGTTGCTCTCTTAGTTCTCAAACCCAACGGCCTTTTCTCAGTCCTCACCCTTCTTGGCCTCTCTGAGGTCCTAGACACTGTTGGTCACTCTCTGCTCCTCTGCCCTCTAGGTTTCAGGACAACCTGCCCCCCTCCCCTTGGACCTCTCCTTCTCTGTCTCCTTGGGTGGGTCCTCCTCCGGGTCACACCCTCTCACCTCAGGGGCCCCTCAGTTTCTGTCCGGATCCTCTTCTCTCCTCCCTCTATCCTACTTCCCCTGGTGATCTCCTCAGCTCCCATGGATTTACTGACCATCTCTGTGCCAATGATGATTCTCACATCTCTCTGTCCTGCCCCAGTCTCTCTGCTGACTTCCAATCTCATATCTTCAACTTTCTCTCAGACATCTCCAACTGGATGTCCAAAACATGACTCATAACCCTAACCCAACCCCTCCCATCTTCCTAGACGCCCTATCACTGTAGAGGACAACTCCTCCCACCCTAGGAACTACCCTGGGCTCCTCACTCTCCAATCCCCCCCAATCCAATATGGTGCCAAGGCCTGTCAATGTCACCATGGCAACATCTCTCCTCTGTCCCTGCCCCTACCCTGGCACAGACCCTCATGCCCTCATACCTGGACTATTGCAGTAGCCTGGGGGGATCTGCCTGCCTCAGTCTCTCCCCTCTCTAGTGATTCTCTATTATTTCCTATAATTTCTGTCATTTTCTATAATGTACTGGTCTACTGAAAAAACTGCAGAGACTCCCTATGGCCTCCAGGATCAAACACAAAATGCTTTGTTTGACTTTTAGAGGCCTTGAAAATGTAGCCCCCTCCCCCTCATTGCTCCAGGCTTCTTAAAACTCAGTGCCCAGGACTTCTTCTCTGATCCAGTGATCCCATCCTCCTGGCCAGCCCTCATGCCTGGAAGCCTCTCCCTCCTCCTCTGCCTCCCAGCTTCTCCTGGAATCCCACCTCCTCCAGGAAGACCTCCCCACTCCCTTTCATCCCACTGCCTGCCCTCTGTCCATTATGGCCCTTTAGCCTGCTCTCTATCCATTTGCTGACACTTGTCTCCTCCATTAAAGTGTGGACTCCTTGAGGGCTTTTCTTCATCCTCTCAGACTTAGCACTGTGCTTGGCACCCAGGAGGTGCTTCAGAAATGCTCCATGGCTCATTGACTGACTGATGGTTCTTCCCTCTTAGCTCCTACCCACCCTTCCCCATAGGCAGGAAACCCCCAGGTGTGGGCCTAACAAAGCCTGCCCATAGACCCATATCCAAGGCAGAGAAGGAACTGACTTCAGTTTTTAAGAACAAGAGCCATTCACTAATACATAAGTGGTCAAAAGGTATGAACAGGGAGTTTCTAGAGAAGAAAGACGACCTACCAACAGTCTTGAAAAAAAGGCCCCAAATCAGTCATAATTAGAGACATGCCAATTAAAGCACCTCCAAGGTTCCATCTCACACCCATCAGATTGGCAAAGTGGACAAAAAAGGACAGTGACCCAAGTCAGTAAGGCTATGGAAAAATCAGGCCATTGACCCCCTGCTGGAACCATGAACAGGTCCAGCTGTCCTGGAAAGCAGCCTGGAACTATGTCTTAAGTTACCAAGCTGGTGGGTGGAGTAAAAGCAGGAACTTGCTTCAGCTCCTGCTCCAACCACCTCTAAAACTTGTAAAAAAAAAAAACAACATGACTCTAAGCACATTTTAAAGCTACAGAACCCACAAAGCAACAGAGAGAAACAACTCTCCCATTGAAGGCAGCCCAGCAGGCTGACAGGAAGGGCCTATCGTAGCAGGCTGGCAGCAGAGCGCAGTCCTGTGGGAGCCACATGGGCCCAGACCCGGGGCTGCCTCAGCCAGTGGCCCAGACTGACCGGAGCAGATTCAGGAGAGTGAATCACCAGCAGCTGTGATGGCTTCCAGACTTCTCAACCCATAAACACCAAAGAGAAAGTAAAAGGTCAGTGTGGAACTCTGTTGAAACTGGGTGACAGAAGAGCATGGTCTTATTAGAAAAACCACTGACCTGGAAAATAGATCTAGGAGAGATCATTTAAAAATTATTGGATGACCTGAAAGCTATGATCAAAAAAAGAACGTAGAAAGCATCCTTCAAGAAATTCTCAAGGAAAACTGCCTCAATATTCTAGAACCAGAGAGCAAAATAGAAACTGAAAGAATTCACTGACTGCCTCTCAAAAAAGATCCCAAAAAGAAAACACCTAGGAATGTTATAGCCAAATTCCAGAGTTCCCAGGTCAAGGAGAAAATACTACAAGCAGTTAGGAAGAAACAAATTGAGTCCTGTGGAAACACAATCAGGACAACACCAGACCTAGCAGCTTCTACATTAAAGGATTGAAGGGCTTGGAATATGATATTCCGGAGATCAAAGGAGTTAGGACTAAAACCAAGAATCACCTACCCAGAAAAACTGAGCATGATGCTTCAGGGGAAAATATGGTTGGTCATTCAATGAAATATAAGATTTTCGTGCATTCTTGTTGAAAAACCAGAGCTGAACAGAAAATTTTACTTTCAAATACAAGAAGCAAGAGAAGCATGAGAAGGTAAACAGGAAAAAGAAATCAGGAACTTATTAATGTTGAACTATTTACATTCCCACATGGAAAAACAATCATTGTAACTCATAAGACTTTTCTCAACAAGAGGAAAGTTGAAGGGAATATATATGTATGTGTGTGTATGCATACATGCATATGCATGTATGCATAGGAGGGTGTATATGTGTATAAATATATTTGTGAGTGTGTGTATATGTGTGTACATGTATACAGAGAGGGCACAGCATGAGTTGAATAGGAAAGGATGATATGTAAAAAGTAAAATTAAGAGGTGAGAGAGGAATTCATTGGGAGGAGAAAGGGAGAGATAGAATAGGGTAAATCATCTCACAAAAAAACAGACAAGAGAAAACTGTTAGACTGGAGAGGAAGACCAGGAAGGTGAAAGGGAATGGGACAACCTTACTCAGATTGGATTTGGCTTTAGGAGGGAACAACATACACACTCAATTGGGAATCTTACCCTACAGGAAAGTAGGGGGAAGGGGATAAGAGGGGGGAATGAGAGAAGGGAGGGCAGACTGGGGAGAGGGTGCTTAGAAGCAAGCACTTTTGAAAAGGGACAGGGTCAAAGGAGAAAACAACAAGTGGGGGGCGGGACAGGATAGAGGGAAATGTAGTTAGGTCTCTCACAACATAACCACTATGGAAACATTCTGCATAACTACAGGCGTACAGCCTCTATTGAACTGCTTGTGGTACCAGCATGGGTGGGAGAGGAGGGAAGGAAGGAAAGAATCTGGAAGTCAAAGTTTTAAAAACAAAGGTTAAAAAAAATTTTTTTTTTTACATGAAATAAGCTATACAGGCACTGGAGTATAGAAACCCATGTTGCCCTACTAGAAAGTCAGAGGGGGATGGGGGAGGATAAAAGAGAGCGCAGATTGGGGGAAGGGGTATTCAGTAGGCACTCTATCTTGGGGTAGGGGGTAGGGGAAAGAGGAGGAGAAAAATGTGTAACTCAAAATCTTGTGGAAATAGAAAGAAAGAAAGAAAGAAAGAAAGAAAGAAAGAAAGAAAGAAAGAAAGAAAGAAAGAAAGAAAGAAAGAAAGAAAGAAAGAAAGAAAGAAAGAGAAAGACAACAGAGCAACTGAAGCATTTTAAAACGCCCTGGACAGAAGGAAGCAGAGACCGGCAGGACGGCGATGAGTCTCAGGCTGAATTTATCTCCTTAAAAAAACAAAACAAAACAAACAAACAAAACAAAACAAAAAAACAACCTGCCCATTCCAGAGATTCACGGTTTCATCTAAAATGGACATTTCCCATTCTCATGTCTGTGAAAGAGCTCGTGTTATCGGATGTTTGTTCAATTCAAATTAAAGTAACAAGAAAATGCTTGATGATTGAAGCCATCGGGGTTAATAACGGCCCGACCAAACAGATCAAGTGACTCTTTCATTTCTTGGTGAAGATCCCAAGATGAGAAGCCCCTTCACACGGGGCTGGTTCAACCAAAGCACCTCGGATTAGGGGAAGAAAAGGACGGAAATGTGCTCGTTCTTTGGCCCAGCGGCTCCATCTCTGGATGCGCGTCCCAGGCAGAAACGCTGTGCCCGGGCTCCTGCCCCCACCTCCGACTGGCTCCAGTCCGTGCTCACAGAACGCTGTAGACAAGGGTCCGTTTTTGTTTGGGTTCATCACCGTCTCTGCTGATTTCCCCTCCTCTTCTTTCCCTTTTGATTTCTTTTTGAAATCTTTTGTTAAAAGGAATGGCTCTTTGGGATGGGAGAGGAGGAAAGGTACAGGGGAGATCCAGGTGACAGAAAAAAGAAAGACACCTTTTTAAAGGAAGGGTTTGCTCCCTGCCCCGACACTCGCTCTCCCCCTTCTCCTCTTGGTGGAACATCCCTTGACCGCGGCTGCTGTCAGGCGGCCGTCCCCGCTCTGCCCAAGCCCCGCTTCTCAGCCACACACCTTCTTGGCATAGAGGGAGCGCTCGTCTGCCCGCACACACTTGTAGTCCTTCTCCCTGAAGTACAATCCGTCCCTTCGCACTTGAAGAGGGTTCTTGGAGAATCCGTTCACAAGCACACGGATGTCCCTGGGTGTTATCTGCAATGGTTAGGCAGGACACAAGAGGGGAAGGGGAGAGGTGGTGATGAAGGGCCTACTGTGCGCCAGGCCCTGGGCCAAGGGCTCTGCACAGATGACCGCATCTGGTCTTCACAACAGACAGCTCCTGCGAGACAGGGGCTGCTATGAACCTCACTGGACAGTTGAAACTGAGACAAACGTATCAGTGACTTGCCCAGGGTCACCCAGGTTTTCAGTATTTGAGGCTGGATTTGTGCTCAGGCCCCTAGCTCTTTGCTGGCGCTAAGCCTCCCCCTCCCCAACCTTCTCTTTTGTTTGCATTTTGGAGAGGGCAAGGCAGGGCAATTGGGGTTAAGTGACTTGCCCAGGGTCACACAGCTAGTAAGGGCTAAGTGTCTGAGGTCAGATTTGCACTCAGGTCCTCCTGACTCCAGGGCAGGTGCTCTATTCACTGGACTACCTAGCCGCCACGCAGCGCCCCCTCTCCCCCCAACCACACCACACATTCTTACATTAAACCCTGGTGAGGACACCAAGATACTCCGCTCCTGTATCCTGATGATGGCGGCATTGTCGACGTGCTTCGTGCCCAGCAGGGATTCCAGCAGCAGGTTCTGCACGCTGCTCATTCTTGGTCAGCTCTGGCCTTTGGGAGAGCTGTGAACTAGAGACGAAAATGAACAGATTCAGCACCTACTGTGTACAAAAGCAACAGAAACCTTGCCGTCAGGGGGCTCAGGTTCTGAGGGGGAGACTCCACCTTTAGAGCTTGGATTGTTGGCGAGATGGAGTGTCACCCCCACTTTATGTGGGAGAACAAGACCCACCCCGCAAGGAGAAGGGAGTAGCACGAGGAGATAAAGACTCACACCAAAGGCTGTGGCTACGTGACCCCTACAGGTTCTTCCATAGAGAATCCCAGACCCTCCCTGCTGGAAGGACCCTGCCCACAAAGCTTAAAGCACCCGGGACAGTTCTGAGCAGGGGCCCCTCCCTGGGAGCCTCCATTGGCTCCAACGCCCCACAAAGCCTGCTCTCCCACCCTACTGGAACTTGTCTTGGCACGTCATGGCCCGGTCCGGCCCTGGGAGGCAGGAGCTCCTCAGGGTCATCTTCAGTCCTCCCAATGAGTCCAACAGGGCAGAGAACAGTGGGGACCATTTCCTGGCCCCTCCCAGAAGCACTGCCCCTTCACGCAGCTCCGTGACCTTGATGGGGTGATGGGACCTGGACTCCTAAGAACAGAAGACCATGTCTTTGAAAGCAGCCTAGTCTTGACCTGTCCCATACATTTCAGCAGCTGGATCACTGGGGCCTCGCCCAAGGCACAAGCCCACCCCAGCGCTTCTCCTTGACAGTCCTTCCACTGTGGCTCCTGGCCCACCACAGCCTCTTTACCACTCCTCAATGCCATCCAGACCCTTTCACTGTCCCTTCTGCATATAAGGATCAGCACCATCCTCAGGGATTTGCAGGTTCCCTAGGAGCCCTGCCTGCTTCTGTTGGTGTTACAATAAATGTTTCCACTTGAGTGGAAGACAGTGTGAGTGTGTGAATACATTTCAGGTGGATGATGCCCTTTACCCTGACATTCTGGGGTCCCAGAACCGTATCAGACTGCAAATATATCCTGAATTTGAAGCCTGTTCAGACCTCCAAATTCTTTTCAAACTACTGTCAGTCTAGCTGTGAGTAATAAAAAGCCTGAGAGACAGTTTCTAGATAATTAATAATCAATTTTTTAAATGGGATTAGCAAATAATAAGTTGGTGGTCAGTAGTCTCTTAGCAATCAAAGACAAAACCATGGAGATCACCAAATGCTTAAATGCCTTAGAAAAAGTGGGTGCCCTTGACAAGCAGAAATCAACTCTGACTGGTGAACCATTAATGAGGGGGTGTATGAGGAGGTGGGCTGAAAGACTTCAGCGTCTCCTGCTGTGAATTGGGCTGGATCCTGAGACTCAGCTGCCTCCAGCTATCTGGGAACAAGGCAACCGTCTCCACCCAGACCTCAAAATCGGAACCATGCCAGGGAGGAGGGAGGCTTGGTCCAAGGGCGTGAGCCTAGTGAGTTTAAGACTGGCATTCACCAAGATTAGATTGTATTTACACTTTAATTAGAAATAAAGTCTCCCAGTTGGGTGGGGTTCCACCCAAGAGAGGAGAAAGTTTCTGGAGAATTAGACCAAGCTCCACATCCGACCTGCCCTTCAGAGACTGACTAACCTACAAGGACTGATCCCTAAATGAGGAAATAAAGGAAGGAGGACCTAAATTCTAATTAATTAGTTATTATCATTATTATTGGAGAAATAGTTACTTCTTTCACAGCTGTAGTTCATTGATTGCACAAAGATTTTTAAAAACCCAAATGTAAGACTTCCCATTGATCCAGTTTAAGCTTCATCTTGTCTGTTTCGGTGAAGTTTTTTTTGGATTCTGGTTCTGTTCTCCAATAGCTTAGCTTCCCTTCCTAGCTTCTCAACATCTGATGCCCTCTATTCCTTTATCTAAGTCCTGGATAAAAATTGAGAAAAATGCTCATTTAGAAAAAGCCAGGAAAGCCTTTAATAGTTAATTTGAGGTTGCCAGCTCAGATGTTCTACAATGAGACACAGATGGGTGGTGACCAAAGGCACCTTTATCCCAGTCCCAAGGTCTCTCTTTTCCCTTTGGTTGGTACTCAGAGGTGCACAACTTTCCATACATTGTTTGTGCATCTATATTAAGTCTTGGCTGCACTGGGGTGGGGGAGATGATATTCATAAGATCATTAAGCATGTGCTGGTCTTTTAGCCGTGACTTTTGACCCACCTGGAATTGTTCCTAACCCCAGAACCAGTTCTAGCTGGTTTCTGATAATCTGGGTCTTGTGATGCTCTTAGAAAACAAGCCCCCTTCCCCTATTTGCAATCTCTTGTGAAAACAGTGCCTTTTCCTCCTTTCCTTACAAAATGTTCTACAGAGCAGGGTTGAGCAGAGATGCTCGCTCCACTCTGCGAGAGACCTCCATGAACCACTGCTCCTAGAGGAGATCTGCACCATGCCTGGATCTTACCCTAATCCCCACCTCTGCATCTTCTCCATAAAAAAAAAAGCACGAGATGTCTCCTAAAAAGGTGGATAAAATCTAGATAAACTCTATCCACAAAGGGGGAGAAAACCTGCTAGCTCAAGAAGTGAGGTGAGGGTGGTTTGCTCTGCCTTTGGGGAAGCCACGCTGGCTCCGCTGTCCAGGGCCCAGTCCTAGCATGCCCCTCCGGGGCCATCTTGGCTTCTCCAAGGCTGTGCTGACAGGGGCTACTCTTCCAGGACCAAGGCAGTCAGCCTGTGATTGTACAGCCCAGACTTCTTCCTCCTGCTAGTGAAGCTCTTCCTAGCCACTATATGCACAGATCTGATTCCTCTTTACTTCCTCTCAATATAAAAAGGCCTTTTTATCATTGCTTGGCTTCCTTCCCTCAGCAGCCCCAGATCATTCTGAGCTTCAGTATCCTTGACACTCTTTTTACAGGACTGTGCCAAACTTTTGAAAATAATGACATTTTATTTTCCCAATTACATGTAAAAACAATCTTTAATATTTGTTTTTATTTTGAATTTTAAATTCTCTCTCTCCCTACCTCTTTCCTCCATCCTCCTACTGGGGACTATAAACAATTTGATAGAGATTATACATGTACAATTATGCAAAAAAAAAAGTCTGTGCTTGGGTGTGATCATCATTAAATATCTTTTGGCCAAAGTCTGAATTAATCAAACAGACTACCTTGCCTCATTTTTAAAAAGGCTCCTTTTCAGTCTCAGCCACTCCAGAGACCAGATAAGGCTGGGAGTAGGATTTAACACAGGCATCCGAAGATCCTAAATTCCAAACAGACCCAGCTCTCGCTCTCTCTCTCTCTCTCTCTCTCTCTCTCTCTCTCCTCCCCTCTCTCTCCCTCTCTCTCTCAGAGCCTTCTCCTTATGTCAACCACAAGAGGCCTACTTTATGGCTCTTAAGGACAAGACCCTCAACTCACAGCATTAACTTGAGTAACGTGACTTCTTATCTTAAGATTTTCTGAACATATGCCATGTTCTGGAATGTTAATGGTAAAGTAATAAACACAGATATTATGAATCATAATTTCAATGGACACTTTGTCAGCTCTCTTGTTTTTCTGTATTTACCACTTATCCAATTAAGAAAATTCCTTTCTCATACAACGGCTAAATCATTATGGGGATCCTAAATTTGTGTGACTCAGCCACCCTGTATTGGGATGGTCCTGAACTGTACTCAAGCTCTCTCATGCTTTTGTTCACCAGTCAGGACTCTAGTCCTACAACTCCATGTGCAACAGTCAAGCTGGCCTTAGGGGAATAAGGAATAAGTGCTGTAATTTTATATGACTAACTGTTTGTCTCCTTTAACCAAATCTTTTCTAGAGGTCAACAGGTGATGCAACCTGGCTCCCTAAAAGGAAAAGACCATTTTTAAAAAAGTAACCCAGTCCTTGAATTTTCCTATACATTGCAGCAGGCCAGATCACTGGGGCCTCCGCCCAAGGCACCTGGTCTTCCCTGGCTTACCTAGATCACCTAATTAGCCTCCTCTAGTCCTTTCACCAGCTCTCACTTAAGACTACTTGATGTCCATCCTTTCACTGCGCTCCAGGCCCACCTCAGACTCCTTACCACTCCTTAATCCCATGCAGTTCTTTTCAGGGTCCTTCTGTATATAAGCATCAGCACCATCCTTATCAATTAGCAATTTCCTGGGAACCCTGCCTGCTTCTATTGCCATTAAAAGTTACATAAACTTTGCCGCTTGACTGGAAGACATTTGAGTGTGTGAACTTCTTCCAGGCAACCCCACCTTGTACCCTGGGTTTCCAGCAAGCTCAACTATGTCGTTTCCATATTAGCATGTTACAAAAAAAATGCAGGCGAGAAAAAACCCATAAAAACAGAGTGAAAAATCTGCATTCAGAATCCACGAGTCCTTTCTCTGGAGGTGGATGGTATTTTTCTTCATAAGGCTTTTGGGATTGTTTTGAATGACTGTTTTGCTAGGAAAAGCTAAGTTATTTATAGTTGGTCATGGTTACAGTGTCCTCCTTGGGTTCGTGCGAGTCTTCCCAGGTTTTCTTATAGCACAACAGTTTTCCCTTACAATCATATACTACAACTTGTTCAGCCATACCCCAATGGATGGGCATCCCCTCAATTTTCAATTCTTGGCTACCACAAAAAGGGCTGCTATAAATATTCTTTGTACAAATAAGTCCTCTTCCCTTATAAAATACATCTCTTTGGGATGGTATTACTGGATAAAAGGGTATGCGCAATTTTATAGCCCCTTGAGCATAGTTCCAAATTGCTCTCCAGAATAGCTGGATTAGTTCACAACTCTACCAACACTGCATTGGTGTTCCAATTTTGCCACATCTTCTCCAACATTTATAATTTTCCTTTTATGTCATATTAGCCAATTTGATAGGTATGAGGTGGTGCCTTAGCATTGTTTTAATTTGCATGTCTTTAATCAGCAGTGACTTAGAGCATTTTTTCATAGGACTATATATAGCTTTGATTTCTTCATCTGAAAAGTAACTATTCATATCAACTGGGGAATGACTTGTATTCTTATAAACTTGACTTAGTTTTCCATATATTTTAGAAATAATGCCTTTACTTTCCTGCTTTCCCTCTAATCTTGACTGCATTGGTTTTGTTTGTGAAAAAACTTATAAATTTAACATAATCAAAATTATCTATTTTATATCTCATAATGTTCTCCATCTCTTGCTTAGCCTTCCCTTATCCATAGATCTGACAGGTAAACTATTCCATCATCCCCAAACTTGCTTATAGTATCACCCTGCATTTAAATCATATACCCATTTTGACCTTATCTTGGTATATGGTGTAAGATGTTGGTCTAGACCTAGTTTCTACCATGTTGTTTTCACACCAATTTTTGTCAAATAGTGAGTTCTTCAGTAAGAAAGCTCAGGTCTTTGGATTTATCAAACACCAGGTTACTGTGGTCATCACTACTGTGTCCATCTCACTGACCCACCATCTATTTATTAGCCAGTACCATATTGTTTTGATGATTGCCACTTTGGACTTCTGTGAGGCAAGACCATGGAGCAAACAGTAAATGCCTGAACTCTCCCAAATTCACCTCCAAACAACTATAAGACAGCACCCCCAAATGAATCCTGGAAAAGTAGAACTGGCAAAAAGATAGGGAGAGAAACAATGTTGTAGCCTGAGAAGCTTGGAAGATTGGCAGGAAAGGTCTGCCTGACTCAGATAAAAGGGGAGGACAGGACAGGACAGGACATGAGAGGAAGCATCCCAGAAAGCTAGCAGTACTCTCTGCTTTAGCAAGTCAGTGAGAGGCCCTGAGCCCTGTGTGCCTGAGCTTAGCACCAGATGAACGGGCAGATGCTAGTGCTAGGGATCCCCACATGCCTCAGCACAGAAGGAGGCAAGCTGCCAGACTCTTGCAACCTTTTGCAATGTCAGCGGCCCTCCACTCTCTCAGCCCAGCAGCCAGCATGAGGGTGCCCCATGTGCCCCAGAATAGTACCAGTGCGGCATGAGGCAAATGGCCAGGGCCTGCAGGCCCTGGCCCAAGAAGCTTGAAACAGGTCCCCTTTCACTCAAGGAATTTAAAATTATAAAGAACAGGAAAAGGCTGGAAAAGATGAGTAAAAACCAACAAAAGCAAAAAGGACCTGACCATAGAAAGTTGTCACAGTGACAAGGAAGATCAAGACACAAACTCAGAAAAAGACATCAGCGTCAAAACACCTATGGGCAAAGCCCCCAAAGAAAAATGGGAATTGGAGTCAAGTCCAAGCTCGTGGGAGACTCTGAAAACCAAGTAAGAGAGGCAGAAGAAAAATTGGGGAAACGAATGAGAGTGACACTAGAGAATCGTAAAACAAGAGTCAAGAG
Source organism: Pseudocheirus occidentalis (assembly GCA_028646575.1). NCBI lineage: Eukaryota > Metazoa > Chordata > Mammalia > Diprotodontia > Pseudocheiridae > Pseudocheirus > Pseudocheirus occidentalis. The sequence goes on from CM053595.1 coordinate 325,961,746, forward strand.
TGTGGAAACAGAAAACAGCCCCTAAAAAGGAAGAATTGACCAAACACTAAAAAAGGTGCAAAAGGGAACCAAAGAAAAGGATTCCTTAAAAATTAGAATTCAGCAAGTGGAAGCTAATGACTCTATAAGACATCAAGAATCAATCAGACAAAATTGAAACAATAAAAAAAAAATAGAAGAAAATGTGAAATTTCCCATTGGAAAAACAGCTGACCTGGAAAATAAACCCAGGAGAGACAGCGTCAGAATCACTGGACCACCTGGGGGAGGACTCGGACATCACACTTCAAGAAATTATCAAAGCAAACTGCCCTGATGTCCGAGAACCAGAGGGCAGAGTAGACACCAAAAGAATCCACCAATTGCTTCTGGAAGGAAATTCCAGAAGGAAAACTCCCAGGAACGTTACAGCCACATTCCAGAACGTCCAGGTCAAGGAAAAAATATTGCAAAGAAGCCAGAAAGAAACAGTTCAAATATCAGGGAGCCGTAGTCAGGATTACACAAGACTCGGCAGCTGCAACATCAAAGGATCCAAAGCCATGGAACATGACATCCTGGAAGGTGAAGGAGCTGACACCACTACCAAGAATCACCCACCTGGCAAAACTGAACACAATTCTTCAAGGGAAAGAGGGGTCACTGACTGGAAGGGAAGGCTTCCAGCCCCTCACGAGGAGAAGACAAGAACCCCAATAGATCTTCCATATCAAGAGAAGATAAATATCATTATCAAGGTAAGAAAGAAAGAGAAAGCATACGGGATTCAATACGGCTGAACGCCAGGGGAGGTACTTATAGCCCTTAGGAGCTTGCTCCCTACTAAAGCAGTTAGAAGGAGTGCACGTAGACAGAGGGTTTGGGGGGGGGGTGTAACACATTAATGAAGGGCTGAAAAAGTGTTGCCCAGTGAGAGCAGGAGGAAGGAAGAACAGAAAAATCATATGATTCTCTCCACAGATGCTGAAAAAGCTTCTGCAAAAATAAGTCCCAATTCCTGTTAAAAACACAAGACAGCACAGACAGAAAGGGAGCCTTCGGTAAAATGATCAACAGCATCTCTAAAGCCGTCAGCAAGGGGCAGAGCCAAGATGGAGGAGGAAACCCGGGAACTCCATGTGGCTCTGCTCCAAACACCTCCAATACCCGTAAAATACAATTCTAAACAAGCTTTACAGCTACAGAATCCAGAAAGTGACAGAGAGAAACAAACCTCCCACAGAACACAGCCTGGAAGGGCAACGGGAAGGGTCTGTGGCACCAGGCTGGCAGCAGAGCACAGCCCCTTGTGAACCACCTGCAACCAGACCCCAATGACCTTGACCAGCGGCACAGACTGGCCAGAGAAGACTTCAGGGGAGTGAATCACCAGCGGCTCTGGCGGCTTCCAGACTTCTCAACCCATAAACACCAAAGAGATTAAGACAGCATGACCTAGGACAGGAGAACTTTGACCTCTGTACTTTGTGCCAATTAAGGAGGCTTGCCTCCTTAACGATGATTGAATTAAGGACTTACTAAATGATTGTGTTACTAAATGAGTGTTATTGTTTGCTTAAAACTATGTGACCACTTTGGTGAAAACTGTTTGGACTTTTCTCAGTATGAGGATAGTTGAAAGAAATACATATGCATGCATGTATTTAGACAGAGGGCACAGGATCAGTTGAATAGGAAGGCATGGTGTCTAAAAAACAGAATTAAGAGGTGAGAGAGGAATATAATGAGACAGGGAGATAGGAAGGGATAGAATAGGGTAAATTATCTCATACAAAAGAGACAAGGGATAGCTGTTACTATGCAGGGGAAGAGCAGGAAGGCGAAAGGGAGGAGGTCAACCTGACTCTCACTGAATTTGGCTTAGGGAGGGAATAACACACACACTCAGTTGGGTATCTCACCCTACAGGAAAGCAGGGGGGAAGGAGATGAGAGGGGGGATGACAGAAGGGAGGGCAGACTGGGGGAAAGGGTGGTTAGAAGCACACACTTTTGAAAAGGGACAGGGTCAAAGGAGAAAACTGAATAAGTGGAGAATGGGATAGGATGGAGGGAAATATAGTCTTTCATTCACAATACATCTATTATGGAAACGTTTTGCATAACTACACATGTACAACTTATATTGAATTGTTTATCTTCCAAGTAGGGGTGGGTGACGAGGGAAGAAGGATAAGAATCTGGAAATCAAAATTTTAAAAACAAATGTTAAAACAATTTTAAATTGTTTTTTTACATGCAACTGGGAAACAGAAATCCATCTTGCCCTACTAGAAAGTTAGAGGGGGATGGGGGCGGATATAAGAGAGAGCAAATTGGAGGAAGGGATACTCAGTAGGCTCACTGTCTTGGTGGGGGTAGGGGAAAGACAGGGAGAAAATGTCTAACTCAAAATCTTGTGGGATGAGTGAGGAAAACTAAAAAAGAATAAAGAAGAAAATGCAAAGCCAAGAACCATCTTGCCAGGAATGAGAACACCGCTGTGTGCAGTGGGAACATGCGCCTGCCTGTGACCCCGCACACGCGAATGTCCCACCTTCCAGGACGTTTGGAAACAATTTGATGTTGAGTTGCTAAACAGAAAGAATGTGCTGTGTTTAGGTGGAAGCAGTTGGAGTGTGATGTAATCGTGTCCTGAGCCTGACTGTGACAGTCTGGAATCACTTCGCAAAGACAGCGGTTGCAGTTTAAACACACGCCTGCTTGTTGACTCAGAGAAAAATATCTTTGCGGCAAAACTGGGCCATTATTTATTGCTTAAGGTGACATTAACAAAGTTTTAGCTCAAATTCCTCACACCATCGTCTCGAACCTCCAACAGTGTTGGGAACCACTGAACAGCAAGAGACTGGTGGCATCCCCTTCCTCACAACAGGAGGATGGACGTTTCTGTAGGAGACACATTTTCAGATGTGGGAAATAAATGCACTTTAAAAAATTGTGTTTATCACGGGATTTTATCATTTTCATTTTAGTGAGCAGGGGCATTTAAAGATAATTTTTAAAAAAGAAATAATGGCTATCCCAAAAACATATAATGGACCACAACCAAATCTCCTGTGCATCAGATAAACACAAGCAGCATTGGCTCTCATCACCCAATCTCAGATACTGCACCAGAAGAGAGAAGATTGAAAATGGTCCCCACACTGGAGAGAAATCTTACAAATGTAATCACTGTAATGAAGCCTACAGGCAACAGTCATCTCTTATTTACCATAAAAATATTAAAACTCGAGACAAACATGAGTGCCATGAATATGGTAAAGCTTTTAGTGAACACTTTCCTTTCAATATACATCAGAAAATGCACAGTGTAGAGAAACCTTACGAATGTAATCGGTGCAGAAAAAATTTCACAGAGTTTCAGTCTTACTGTCCATCAGAGAATCCACACTGGAGAAGAACCACCTTATGAATGTCATCAATGTGGAAAGACTTTCTGAAAGAATCAGAAACTTGCTGAACATCAGAGAATCCACAGTGGAGAGAAACCTTATAAATGCAATCATCATGGAAAGGCTTTTACACAGAGGTGCACTTTTATTGTACATCAGAGAAAAACTTTATGGATGTAATCAGTGTGGTAAAGTCTTTGTGAAAAAGTTAAGCCTTGGCTCCCATCAGAGAATTAATATTAGGTAGAATTCTTGTCTACAAGGCAGCTCATGGCTCAGTGCACAGAGCACTGGGTCTGGAGGCAGGAAGGCCTGAGTTCAAATCCAGCCTCAGACACTTCCTAGCTCTGTGACCCTGAGCAAGTCACAATCTCTGATTGCTGGACAAAATGGATCCAATGGAAAGGAGATGGCAAACCATTCCGGTATCTTTGCCATGAAAACTCCAAACAGGGTCATGAAGCGACAAATGTGACCAAAAACACTGAACAACAAAAAAGAATTCCTATCACAGACGTGATTGAGGAAAGGCACTGGAATGGGGGAAAGAGCTTCTCAGCAGGAAATTCCCTCTGGGTCCACGTCATCTGTGGACTCAGTGTGAGAGGGAATCCAGCCCGAGATCGGCTCTGACTGGGCATCAGAGGATTCATCCTGGAAAGAAGCCCCATGAATGTGCTCCGTGGGGACATGCCCTTTTCTGGATGATGGAGGTTGCCGGTGAAGGTTCCATCTTGTGTCCGACTGTAACAGAATGGTGAAATAGGGGAAAGTAATTTGTGCAGACCCACCAGGCTGCAAAAGGAGGCAATGGGATTCCTCCTTAAATTGCAGCTCTGTGTGACCAGAGTCATCTGGATGTCCTCACAAAGAGAATAGCTTCGGGATAAGGAAAAGGGCTTTTGTCACCATTATGTCAGCTGAGGAGCAATGTTTGGTGAAGGAAGGGTATGAAAGTTGGGTCCTAAGTCCTTCCTTTCTCCACAGATCTGATGGATGAACAGCTCCACGCTCCCCTAACTTGCTTACAGCATCACCCCTTGTGTCCAAGTCACGGACCCATTTTGACCTTATCCCGGTATCCGGCATGAGCTGTCACTCTGTACCTCACTTCTGCCACACTCATTTCCCAGCAGTTTTTGTCACATAACGAGATTTTGTCCCTAAAGCTCAAATCTCTGGGTCCCTCATTTCCTAGATCACCGTGACAATGGCTGCATCACGTTATGTGCCCACTCTCTTCCATGGCCCCACCACCAGATAGTTTTGAGAATTACCACTTTATAATACAGTTTGAGATCTGCTATGGCAAGGCCACCTTCCTTTGTGTTTTTTTCCATTGATTTCCCAGATATCCCTGACCTTTTGTTCTTCCAGATGAATTTTGTTAGTATTTTTTCTGGTTCTGTCAAATAATCTGTTGAAAGTTTTGCACAGCACTGAATAAGTCAATTACTTGAGGCAGAATTGCAGTTGCTGCTTCACTCCCCTTGTTGCTCGGGGTGACAGACCTTTTCTGATATGCTGGGAAGTTGCTCCCCTGTAGCACCAATACAATATTCACAGCATCCACGATCCCAATCAAGACCATGGCTATAAATATCGTATGATGTTCGATCACAAAATATACCAGATCCTCCAGATAGAGGACAGAACTGAAGCATTTATTTAGATGTCAGAATACTGAATCCTCAAACCAGTAAGCTGGTTCCACCATAATACCAGAGATATTCAGAAATCATAATACTGCCAAGAGCCTCAGCATACTTCAGCCTTCCCACAAACCAATACAAGATCAATATTTACTCACAAACCTCTCTCTCTCTCTTTGCCTGAGCACTTCTCTCTCCCACCATCTTGCTAGCTCTGACTTCCAGCTTCTTGTGGCTCTGCTTCCCTTCAGCAAACCCCTGCCACCACAGGCTCCATGTAATTGCACTTTCAGCCTATCAGGGGGGCAGAGTTTACTTTCACAGCAGGGGAGGTCTTCAAACTCCCATTCCCATTACATTCCACACTCCTAAATCACTTCTGAGGTGGTTTTCGCATTGTTTGGAGGAGAAGGTAGAAGGACTCCAGCATCCTGCCTTCCTCCATCATCTTCTAGCCTCTCTTCCTGGATCCCTGGTGCCCTTGGCTTATCAACAAGTGCTCTGTATCAGATCCAAAGGCAGCATTCCTCCACCATCCACCTCCTTCCCTCCTGACCATGTATTGCTGAGCCATCACCACCACCACTCCATAAGCTCCTATGGCTCCCTATTCCTTCCAGGATCAGCTCTCAAGTTTTCTGATTGGAATTCAAGGAAGGATCCTTCACATCTATCCTCTTCCTATCTTTCCAATGTTCTTCCACATTCTTCCTTTCCACACACTCTACAATTCAGGGATGTGGCCCTCCTTGCTCTCTATTTTTCACCTCCACACCTTTGTACTGGCTCTGCCCTGTGCCTGGAATGCTTTTGACCCTTCCTCCACCCCACCCCACCTCTTGACCATACACTAGGGCATAAAAATTTTATAGTTAAAAGCAGAAATATAAAATACATCCTGTTCAGATCACAATACAATAAAAATTATATTTAATAAGGGATCACAGAAACAGAATAAAAACTAATTGGAGACTAAACAACCTAATATTAAATAATAGATCAGAGAACAAATCATATAAATAATCAATTTTATTAAAGAAAGGTATAGGGGCAACTAGGTGTCACTGTGAATAGATTACCAGCCTTGGAGTTGGGAAGACCTAAGCCCAATCCAGCCTCAGACACTTAACACACTAGCCATGTGACCTTGGGCAAGTCATTTAACCCCAAATGCCCTGCCTTCCCCCTCTGTACTGGGAATCTGAAGCTCTTTCCTGCCCCTAGCCCCTTTGCTTAAGTGGCTCGGAGAATGTTCCCTGATTTGGTGGTCACGTGGAGCCCGTGGAGAGAGGCTTGTTTTTTGGGAATGGTCACACCTTGTCACTTTGTAATTGGACAGTGGTCAGAAGGGCTGACCCAGGAGAAGCCTATATACACGCCCTCATGTGAGGCTTTGCTTTGGGGCTCACTTTGAGAAGAGTTGTGTGATTTGA
>CM053595.1:325968327-326003779 GCA_028646575.1 Pseudocheirus occidentalis
GAAGCCGCTGAGCCCCCTGGCTTTGAAAACCCAGATGTTGGTGCTTCCCTCTCTGGTAACTTGAATAGGTAATGGATGTGATGGTCAGATGGTTGGAAGCCCATCTGCCGATCTGTTTCTTGATCTGTTTGTAACTTGTGTTTGTAACTCGTGCCTGTAACTTGGGTTTGTATTCTCTGGAGTTCAGGGTGCTGACTTTTCCCCCTGAACTAGGTAAATATGTTTGTTTGACTAAAGAAAGACTGTTAACCCATTTAGAGTTGCTTTCCTTTAGTAAAGCAGATCTAAGAACCTATGCTAGCAGCTGCCCTGGGTATGCTAGGGTGCTTGCTGATACACCCTCCAAACAATAATGAGGTAACATCACAACATATGGGATACAGTAAAAGCAATAATCAGAGAAAAAATTATATGTCTACATACTTACATCAAAAGAATAAAGTGCAGATCAATAAATTGGGTATATAATTTTTAAAAAAACAGAAAAAGAACAATTAAACATTAAATTGGAAATCCTAACTATTAAAGGTAAGATTAATAAATTTGAGTGTTGGGGGCAGAGCCAAGATGGCAGGGTACAAGTAGGGACTTGCTTAAGATCTCCCCCAAAACCCTGCAAATACCTGTAAAAAATAACTCTAAACAAATTCTAGAGCTACAGAACCCATAAAATGACAGACTTAAATACATCTCTAGCCCAAGACAGCCTGGAAGGTTGACAGGAGAGGGGTATCACACCGGAGTGGGAGTGGAGCACAGCCTTGGGTGAGCAGATCCAACACAGACAGAACAGGCTGGCAGCTGTGGCAGTTTCTAGACTTCTCAATGCACCAATGCCAAGGAGAGGGTGGAAGGTCAGTGGGTGAACTCTGTGGGGCCTGAGTAAAAGAGAAGCACAGTTCAGCTCCAGTCCCTGGATGCTGAAGGTGGTGGGGCACTGGCAGCAGCTCTGGGCCCACAATGCAGGGGATGAAGCAGCTGATATAAAACCCCTGAAGCCTGGGACAGTGCACCTACCCCCACCTCCACTGGAAGCAGAGTCCTGCCTTGACAAAGAATTAGGAAGTCAAGTATTTGGCTGGAAAGATGAGCAAACAGCATAAAAAGCATGAGACTATAGTATCTTTGGTGACGAAGGAGATCAAAACATACAACTAGAAGACAACAAAATCAAAGCTCCTGCATCAAAAGCCTCCAAGAAAGCTATGAATTGATTGTCAGTCATGGAGGAGCTCAAGAAGGATTCTGAAAATTGAGTAAGAGAAAATCAAGAAGAGGAAAAATTGGAAAGAGAAATGAGAATAATGCAAGAAAATCATGAGAAATGAGTCAACAGCCTGATAAAGGAGACCTAAAAATACTGAAGAAAATAACACCTTAAAAAATACACTAATCCAAATGGCAAAATAGGTTCAAAAAGACAGTGGGGAGAAGCGTGCCTTAAAAAGTAGAAATGGTCAAACGGAAAAGCAGGTACAAAATCTTACTGAAGAAAATAATTCCTTCAAAATGAGAATGGAACAAACAGAAGCTAAGACTTTACGAGAAATCAAGATAGTATAAAGCAGACCCAAAAGAATGAAAAAATAGAAGATAGTGTGAAGTATCCCACTGGAAAAAAAAACTGGCCTGGAAAACAGATCCAGGAGAGATAATTTAAAAATTATTGGACTACCTGAAAGCCATGATCAAAAAAAGAGCCTAGATATTATCTATCAAGAAATTATCAAGAAAAACTGCCCTGATATTCTAGAACCAGAGGGCAAAATAGAAATCTAGAGAATTCACTGACCATCTCTTGAAAGAGATCCTGAAAGGAAAACTCCTATGAATACTATAGCCAAATTCCAAAGTTCCCAGGTCAAGGAGAAAATATTTCAAGCAGCCAGAAAGAAACAGTTCAAGTATTGTGTAGCCATAGTTAGGATAACCCAAGATTTAGCAGCTTCTACATTAAGGGATTGAAGGGCTTGGAATACATTATTCCAGAGGTCAAAAGAGCTAGGATTAAAACTGAGAATCACCTACCCAGCAAAACTGAGTACAGTACTTTAGGGGGGAAATGGACATTCAATGGAATAGAGAACCTTCAAATATTCCTGATGAAAAGACCAGAGCTGAAAAGAAAATTTTACTTTCAAATACTAGAATCAAGAGAAGCATGAAAAGGTAAACAGGAAAGAGAAATCATAATGGATTTATTGAAGCTGAACTGTTTACATTCCTATATGGAAAGATGATATTTGTAAATCATGAGACTTTCCTCAACATTAGGGCAGTTAGAGGAGATAGATAGATAGATAGATAGATAGACAGACAGACAGACAGATGGCATAAGGTGAGTTAAATATGAAGGGATAATATCTAAAAAAATAAAAATATAGGTTGACAGAGGAATATATTGAAAGGAGAAAGGGAAAAATAGAATAGGGTAAATTATCTCACATAAAAGAGGTAAGAAAAATGTTTCACAATGGAGGGGAAGGGGGCTGTGAGAGGGAATGAATTTGGTTTAAGGAGGGAATAACATACACACTCAATTGGATATCTTATCCTACAGGAAAATAGGGGATAAGAGTGGGGATGATAGAAGGGAGGGCAGATTGTGGGAGAGGGTAGTTAGAAGCAAACACTTTTGAAACGGGACAGGGTCAAAGGAGGAAACAGAATAAGTGGGAGGAGATGAAGGGAAATACACAACATGACCATTATGAAAATATTTTGCATAATTACACATGTATAACCTATATTGAATTGCTTGCCTTCTCAATGAGTGTGGGTGGAGAGGATAAAGAGAATTTGGAACCCAAAGTTTTAAAAACAAATGTTTAAAAAAATAAATTTTTACATGCAACTGGCAAATAAGATATACAGCCAATTGGGTACAGAAATCTATCTTGCCATATAAGAAAGTAAGGGGGAAGGGGATAATAGGGAGTTGATAGAAGGGAAGGCAGACTGGGGGAAGCGGTATTCAGAATTCATGCTATTTTGGGGTAGGAGGGAGGGGAGACATGGGTAAAAAATCTGGAACTCCAAATCTTGTGGAAATGAATGCTGAAAACTAAAAATAAATAATTCATTAAAAAATTAATTTGAGTGTAAAAAACTCATTGAATTAAAAAAATAAAGTTTGAGAAGATGTTTGTTTTATTAAAGAAAAAATAAAATAGACAACCCTTGGTTAATACAATTTTAAAAAGAGAAAAAAGTGGGGTAAGGTAGATTTTCCAATAAGATCAGGAGGGAAATGAGGATGCTCTTTATCACAAATACTATTCAACACTGCATCAGAAATGCTAGCAGTAGCAAAAAGAGAAGAAAAATAGGAGTCAGAATGGGTAATGAGGTAATAAAAAACATCTCTTTTTGCAGATGATGTGATGATATAGTTGGAAAATCCCAAAGACTCAACTGAAAAGTAAGCTGAAATAATTTAGCAAAGCAGTAGGATAACAAAGTAATTCTACATAAATCATCAGCATTCCTAAATATCACCAACAAAACATTACAAGAAGAGATGGTAAGAGACACCCCATTTAAAACACCTCTTGGCAGTATAAAGACCAGGGGGTACACTGGCCAAGACAAACCCAGGAGTTTTCATACAAATAAAATCAGATTTAAATAACTGGAGAAACATTAATTGTGCATGGGTAGGCAGGATCAATATAATTAAAATGACAAATTTGCATAAGTATGTGTGTATGTGTGCATTCAATGCCATCCCATTTAAATGACTAAGAAATTATTTTACCAAGTTAGAAAATATAACAAAATTTATTCAGAAAAACAAAAGGTCAATAATATCAAAGGAACTAATAAAAGACAGAGGCTTAGAAGGACCAGATCTTAAACTATATTATAAAACAGTACTTATTAAAACTCTGGTCATGGCTAAGAAATAGAAATGAAGATCAGTGGAACAGAGCAGACACACAATTTACAGCAGCAAATAAGCATAGCAATCTTGTGTTTGACAAAGGTAAATATTCAAGCTTGGGGGACAAGAAGTTGTTGGGAAAGCCGGTGAGCACTCTGGCAGAAACTGGGTACAGACCAGTATCTTACACCACTTGCCAAGACAACGTCTGCATTGATACAAGACCTAGATATAAAGGGAGATAGTATAAGGAAATCTGAATAACATGGAACGTATTACTTATTGGACTTGTGGATAGATGAATAATTTATGAATAAACAAAAGAGCAGTGTGAGGTGTAAAATGCATGATTTTATTACTTTAATTTTTTTGTATGACTAAAACTAAGTAGCCAAGATCATAAGGAAAGCAGAAAATTGGGGGGGGGTGTGGATTTTATAGACAGTTTTCCCAGAAATATATCTCCCAGATATATTTCCTCAAATATATAGTTTGATCAAATCTATAAGAATACGATTCATTCCCCAACTGACAAATGGTCAAAGAATATGAACAAGCAATTTTCCAAAGAAAAATTCAAATTTGTAGCCATAAGAAAAAGTGCTCTAAATCATTATTGATTAGGACAGTGGTTCTCAACCGTCCTAATGCCGCGACCATTTAATACAGCTCCTCATGTTGTGGTGACCCCCAACCATAACATTATTTTTGTGGCTACTTCATAACTGTAATTTTGCCACTGTTATGAATCATAATGTAAATATATGATATGCAAGATATATGTTCATTGTTACAAACTGAACATAACCCACAGGTTGAGAACAGCTGGATTAGAGAAATGTAAATTAAAGTAACCTGGAGATGTTTTATACCTATAAGACTGACTAAAATGATTGAAGGGGAAAGTACTAAGTGTTGGAAGATCTGTGGAAATATCAGAACTGTAATTTAGTGGTGGTGGAACTGCGAACTGAACCCCCACCCCCACCCGCCCCATTCTGGAAAGCAATCTGCCCAGAGATTTATTAAACTGTCTATACCCTTTGGCCCAGCAATGCTGCTATTAGATATGTTCCCCAAGATGATTAGTGGAAAAGGGAAAGGACCTTTGTTCTAAAATGCTGATAGCGGCTCTCTGGGGTGTCCGGAAACTGCAGGGACGCCCGTCCATCTGGGAACGGCTGTGCTGCAGCACTGCTAGCACTAGGCTTCAAGAAATGATGAAAAACATGGAAAGACTTGAATGGAATAACGTGAAATGAGGAGAAAGAAGAGAAGGCTGCGTACAAGTAACAGCAATCCTGGTTTAAGAAGAACTTTCAGTAACCGAGTCATTTGGGCTATTATACGTCCCATTTAAGCTACAAAGAGCCCTTGAAGGAAGTCGCAATCTACATCTAGAGAAAGAACCGATAAAAACTGTGCGCAGTATGTATTTACATCTATACACGCACGCACAAATATTTGCGTCAAATTGATCACCGTCTCTAGGGCAGTGGGGGGTGGGGGAAGAGGGGAAAAAGTTACCCAGAACTTCACTGCATATTTAAAAGGAAAAGCAAGTTGTATATAATAGAGTTGCAGTTTCATGTGCAATCCTCTTTTTGTCTATCCTACTTTGTTATTGGAATGCTTGTTTTATTTCTTAAGTTCAGAACAGAAATTTTTAGAAGTTTATATGGTATTGTGATTAATTGTTCTTTAAATGTTTGGTAGAACTCACCTGTGAATACATTTAGTCCTGGGGATTTTTTCTTAGGGAGTTCATTATGTTTTGTTAAATTTCATTTACCAAGATGGGGTTATTTTATTTCCTCTTGTGTTAATCTGGGCGATTTATATTTTAAATATTCATCCTTTTTATTTAGATCATCAGATTTATTGGAATATAATTGGGCAAAATCATTCCTAGTAATTGCTTTAATTTCATCTTCATTGGTAGTGAATCCACCTTTTTCATTTTTGATACTGGTAATTTGATTTTCTTTTAAAAATCAAATTAATCAATGATTTATTTTTATAAAATAAACTCCTAGTTTCATTTATTAGTTCAATGGTTTTCCTACTTTCAATTTTATTACTCTCTTCTTTGATTTTTCAGGATTTCCAATTTGGTTTTTATTTTGGGATTTTTAATTTGTTCTTTTTCTCGTTTTTTAAAAGTTGCACGCCCAATTCTTTGATCTGTTCTTTCTCTATTCTATTGATATAAGCATTTAAAATATAAAATTTCCCCTAAGTACTGCTTTGACTACATCCCATAAATTTTGTTATGTTGTCTCATTGTTTTCATTCCCTTTAATGAAATTATTGTTTCTGTGATTTGTTCTTTGAAACACTCATTCTTTAGGATTAGATTAGTTTCCAATTAATTTTAATATATCTTTCTGTATATATTAAATATATTTAATATATCTTAATATATCTTTCCATGGCCCTTTATTTAATGTAATACTTATTGTATTATGATCTGAAAATGATGCCATTTGAAATTTCTGATTTTATGCATAACAGTGCGAGACTTTTATGCCCTAATACATTGTCAGTTTTTATACATTTGTCATGTGCCACTGAAAAAATGTATATTCCTTTCTATTCCCATTCACTTTAATCTGGAGGTCTATTATATAGAACTTTTCTAAAATTCTATTCACCCCCTTAACTTCTTTCTTTTTTGCTTAGATTTATTGAGTCTGAGAGGGGAAAGTTGATATTCCTCACTAGTATAATTTTATTATTTCCTTCATAACTCATTTAATTTGTTTAAAAATTTGATGGTATACCATTTGGTGCATATATGTTTAGTATTGATATTACTTCATTGTCTTTGGTACCTTTTTCTTCCTTATCACTTTTAATTAGATCTAATTTTGCTTTTGCTTTGTCTGAGATTGTGATTGCCACCCGCTTCAGCAGTGTATTTTTTTATACTTCAAATGAGTTTCTTGTAAACAACATATTGTAGGATTATGTTTTTTAATCCACTCTGCTATCTTCTGTTTTATGGGTGAGTTCATGCCATTCATATTCACAGTTGTGATTACTGCCTGTATATTTCCCCCCATCCTCCTATCCCTTCCCCCTCTTTTACTCTATCCTTTCTCACAAGTGTTTTGCTGCTTCTGAACAATCCACCCTGCCTTCTATCTGCTCTCCTCTTCTCTTGTCCTCCTCCCTTCTTACTTCCCTACAGGGTAAGCTAGATTTCTATACCCAACTTAGTGTGTATATTATTCCATCTTTGAGTTGATTACAGTCAGAGTAATGTTCAAGTATTGTCCACCAGCTCTCTCCTCTTTCTCATCCCTTAACTTTGTCATTTGGATATGATTTCATCACAGTCAACTTATACTCGTGCCCTCTGTCTAACTGCCTTAACAGTGATCAAGTTGCTAAGAGTTACAACTATCATCTCCCCTTGTGGGGAAGCAAACCATTTAACCTTATTGAATCTCTTATGCTTTCTCTCTCCCATTTACCTTTTTATGCTTTGCTTGAATCTTGTACTTGAAAATCAAATCTGTTCAGCTCTAGTTTTTTCATCAAGGATGCTTGACAGTCCTCTAATTCATTAAATACCCATTCCCTCCTCCCCCATCCTGATGGATTACACCCATTTTCACTGGGTAAGATCATTCTCAGCTGTAATGTGGGCTACTTTGCCTTCCAGAATATCATATTCCAAACTTTCTATTCTGTAGGATAGAAGTTGCTAAATCTTGTGCAGTTCTGGCTGGGGTTCCAAAGAACTTGAATTGTTTCTTTCTGGGTGCCTGCAATATTTTCTCTTTAACCTGAGAGATCTAGAATGTTACTATAATGTTCTTGGAAGTTTTCATTTTGGGATCTCTTTCAGGAGGGAATTCTTTGAATTTCTCTATTAGCCTCTGTTTCTAGACTATCAGGACAGGTTTTTTTTGAAAATTTCTTGAAAGAGGTTGTCTAAGCTCTTTTTTAAAATCATGTCTTCTAGGTAGTCCAATAATTCTTAAATTATTTCTCCTCAATCTATTTTACTGGTCAGTTGCTTTTCCAGTGTAATATTTCACATTTTCTTCTATGTTTTCTCTTTTGGTTTTCTTTTATTTTTTCTTGATATCTCATGGAGTTATTAACTTCCATTTGCTGAATTTTAATTTTAAGGGAATCATTTTCTTCAGTGCATTTTATATCTCCTTTTCTATATGGATAATTCTTTTTAAAGAGTTCTTTTTTTGGCACATTTTTGTACAGCTTTTTCCATTTTCAGTGCTTCCTTTACCAAAGTGTTAACTCTTTCTTCATGATTTTTTTGCATCACTTTCATTTCTTTCCCCAATTTTTCTTCTACTTCTCTTGCTTGATTTTAAAAATCTTTTTTGAGCTTTTCCTGGAGTTCTTTTTGGGCCTGATACCAACTGACATTTTTCTTTTAAGCTTTGCATGTATCCACTTTGACATGGTTGTTCTCTTTTTGAGTTTGTGTTTTAATCTTCCCTATCACCATAGTAACTTTTGATAGTCAGGGCTTTTTGTTTGTTTGTTTCTATTTCATGACCTTACTTTATGTTAAAGTTGGATTTTGCTCCTGGAATTTAGGGGTGTCCCAAGCATCTTGTGCCAGGGGTGTAAGACCCTGTTGCTGAACTGTCCTGTGATTTGGGACCTGATGCTGGCTTGCCTGGACACCAGCTGTCCTGGACTGTTTTCCTCTTTTACCTGAGTGAGACCAAACTTCCCTGATGACTTTATAAGTTGTATTGGGCTGGAAAATTGCTTCACACCATCCTCTTGTTGGTTCTGCCACTCCCAAATTCATGTTGAGGTATTAATTTATAATTGCTTGGAGGTGAATTTGGGAGACTTCGAGTGACTTCCTGTCTTCTTTGCCATGTTGCCTCTGTCTCCAATTGAGGCACTTCTTAAAATGAGGCAACCTCGGGGAGGGGGAGTGGAACTAAGAGGGCAGTGTAGAAGCAGGAAAACACTGCAGCTCACACATGGCCATCTCAAATACCCATGAAATATGACTCTAAACAAATTTTAGGGCTCCAAAACTCACACAAAAATACAGAAAACACATCTCTCTCAGAAGGCAGCTTGGCACAAAGGGCTCATTGCAGCAGGCTGGGAGCCTAAATCAGCCCAGCCTGAAATCACAGCCTGGCCCCAGGGTGGTTGGGAGGAGCCGCAGCTGGAGTCTTTAGGAGAGTGGATCAGTAGCAGCTGTGGAAGTTTCCAGATTTATCAAGCCAGAAGAAATAAAGACTAAATGAAAGGTCAGTGGAATTCAGCTAAATTTGGGGGAGAAAAATGGGCTGGTTGAACTCCCTCCAGGGCAAGGAAGTTGCAGAAGTGGCAGCCCTGCAGTTGCCTCCATCCAGCTGCTTCAGAGCTCCCAGCCTGCAGACTGCAGGGGGGCCAAGCAATTGTTCAGAGGCCAAGTGCTCTTGCATTGAGTGGCCTAGATCTGGATCATGGTCTTGGGTGGTGGTCCTGGGATGTGTTTTCAGTGAGCCAAAGCCGGTGGAGGATGCAGCATCCCCCTAATAGCTCTGGCAGCTGCAAAAACCCCAGCAATTTGGGACAGAGCTTTCCCCTCTGGAAGCAGAGTTCCACAGAGCTAAAAAGGCAAATAATTCACTGGCAACACGAGCAGGAAAAGGAAGCAAAGTAAAAACAGCAATCAAACTCTAGAATCTTTTTTTGGGGACAAAGAGGATCAAAGCATTGAACGGGAGGAAGACAATACAGTCATAACTCCCACACCATAAGCTTCCAAGAAACATGAAGATTGCCTACAAGCCATAGATGAGCTTAAGAAAAATTCTGAAAACCAAATAAGAGAAGTGGAGGAAAAATTGGGAAGAGAAATGAGAATGATGCAAGAAAATCATGAAAAGAGTCAACAACCTGACTGAAGAAAACAACACCTTAAAAAATAGATTAACTCAAATGGCAAAAGAGGCCCAAAAAGCCAAGGAGAAGAATGCTTTAAAAAGTTGAATTTGCCAGATGGAAAAAGACTCTCAAAAGCATTCTGAAAAGAGTAATTCCTTCAGAATTAGAGTGGAGCAAATAGAAGCAAATGACTTTATGAGAAATCAAGATACTATTAAACAGATACAAACAAATGAAAAAATAGAAGGCAATGTGAAATATCTCCTTGAAAAAAACCACTGACCTGGAAAATAGATCCAGGAGAGACAATTTAAAAATTATTGGACTACCTGAAAGCCATGATCAAAAAAAGAACTTAAAAGCATCCTTCAAGAAATCCTCAAGGAAAATTGCCCTGATGTTTTAGAGTCAGAGTGCAAAATAGAACTTGAAAGAATTCACCAATCACCTCTTGAAAAAGATCCCAAAAAGAAACTCCTAGAAATGGTATAGGCAGGTTCCAGAGTCCCCAGATCAAGGAGAAAATATTACAGGCTGCCAAGAGAAAGCAATTTGAATACTGTGGAAACACAATTACCATAACCCAGGATCTGGCAGCTTCTACACTGAGGGATCGAAGGGCTTGGAATATGATATTCTGGAGATCAAGGGAGCTAGGATTAAAACTAAGAATCGCCTACCCAGAAAAATTGAGTATAATATTCCAGAGGAAAATATGGTCATTCAATGAGGTGGGGGACTTTCAAGCATTCTTGCTAAAAAAAACCCAGAACTGAACAGAAAATTTGATCTTCAAACACAAGAAGCATGAGAAGGTAAACAGGGAAAAGAAACCATAGGGAACTTATCAAAGTTGAACTATTTACATGCCAATATGGAAAAAGGATAATAGTAACTTATGAAACTTTTCTCAGTATGAGGATAGGTGAAGGGAGCACAAATGTATATATATGTATACCTACACATATGTCTATGTAGGAGGGTATATATACATAGGAATACATATCTGAGTATGTGGGTATATGAGTTTATAGAGGGTACAGGATCAATTGAATAAGAAGGGATGATACTTTAAAAGGTGAAATTCTGAGGTGGGAGAGGACTAGAATGAGAGGAGACAGGGAGAGACAGAATGGGGTTAATGATCCCATATGGAAGAGGCAAAGGATAAGTGTTACAATGGAGGGGAAGAACAGGAAGGCAAAAGGGAAAGGGTCAATCTTACTCTCATTGAATTTGGCTTAGGGAAGGAACGACATAAACTCTCAACTAGGTATTTTGCCACACAGGAGAGTAGGGGGCATGGGGATGAGAGGCAGGATGACAGAAGGGAGGGCAGGATGGAGGGGAGGGTAGCTGGAAGCACACACTTCTGTAAAGGGACAGGGACAGGGTAGAAAATAGAACAAGGGGGGAGACGGGATAGGAAGGAGGGACATATAATCAGGTCTCACAATATTTCCATTGTGGAGATGTCCTGCATAATTACACATGGACAGCCTGCACTGAATTGCTTGTCCTTCTAGTGGGGGTGGGTAACGAGGGAAGAAGGGAAAGAATCTAGAATTTAAAGTTATATAATTAAAAGTTTAAAATATATATGTGTATATATATATATATATATATATATATATGTTAAATGAGGTAGCCTCCTGTGCCAAATTCTTAATTCAGTCTTAGTTCCCTGCCTTGTTTCCACCTTTCATATATTTCCAGGTAAAATCCGAGTTGGTTTTGGAAAGTTTCCTATTCACCCACATTGGTCATTTCAGACAAATCCCATTTTTACCTCCTTTTTCTCTCATGAAGTCATTGAATATCAGAGTATATGTTGGTTCAGTTTGGAGGATCTCTATGTCATTTCTTTCCCTCTTCATCTTCCATAACAGATACTTGTAATAAGCTGCAATTGTTTCCAGCTTTTTCCAAAGAGACATCACAAGCACTGGAACATACAATAACTAGCATCCCATGATGTTTCTTGTGTTTCTTGTGGCTTTTGGACTCCCAGGAAATCCACTTGTGGTCATTTCTTTGTTCTCCTGTCCAAGGAGTCATCCCTCCACTTAACATCAACTTCTTTTTGTCACCTGCTTCATCTGTACCTAGAATGCTGGCAACGGTGCGATTTACTTTCTCTGCTGACATGTCCACTCACTTGTCATCAGACAAAGATCTCCCCCTGAGAGTCGTAGCATCCAATTTAATGGGTATAAATGGTCTGGGTCTAAAGAAATTTGCTATCCTTAGTTCTCCCTCCTTCCCTTCTCCCAGATTCCATATTTCTTTAATGGAAAGTACAGACAATTTTACTATATCTTTAAGAGATGGCAGAATCTTCAGGATGGCTGGGTGGCACAATGGACAGAGAGCCACACCAAGAGACAGGAAAACCTGAGTTCAAATGTGGTTTCAGATACTAGTTGTGTGAGGCAAGTCACTTCATCCAGTTTGCCTCAATTTCATCATCTATAAATGTTACACTATTGATTCACTGCAGAGCCAGTAACATCAATATGGGACTAGGGGAGTTGATATTGAGAGAGAGAGAGGGATAAGGAAGAGAGGAGACCACTAGGTGGCGCCACAGTGCACAGAGCGCCAGGTCTGGAGTCAGGAAGACTCAGCCTTGTGAGTTCAAACCTCATGTCAGATACTTTCTAGCTGTGTGACCCTGGGCAAGAAGGTTATCCAGCATCTTTACTAAGAAAACTCCAAATGTGGTCATGAAGGGTTGGACAAGACCGAAGACAACTGAAAAGCAAAAATCTTCACTGTGAATTAAGTGTCATGGCTAAGAGGCTTTTAGAAAGTCTCTTTCTGAGAAAATGAGTTTAAAGAGACATTTCTTAAGTGAACTGAGTTTAACTCATCCTGGTGAGAAGACACCTCCCAGAGGTCTCCTGGGACACTCTGACCGCCTGACCGCTGTCTTCAGAAAGCTGGATGGTGAGACCGTTTCCAGAGTTAAAGAGGAGTCAGCCGTTCAGATGATGGCTATGTGACGACTCTAGTCGTGCTCCTTCTCACTGCAAGATGGGGCTAAAAAAATCAACTGTTTCTGCACTGTTTGTTACACTATTGATTCACTGCAGAGCCAGTAACATCAATATGGGACTAGGGGAGTTGATATTGAGAGAGAGAGAGAGAGAGGGATAAGGAAGAGAGGAGACCACTAGGTGGCACCACAGGGCACAGAGCGCCAGGTCTGGAGTCAGGAAGACTCAGCCTTGTGAGTTCAAATCTCACGTCAGATACTTTCTAGCTGTGTGACCCTGGGCAAGTCACTTCCCTTGTTTCCTCGTGTGTAAAATAAGCTAGAGAAAGAAATGGCATAGTACTTAGAGTTTCTGCCAGGAAAAGCCCCAAAGGAATCACAAATGATTGAAACAACTGAACAGCAAACAAATAAAAGCAAGAGAGAGATAAAAAGTTGTAAGTTGTGGGGAGCATTCTCCTGAGAACCAGTTATATTTACAGAGAAGTCTAGATACACACATATGCATGTATAATTACAATGGTTCATATTATAATTGTATAATATACGGTTATGATTTTCTCTATGTACATACATGTATATATACATACACATTTCAAATAATGAAATTTTAAAACTTGAAATTAGTGATTGCATATATGTAATCTATTGTTATAGTGATTGCATATGTATATGTATTGCATATATATAACCTATTTATAATTCTTACCTTTTTAGGGAGGGGCTGGGGGAGGAAGGGAACTGGAAAATTTGGAACTCGTTTTTTTTAAATGAATGTTTAAAATTGTCTTTTCATGTCATTGTGGCAAAAAAAAATCAATACGCTATTTTTAAAACAGAAAAGAAATTAACTCCTGCCAAAGGGACTTGAAAATTTGTTTACATAGTTAATTTTTTAAAAACTTAAAATAAATTTTAATTGATCTTTTTTGTTTTTTACATCACCATAATTTTCCCCAGTATCCCTCCCCTTCCCCTTCTCCAAGAGCCATCTCCTATAACAAATAGTATTTTAAAAGAATGAGGAAATTGCACAACTGAGTCTTACTTTGAAAAAGCTTGAAAATGTATGCAGCACTACCCCACCTTCTACAGTTAACTTTCGGGGGAATCCAATAATTTAATTGCACTAAATTTCCTGAGAGTATGGGCAGTTCCATTTTTACTATGGTTTTCCCTGGTGCTGAAGTCTCCAATATAGTAGACCCTTATGAAATGTTTGTTGAACTTAATTGAACTGAATTAATTTAGTTTTGGCTTCTGGAAGAACAAGTTCAGTGAAGCCAGTGAGTTACAGACTTTTTTTTTTGGCTCTTCCTAGATTAGGTTTCCTGCGCTTAGGAGGTCGGTCTAAGAAGACATGGGACAGGGTCAACAAAACTGACCGATAGTGCTTGCTGTTCACCCTCAACTTTTAAATCAAATGAAAGAAAAATCTATTTTCTCTTTTACCCACCTCCTTCCCCACATTGAAAGATAAAAACCAGACCTTGTAACAAATCGGTCCAGACCACAAATTCCCCACAGCCTGTGCCTCCTGCTCCCTGAGTGCAAACCTGCCCTTAGGAAAGGGAGCTTGCACCAACGGGAAGTCTCCGGAAAAGTGGCTGGGCATGGGCATCAAGGAAGTCTCACATCTTTCTGAAGCCTTTACGACATTGCTGCATTCACACTAAGCGTCTGCTGGTCCTACTCACTTCATACACGCGGCTGGGGCCCTCTAAAACTGCCCCTGCGCTGTTTCTTGCATGGTATTTCCTTCATATGTTCAGCCACTGGCTATGCTCAGCCTCAGTATCACTGGCCAGTGCCTCCAACAATGACCAACAGTACTAACCAGCCCCAGCACAAGGTGGCCAGTAAATGAGTGCGTTTTAAAATGGATTAGGTGCTTGCTCTGCACCAAGACTGGCTCAGCTCTGGAGACATTTTCTGCTCTCTAGTGGGACAGAGCAAACTGGAAAGATTTCAGCTGCCAGGCAAATGGCAGTCACATGGGCCAAAGGGGACAAAGCAGACCGTCCTGCTTTGTCACCATAGAAATCTCTATGAGAAAGAGAAACTGAGGCACAACATTCCAGCATGATTAATTCATTAGCAAGGCTAGCAATTACCAACAAAGTGAGATCCTGAGCCCCTCCATGGCCAGAGCTACTTCTGACAGTCATAAGGTCCAATGATGCAAACCAAACTTAGATGGGAACTCTCCATGAGAAAGGGAAGGGGACCACACAACTTGCTTTATCTCTGGGACTTACAAGAGGAGCTTGGTCTGGACTGTCCGGCAGGGCCTTCTCCTCTCTGCCCCCTCCTTGTCCGGGCTGCTGCCCAGAGGAGCTTCTAGGGCCTGTAGAGAGAAGTCTAAATCCCATTGAAGGACTGAATCCAGTGACTAGGTACTGTCCTCAATGGATAACTGATCATGACACAGAATGAAGTGGGGTGTCAGGGTCCAATTTCACGGCTTCTTCTTTAATGTCATTTCCATCAATAAAATGATATTCCTTTCTAATGCTGAATCACTGGGCAGGGCTAAGCTCTTTGGGTAGTTGTGGCTACTGCATGGGCCTGGCAGGACAAGGAACAAAGCAATGCTAACTACACTGGCTAGTCCCAATACTGCTGACCAGTGCCAGCAACACTGACCAATGGCACTGAGTAGTCTCAAACTGCAGAAGGATGGAACTGACCGTTCCAAGTCACACTGACCAATGGCATTGCCCAGCAAACACAAGCTGGGGCAGCTAGGTGGCCTAGTACAGAGTCAGGAAGACACGAGTTCAAATCTAACCCCAGACATCTTACCTGCTACGTGCCTCGGTTTCCTCAACTGTACGACAGGGATAATGGCAGCACCTATTTCCAAAGGTTATTGTGATAATCAGATAACATTTGTAGATTGCTTAGCACAGCGCCTGGCACATAGTAGGTTAGTGCTTTGTAAATATTTCGTCCCTTCCTCTTCCCCTGAGTTGTCTCACCAACAAGGAACTACTCTTCAAATTGGGTTTTTTCCAGTACAAACTGACCATGTTACTTACCAGTCCCGAGGGTGCTATCCAGTGTCACTGCCTAGTGCCAACAACACTGTTCAATCATGCTGCACAGTCTTAGCAACGCTGACCAGTGGAAGTGACCAGATCCCACTGTGCTGACCAATGGCACCGAGCAGTCCAGACCACTGCTGAAAGAGATTTTTGTAAAAGAGCTACAAGGGGTTTGTTAAGAGCTGAGGCAATTAACTCCATTCAGTTTCCTGTTTGCTTTTTTTGGGCTACATGACAGCTGAGAGCGCACTTCAGGGAAAGGTTAAATAGTCTCTTCCAGCATCACCCCCCAGTAATCACTTTACAAGAGGATTCTAGACCGTTCTGATAAAGGAAGCTGCCCCTGGGACCCGGGACCCAGGACCCCGAGCCACGCTCACCAACCGCCTGCCGCACAGAGGCGGTGGGGCCCGGGAGCGCTGAGTCTTTGTAACTTTCCTTTGTTACATTGTATAAATCGGTATCCTGGGCTTAGGTAAGGCAGGGCCTCCCGCACCCTCTGCGCCGCGAGACGTCCCGGGCCACCGCGCTGGTAGAGAGTCGCCTGCTGTGGACACGAACCAGGAGCCCCTACCTGGCTGCCCCTGGAGACATGGCCCAGCGGCCCCTACCTGACCGGCCGCCGCGCTGGCCGATGGCGCGGTCCGGTCCAAACGAACTGGGCCACGTCACTTGGCCAATAAAGAGCGCACTGACCAGTGGCCTTGGCCAGTCCCCAAACACTGCCCATCCCAAAAACACGGACTCCCGGCTTTATCCTACACTCCCAGTGACCCAGAGAACTTGTTTACCGAGCCCAGCAGCGCTACCCCACCAGTGTTAGTCCCAGCAGAACTGACCGATGGTGCACGGCCCACTCGTCTCCTGATAGGCTGGATAGCTCCGGCCCTGTCCCCGCCCCCCTTCTCGACACGTGATCGGCCCCACCTCCCCCGCCCCATTGGCTCCTTCTGGGGCCGGTCATCAAGGGCACAAACAAAGCCCGCCGACGGTCCCCATGGAAACAGGGAGGGACGCCGACAGCGCAGACTACTAAAGTGAGAGCGAGACGCCGGAGCGCCGCTTGCCTAGGCGGGTCCAGGTCCGGGCCCGCGAGGACAAGGCAGGAGGGGGCCGCTCCCCGGCCTCAGCGCCTGCTCCCCGAGGGCGCCTGCCCGAGGCCGCGAAGCCGCGAGGCCGCGAGCCCCGCTCGCGACCGGCCGGGCCGAGGAGGCTGCGGGGTGGGGTCTCGTGGAGCCAGCCGCCGCCCATTGGCCGGAGCGGGTGCCATTCCCGGCCCTCCGGCGAATGCCCGGCCCTCGTCACCATGGAGATAGGGGGCGGGCCAGCGAGAAGAGTTCGCCGGATTGCAGAAACAGTCCCGCGCGGCCGAGAGAGACGCCGTGTGGGGGCGGGCCGGGCAGCGCGGGCTCCCATTCGCTGATGAAGGTGCCAGACCAGAAGGAGGGACGCCTCTCGTCGCCATGGGGACCGCCGGGGCGGGCTGTGGAAACGAGCCAGCCCAGAGGACGGAGCGACCTCTCGTCTCTCAGGCAACAACCTCTAGGGGCCCCGCCCCTCTCCGAGTCCTCGTCCTGCTCGCGACCTGCCGCTGGGAGCTTTTCTGGAGCGCCTCCTGCTGGACAGGTGGGGACCGGACAGGGTTTGAGAGAGAGAGATCATCCATCATTCATTCTCGCAGCTGTTCACTTATACGGGTAGCCATTCATTCATTCATTCATTGTTAATTCACTCATTCCTTCACCCATCCATCCATTCCTTTAGGTGGGTGTTCATGCACAAGAGCATCCATTCCTTGGGTTTTTTTTTATCCCTTTATCTGTTCATTCGCTTATTCTTTCAAGTATCCATTTAAAGGAGCATTAGTTCCTTCGTTCTTTGATTTATTGGTCATTCGTTCATATGGGTATTAATTTACAAAAACGCTAATTTCTCCATTCTTTCACTTATTTCCTCATGGATTCATGTATTCAGACAGGTATTAATTTATAAGGGTATTCATTCCTTCATTCATTTGGTCAGTTATTCATCTGTTCATCCGTCCATCCATCCACCCATTCAATCATTCATGCAGCTATTCATTTATAAGGACATTCACTCATTGTGCCATTCATTCATTTGTGCATGCAAGCGTTTACACCGTGCATTTACACCCTGAGTCAGCTACTGGGGGGCATACAAAGATCCTTAACAAATATTTAGTAAGCCCCTACTATGTGCCAAGGAATAAAAACCAAAGACAGTCCCTGCCATTAAGGAGCTCCCAGTCTGTCAGGGAGACAGCAAGCAACAGTCAACTACAAACAAGATGTAGACAGGATAAATAGCAAATAATCCACCAAGGGAAGGCACTAATACGAAGGGGGATAAGAAAAGGCTTCTGTATAAGGTGAAATTTTCATTGGGGCTTAAAGGAATCTAGAGACTGGGATGAGGAGGGAAAACATTCCAGGTATGGGAGTGGCCAAAGAAGAAGCACAGGCCAGTAAGATTCTGTGGAGAGGAGTCAAGTGTAAGAAGATTGTAAAGGTAGGAGAGGGCAGGTTATGAAGGTCTTTGAAAATCAAATAGCTTTTTGTATTTGAACCTGGATGCAACAGGGAGCCCTTGGAGTTTATTGAATAGGATGTGACCCTGTCAGACCTGCACTTTAGGAAAATCCTTTTGGTGGTGGAGGATTGACTGGAGTAGGGAAGAGACTTGAGGCAAACCACCCAGCTGCTGTTGCCATAGTCCAGGTATAAAGAGATGAGGGTCTGCACCAGAGTGGGGGTAGCATTAGAGAAAATAAAGGGGCATATAGGAGAGATGCAGCAGAAGTGAAATCAACCAGAGATGGTGGAGAGGTGAAATTGTCTAGAGATGCTTCAGAGGTGAGATGGACCAGGGGTGCTACAAAGGTGAAATGGACTACACAAAGTACAGAGGTGAAATCTCTCAGAGATGCTGCAGAGGTGAAATTGGCAGGCTTTCTCAACAGCTTGGAGATGGGAGAGTGAGAGACAGTCAGGGGTCCTGGATGGTGGTACCTTCTACAGTAATAGGGAAGGGAAGTTTAGTTTTGTTTTGGACATGCTGAGTTTGGGATCCCTATGGGATGTCATCCAGCTGGCAAAAACCCTGCCTTCATGCAGCTTGTTTTGGGAGGGCAGGGCTAGAGGATACAAAACCCTTCCCATAAGTATATGGAAAGTAGACACAAAATCAGTACAGTGTGATTGTGGGGTTGGAGGTTTGAGTCAGAGACTCAAAACTAAGAGAATGAAGCTCTTTATGACATAAGCATCCCCACTGCCACTCCTACCTCACCTTTCCTTACTGGTCTCCCAGCTTTTATCTTGGGTGCCCCCTGCCTACAATGCTTAGTTCCTCTGCCAGCAGTCAATGCTCCTCCCAACAAAAAGGGATCTTACAGGCCATCAGCTGAGGAGGCTGAAGTTCACCTTGTCCCAGGCTCACAGGACAGCTATAGTCAGAGGCCTTCCTGCTTCTGCTGCTGCCTCTGGGAGGATAAATTAGAGGGACTCCAGATTGAAGCAGGGAATTAAGAAGGAATTCTGAGACCCAAGAGAGAAGCAGAAGACAGGGTGTCCTTCTTGAGGAGGCTAGTGGTGAGTGGGAGGACAGAACTAGGTGAGACCAGGTGAGGGAGGAGTCACTGCTGAGGAAATGGGAAGGGAGAGAGTCGAAGATGAATGTAGAGAGGTTTGGCTTGGAAGAAACACAAGGATCCATCCTCACAATTACCCTTGGAGGAAGGTGCTATTATGTTCATTTTATAGATGAGGAAATCGAGGCAGACAAATTAAGTGACTTACCAGGGTCAGACAATTAGTAAATGCCAGAGTGTAGATTTAAACTCAGATCTTCCTGACTCCTAGCTCATCTCTAGCTGACTCTAAATGTTTTTTTCGGTAAAGTATGACTGGAGGGTCTCAGGTCCGAGGCCAGTGGAAGGGAATAGCTTCGGGAAAGAGGAAAAAGTTTGGAACGGTATTGTAACTTCCTCCAGCAGTGGCAGAGAGTATAAGGAGGCAGATGACGGAGCAGTCCAGGCATGGGATTTGGCAGTAAGACTCAGGTGATAGAGGGAACTGCAGCGTTGGCCTGATTCACTAAGGGTGGAAAATGAGGTTCGAGCAGAGGAGTTGCCTAGTGTTCTGAGGTCAAGGTGAGGGTGAGGAGCAGGGAGAGCTGCTCAGGGGTCTGGGTCATGGAGGGGGACCCCTTGAGAATGACGGTGTGCTCAGGGGAATTTTAGCAGAGACTCAAAGGCAGTCAGGAAATGCAGGAGGTGGAGATAAGGAAGGAGAGCATCCCAGGTGTGGGGCCCAGCCAGAGACAATGCTCGCGGTCTGGAGATGGAGGGTCTGATTTGAGGAATAGCCAAGGGCATGGAAGATAGAGGAGATGGAGAAAATGGGAGCAGCTGCTGCTTCCTTTCTATCCCTGGGCAGTGTCCAGTACAGTGCCTAGCAAACAATCATCATATAATAAATGCTTGCTAACTGATTAATTTTGACTTGTCTGTTTGCCTCTTTTCCACACCAGAACATAAGCTCCTGGAAGGCAGGACCTTTTTCTGTTTTTGTTCCTGTAACCCTACCCCTGTGCCTGGCATAGTGTTTGGCATATACCAGGCGCTTATACCAATGCTGGTGGAGAGATGAAAGCTGGGCATATAGACGCTGGGATGATGGCAGCCCTTGGGGGTGGCTAAGAGGGAAATTTCTGGTTTATCTCAGGATGGACAACTGTTTCATTCTTCCAGTGGGGAAACTCTCAGGACACAAGTGTCTTTCAGGCTGGACCCGGGCCCTCAGATAGGAAAACTGAGTTAGACTCGGGAGAGATGCAGTTTCCCTCCCCCCACCCACCTTAGGAATGACGTCACATGTACTCTCTGTCCCCTTGACCTTTTCTGGGACCCTCTGGGCGTTCTGACGGCAGGATGGGGGTGGGGGGAGGTGCTGGACAGCCCATGCGTGGAGAAGCTGCTTCCTTTATCCTCTCCCTCCTTTCTAAGGGATGACGGTCAGAGCGTTGGGTTCTGGGGGATTTTCACCACGTTCCAGCCTACCCTTGCCCCATCTCAGCTGATGACTGGCTGAGGGATGGGATGGCTAAGGCTGGTTTTCATGTAAATACTCCACCTCCGGGCTCTGGCCAGGAACTGTGCCCAGCCCTACTATGGAGGGTTCACAATGATAGGAATCAACTCTCAAAACCTTTCTCATTGGACAGGTCGGAATTCCTGGGGTCTCAAACCGTGAGGGTGTTAGAAGCCCACAAGGTAAGGAACTCACCTCGTTATTCTTTTTTTCAAAAAATGTTTTTCTATTTGCTTATTCTATTTTCTCCTTTGACTCTGTCCCCTTTCAAAAATGTTTGCTTCTAACTACCTTCCCCCCCAATCTGCCCTCCCTTCTATCATCCCCCCTCTTATTCCCTTCCCCTCTATTTTCTTGTAGAGTAAGATACCCAGTTGAGTATGTATGTTATTTCCTCCTAAAGCCTGATTCAATGAGAGTAAGATTAACCCATTCCCTTTCACCTCCCTGCTCTTCCCCTCCACTGTAACCATTTTTTCTTGGCCTCTTTTATATGAGATGATTTACCCTACTCTGTCTCTCCCTTTCTCCTCCCAATAAATTCTTCTCTCACCTCTCAATTTTATTTTTTACATATCATTCCTTCATATTCACCTCATCCTGTGCCCTCTGTCTATGCATAAATACATATACACACACTCACATATATGTCTACACACACACATACACCCTCCTGTACATACATACATATTTCCTTCAGCTATCCTCATACTGAGAAAAATCTTGAGTTACGATTATGGTTTTCTATGCTGGAATGTAAATAGTTCAATTATAATAAGTTCCTTATGATTTCTTTTTCCTCTTTACCTTCTCATGCTTCTCTTGCTTCTTGAATCTGAAAGTCAAATTTTCTGTTCAGCTCTGTTTTTTCCATCAAGAATGCTTGAAAAGCCTCTATTTCATTAATAGAGCATGTTTTCCCCTGAAGCATTATAGTCAGTTTTTTCTGGGTAGGTGATTCTTGGTCTTAATCCAAGCTCCTCTGACCTCTGGAATATCATATTCCAAGCCCTGTGATCCCTTAGTGTAGAAGCTGCTAGTTCTTCTGTTATCCTGATACTCAAATTGTTCCTTCCTGACTGCTTGCAGTATCTTCTCCTTGACCTGGGAACTCTGGAATTTGGTTATAATATTCCTAGGAGTTTTCTTTTTGGGATCTTTTTCAAGAGGTGATTGGTGAATTCTTTCAATTTCTATTTTGCCCTCTGCTTCTAGAATATCAGGGCAATTTTCCTTAAGAATTTCTTGAAAGATGGTGTCTAGGCTCTTTTTTTGATCATGGCTTTCAGATAGTCCAATAATTTTAAAATTATTTCTCCTGGATTTGTTTTCCAGGTCAGTGGTTTTTTCCAGTGAGATACTACAAATTGCCTTCTATTTTTTCATTTGTTTGGATCTGTTTTATAGTATCTAGATTTCTCATAAAGTCATTAGCTTCCACTTGCTCCAATCTAATTTTGAGGGAGTTATTCTCTTCAGTGAATTTTTGAAATTCCTTTTCCATCTGGCAAATTCAGTTTTTTAAAGCGTTCTCCTCCTCATTGGCTTTTTGGGCCTCTTTTGCCATTTGAGTTAGTCTTAATTTTTAAGGTGTTATTTTCTTCAGTGTATTTTTTACTTTCTTTTCACAGTTTTCTTGCATCATTTTCATTTCTCTTCCCAATTTTTCCCCCACTTCTCTTACTTGATTTTCAAAATCCTTCTTTGGCTCCTCCATGGCCTGTAACCAGTTCATATTTTTCTTGGAGGCTTTTGATGCAAGAGTTCCAACTTCACTGTCTTCCTTGTGCTCCATGCCTTGATACTTTTTGTCCCCCAAAAGGATTCTATGGTCTGTTTATGCTTCCTCTGCTTGCTCATATTGTCAGCCAATTACTTGACCTTTGAGCTCTTTGCCACAGAATGGAGAGAGCTATGTTCCAAATCACTGAGGTTTTTACACCTGTTGCACCCTATTAGGAGAGCGCCCTGTCTACAGACAGCCCAAGCTCTGATACATTGGCCACACCCCCCAGGACCACAACCCAAGACTGTGATCCAGGTCCAAGCAGGTTAAAGCAAGAGCAATTACCTTCTGAAAGGTTGCTTGGTCCCCCTACAATCTGCAGACCAGGAGCTCCTTAGGTAGCCATGTGGTGCAGCCACCATGCCTCTGCTGCTTCTTGCCCTGAGGGCAGGGGTTGGATCTCTTCTGTCCACCCCGTTCCAACAAGAGTTCCACACTAACCTTTTACTCTGACATTTAGGTTGAGAAGTCTGGAAACCACCACAGCTGCTGGTGATTCACTCTCCTGAAGTTTGCTCTGGCCACGGCTGGTCAGGGCCACCCAGGGGCTGGAACCACACAGCTCCTGTGGGACTGCACTCAGCTCCCAGTGCCCTGCGACAGACCTTTCCTGTCAGCCTGCCAACTGTCTTCAGTGGAAGATTTGTTTCTCTCTGTCACCTTGTGGGTTCTGTAGCTTTAGAATTTGTTTAGAGTCATTTTTTTTACAGGTACTGGAACTGTTTGGAGCCAGAACCCAAACCAAGTTTGTGCTTCTACTCTACCATCTTGGCTCTGCCCCCTATAATTCCCATCACTTTCTTAAGTCTAGAGAATCAATAGTAAATCAAGCCCTGACTTGTATTGTCTGGGATGTGAGAAGTGAAACATTTAACCATCAGGCCCTCCTAAAGTCAGAGAGGTGACTGGTATCGGCCAAGAACATGAACCTCAAGTAATCAAAGCCTTGAGACCAAGGTCAAAAGTCCTGTCAGCAGTAAAGGCAGGAATCAGGCCCAGGTTGGTGTCATGGCCTGCTGGTCATTTGAACCTCTTGGTTTGGCCTTGGTCTCCTCCACGTGAATGAACAAAGGGTGTATATGTATTCTTTAGGGTCCTGGACGGGTGACACAGTGTCTGGGCTTGGTGACAGCAGCCACCTCCCATGTACTCAGCTCTCCAGAAAGGGGAGCTGTGAATGACCCCTTGGCCATAGAAGGTCTCTAAGTTAGAGCCCCTCCTGCTGGACTCTCTCCTGGTGAGAGGTGCCATGGACTTCTGGGGGGAATATTTTCTACCTACTATTTGGCAAAAGTAACTGTGGAGCCATTACCCCGGGGAGACGGAGCTGAGGTAGGCCCACTGGTGTAGGTGGGGCTAGAAGATGGCCAAGATGAAGATTTAGGATGCCTTTTCCTATTGTGTCCATTCAGGTTGTTGTGGTCACTGTGGAGGCTGCTCTCCTGCTTTTCTGCCAACTTTGCTATCCCTTCCCATCCCTTCCCTTCCCTTCCGTTCCCTTCCGATCTTTTTTTTTTTTTGCTTTTTGCTTTTTAGAGGGCAGTTGGGGTTAAGTGACTTGCCCAAGGTCACACGGCTAGTTTTTGTGTTAAGTGTCTGAGGCCGGATTTGAACTCAGGTCCTCCTGACTCCAGGGCTGGTGCTCTATTCACTGCGCCACCTAGCCACCCTGCTTCCCTTCCGATCTTAACCGACCTTCCTCAGAGTTCCTCAGATTCACACTTTCTTACAGCCCAGGAATGGCGGGCAACAGACCTTTTCAAGTGTTTAGTGTATGCTGGGCAGTGTGCTAAGGGATAGGAGTACCAAGACAAACAGGGAGAAAAGCAGTCCCTGCCCTCTGGGACTTTGCATTCAACTGGGGGAGGACAGCCAGACCAGCATGAGCTGTGGCCCTCCTGGGCCCCTCTCCAAAAGGGAGATGCTTGAGGGAGACAGAGGCTGCCACCTCAATCCCAGCCCAGGACTCAGGGGGAGGAAGGTGACTCTCTCCCCATATTGGCTGCTCCTTAATAGGAGGGTCCCCACCGCAGAGCATGAAGCTGTGATGTGTAGGTCACAACAGCCTTTCAGCCACTCTCCAGTGGCCCTGGACCATGGTGCCATCCTGGGGCATCTTTTCATCTGCACTGTTGTCACATCATCCCCTTCCCACATCTTACTGATCATTGTTATAGGAAAAGAGGAGGTCGCTGACTGTCCAAAGGTGCTACCCCCAGTCCCTGGGAACGCTCTCACATCTGTCCCCATTAGAATGCAGGCTCCTTGGAGGTAGGGGCCACCCAATGGCACACAGTAGGGTTTTCAGAAATGCTTTTTGAATTATCATCTATGGGGTCTGTGCCCAGGACAATCGGTTCACATTTCTGGCAGGTTCCAGATCACTTTTCTGGATAGTTTAACCAATCCCCGGTTCCACCCAGAGAAGATCATGGTGCTTTCTTCCCGTGGCCCCTCTGATATGGACTTTTCCCGACATTTAGCATGATCTTTGCCAATTTTCTGGGTGTGAGGTCAGACCTCAGAATTGTTCCAGTTTGCTTTTCTGAGACTGTTGTTCATGTTGGGGGCATTTCCCCAGGTAGCTGCCAAGAGTGGCTTCTTTTTTGCTCCTGTTCTTTGGTCCCTTCTCTTTGGGTAATGTGGTTCTTCACCTTATTTGTTGATTTGTGTCAATTCTCTCTTTTTTATTCTGGAAAACTTTTTATTGCAGGTGGAATGGGACATAGCTGGACACAGTAAAGTAGATGATTCCAATTTTGTTGGCGACATCTAATGCATCGTAGTCTGGAGCAAGACGGACACAGGCCTTCTTCTCTCTTTCAGGCCAGATCAGTGTGTTGACTTTGGCCACACTGATGTCATACGGCTTCTTTATGGTCTGACTGATCTGATGCTTGTTGGCCTTGATGTCCACAATGAAGACTAGGGTGTCGTCCTCAGTCTTCTCCATAGGAGGCTCAGTGGTCAAGGGAAACTTAATGATGGCATAGCATAGTGGTCAAGCTTGTTTCTCCGAGGGTCACTTTTCCAAGGGTATTTGGGCTGCCTTCGAAGTCTTAGTGTCTTGGGTCGCCAGAAGGTGGGGGATGTTTGGATCTTCTTCTTTTTTGTGGCTATGGACACCCTTCAGCACCACCTTCTTGGCCTTCAAGGCCTTGGACTTGGCTTTTGTCTTGGGGGGAATAACGGCTTCCTTCTTCGCCTTTGGCGCCATCTTGGGGGAAAGGATGATTTGTGTCAATTCTTGTACACAGATGGGCTCTCATACCTCATCTGGCCAATGGAAAGAAAGCCCCCTTGTTCCCTGGGGTTGCACAATGTCACCCCATGTCTCCTGTGTGTTTTGGGATGGCCAACACTCCACCCAGCTCCAAATCTCAAACCAACTTTCTTTTTTCCTCTAATTTTTTAAAGATGTAGCCCATCATTTGTGTGAGATACTGACCTGAACCTGGTGCCCCTTCCCCCGACAGGCAGCTGTTTGGGGCTCTTTCTGGTTTCATAGGTTCCCCTAATATCCATTTTTGTGCCACGATTTCACCTTTCTTTTACTCTGTAGTTGGAGATGGTGCCGTGTGAGGCTCCCTGCATTCCTACTGGTTTTTCTTCTTCATTATTTCCTTAGAAATTCTTTACCTTTCCTTCTTCCCAGTGAAGGTCGTTGTTTAAGCAGCCCTTGGGTTGTTTGGTTGGTAGCACCCAGTAGGTGAATTTTGGTAGGTGTTACCATTTTTAGCATGTTGGCACAGCCCAACCATGCACAGGAATGTTAACCCTTCTTTTATTTCTATGAAGACTGTTTTGTAGTTGTATTAATGTGAATCCTGTGTGCGCCTTGGGAGGTTAGTGCTCAGATAATTGATGCCTTTCCATTAATTTGAGCAGTTAGAATCCTTTATCTTCTCCCAGTGTAGCCCCAGCCTGGGAGAACTGACATTAAGTAGTGATATTCTGGAAGAACCGTCCCCCCTTCCTTGACTTTCCCCTGGTATCTCCAGTGCGAGGCACCTAGGGCTTTGCCCAAGAGAGCGTCCATTCAGCACCATGCCCCAGTGCAGTCCAGAGAATGTCCCTACACTGGTGAAGGGAGCAGGGCTTAAAAACCCACGGGACGGATAACATTTATTAAACACCTGCTGTGTGCCTGGCTCTGGGTTAAGTGCTTTACAAGGGGTCTCGTGTTTGATCCCCACAACAGCCTTGGGAGGTGAGCCCCACTTTACAGAGGAGGAAGGTGAAGTGACTTGCCCACGGTCACACAACTAGGAAGTGCCTGAGACTGAATTTGAACTCACTTTTCCTGACTCTGGGCAAGTCAGGGTCCCATCCTGGTTTCCTCCCTCCCTTCTAAAAGGAGGGTTCAGAGGAGAGTTCTGATTCTCTGTCCCCGCAACATGTCTTCTTTCTAGAGGCGCCGTTGTTTGTGACCGTGATCGATGGGGAAGCGCACTTCTCGGATTCCTCTGCACAGAAAAGGGCGGACCTGTGCGCAGAAAAGCAGGAGCTGTCTTTTGTGGAGGTGAGGAGAAGGGAGTGGGGGCAGGATCCAGTTGCAGGGAGAGATCCCTCCAGGCTGGAGTTGGACCCCTTGAGGTGACCTCGGTTACACCACAGAAGGCAGTCGATAGGAAGAGAACAGAGACCTGACCCGAGTCTGGGCAGGGTGGTGGAAAGCTCTGGAAGAGCTATGTGGCCCTTCTCTCCTGAGCCTGGGGGACACCCCCCACCTCTTTTGCCCTTCCAAGGATCCAAGGGCGCTCTGGGGTCTCCCTGTCTTGGGTGGGGGCTCCCCTGTCTTAGTCACACCAGTGACTACTGGACACCACCAAGTGCAGAGCAGCATGTCTGAAGGCACAGGGTACATGTCCTCCCCTCTCCCACTCATCCCATACCTTCTCCTCTCCCTCTCCCCCTTTCTATCTTTCTGACTCTACCTCCCTAGTAGCACTCAATCGAGCTCCTCCCCATTCATACTGTGGTTTCCCTGGACAGTGGGAATAGCCCTCAAATCCATCCTCCACATTGCTGCCAAAGGGACTGTCCCACAAGGCACTGACTAGCCCATCCCCTGAGGCTTCTCTTTTTAAAGCAGTGAGTTGATCAAAGAACCACAGACTTGGAGCTCTGGAAGAGACCACTGCAGTCACCTGGTCTCATCAGAACTTCCTATGGTCACCAGGCCTTCCCTGTTCCACTCTGGGATTGCTCTCACACCCCAAGACCCTTTCCTGGCCTCTAGGGGTCCTGTCCCCTCTGGGTCTCTTCTTCCCTAGGCCCTTCCCCCACTCCCAGGTCAACTTTCCTTTGGACACTGTCCAGCCTTCCTAAGGGAGGTGCCCAGAATTGACCAGAGGACTCCAAATGAGGCCTGGCCAGGGGAGAGAGCAGAGGGACAGTCACTCTTCTATTCCCCAAAGCTGAGACTCTCCTAACACGATCCAAGATTGTGAAAGGTTTTGGGTGGATGGTTGGGACATGGGCTTTCTTTTTGACTGTCCCATCATACAAGTCTCATTTGCAATCCCCTGAAACCTTCCCATCTACTGTCTGATGGTGCCTCCCTCCTTGACTGGACCTGCTGTCCCATTGAGCCTGACCCTCCATCCTCCTCAGGGCCAGGACCCCTCCCAGCCTGCGGCCTCCTTGCTTTCCTGACACGAGTCTGAGGTCCTGGATTCCATCAGCCAGGGCCTCATCTTCATGACTGGCCAACCATGAAGACCTCTGAGGGTCCCAGCTTCCTCTGTCCCACTACAGACCCCACTGGTTCTCGGCTGACACTGAACTGTTAATGGCTACTCCTTGGGTCCAGTCACTTGCTAGGCTCTGAATCAGTTTAGTAGCATTATCTAGTCCTCTTTGCCATTGTGAGGTCTGTGTCCCTGGCTCCTTTCTTGTACTTTGTCTCCTATGAATTCCTGGGTGTCCCAAATCCCAGCCTGGAAGGAACCTCAGAGACATTTTGCAGGGAAGAAAACTGAGGGCCAGGGAGTTAAGTGATCTGTCCAAGGTCCTACAGGACATAGGCAGAAGAGCCAGAATTGGATTCCATGTCCAGTGGCTGCCCCTCCCCAATACCTTCTCAAGAAGTTTTGTGTCACTTCTGTTTTAGACCTTAGAGAAGGATGACATCAATGCTGCTGTGGAGGTCATCCTGTGCAGAGAAAGATATATCATAAAGGTGAGTAACAACACGGTGGTCAGCCTGGGAATGGGTCCCCCTCCCTCCTCGGCTTGTGCACACCCACAAGTACTCTGGGACTATCCTATGAGTGTACATTGTCAAGCATCACACACTGTGGTTTGGGGATAGGAAGCTGGCCTTGAGACAGGAATGCCTGGATTCAAGTCCCAACTCTGTCCTTCCCTGGCTGGATGACCCTGGACAAGTCCCACAATTTCTCTGCCTTCTGGGCAGGAAGCCTTGACCTTTGGCCAGCTGTGTGACCCTGGATGTATCTTAACAATTTCTCTCCTTTAAAGTATTTGTAGTTGAGTCTTGTGAGCTCTTGACTGTGGTTCTCACGTTCTCGGTAAGCCCTGGGTTTCACCTTTTTCTTGGGGTTTTCAGGAGGTGAACTGTCCATCTTCATCTCGTGCTCTTGCTCTTGAGGGTCTGGCCAGCTCCTTTTGGTGGTTTCCTGCAGTGTGGTGTCCTTTGGGTGTCCAGGTTTTTTGTTTGGCCACAGCTTGTGGGGAATTCCATGGTTCTTGATTTAACTCCCCTATGGCTATTTCCCATATCTGTTGCCTTTGATACGACAGAGACTTCAAAGTTTTTTCTATTATTTCAGTCTTTCTTACTTTGTTCATGATTCCTTTTTGCCTCTGGAATTACCAAAGGCTCACTGTTCCATTCTACTTTTCAGGGAGCCCATCCTTCGGGGAGGTTTTCCACTTTCCAAGTAGCTCCACACCAGTCCAGCCACAACAGCTTTACTAATGCACTGATCAGTCCTCCTCAAACTGTCCTGCCCACCCCAAGCACAAGTAAAACTGATTCTTCTTTGTGTGATTTTAATCATCCCCACATAAACTTTGAAGCAAACTAAATTTGCTTTAAATGATATATTTCTCTTCCCCCATTATTTTAACCTTGCATTGCCCAGCTAACAATTAAGTTTAAGAATCACCTTTGGAAGGGAATTGGTGCCAAGATGGCAGAGTAAACACGGGGTCTCACCCAAGGTCTCCCAAATTCCCCTCCAGATAACTTTAAACCAATACCTCAAATTGAATTATGAAGTGGCAGAAAGTCAAGGTGAAATACTTTCCCAGCCCTAGACAACTTAGAAGGTCAGCAGGAGAGTTCTGACTCATTGGAGTGAGAGTGGAACACAGTCAAGTGCAGGCAGTGACCCAGAAAGCCTTGGAGGCATGTAACATTCATTCTACAGATGGTGAGGGGATCAGACAACTGGTCAGAAGAAGATCGCAGGGGACCCTGCTGTCCAGCCTTCCTAAGGCACCAAGTGCAGGACTCTGTTGCATTGCCCACATGTGTCTCCAGGTCAGAATCCTAGGGTGAGGAGAACTAGCAGGAGGAGGGACCATGGTCATAGTTCCAGAGCAGAAAAGAGTTCTTGTGGTCACTCAAAGACCAGGAGAGCAGTGACTGCACCTTTCCTTAGACTAGACCATCTTGAAAGAGCTGAAATCATAAAGATCTCTAGAACGAGCTCTAACAACAGAAACATGAAAAACCTGAAGCTTGGGATGATGTCCCCTCCATCCCCACCCCAGGATCAGAGCCCAAGTTTTAAATAATCAAGAAACAGATGGAGAAAAGGAGCAAACAACAAAAAACCTGAGCATAGAAAGTTACTGCATTGACAGGGAAGATCAAGACACAAACTCAGAAGAAGAAAATGAAATAAAAACAGCTAAAGTAAAATGTGAATTGGATGCAAGCCCCAAAAAGGACTTCCCAGAAGAGATCAAAAGAGATTTTAAAAATAAAAGACTTGGTAGAGGAAAAGAAATGAGAGCAATGCAAGAAAATTATGAAAAGGGAACCAACAGCTTGGTAAAAGAGGTACAAAATATACTGAAGGAAAGAACACCTTAAAAAACAGACTTGGCCAAATGGGAAAAGAAGGTCAAAGCTCATTAAGAAAACAATTCCTCAAGAATTAGAAGTGGGCAAGTGGAAGCTTATGGAATCATCACTCCATGAGACATCAAGAAACAAAACAAAATCAAAAGGATGAAACATAGAAAATGTGAAATATCTCACTGGAAAAACCAACTGACCTGGAAAATAGATCAAAGAGAGCTAAAAAGTGATTGGACCAACTGGAAGTCACGATTTAAAAACAGGAGGTTAAACATTGTATTTCAAGAAGTTATCAAGGAAAGCTGTCCTGGTGTCCTGGAACCAGAGGGTAAAACAGAAATTGAAAGTAATCCATGGATCACCTCTTGAAAGACACCCCAAGATGAAAACTCCCAGGAATATTTATAGCTAAATCCCAGAGCTCCCAAGTGAAGAAGAAAATACAGCAAACAGCCAGAAAGAAAATTCAAATGTTGTGGAGCCATAGCCAGGACCACACAAGATTTAGCAGGTTCTATATTAAAGGACTGCAGTGTTTGGAATATGATATTCCAGAAGGCAAAAGAGTTAGGATTACAACTAAGAATCACCTACCTAGAAAAATGAATATAATTCTTCAGGGGGAAAATTACATATTTAATGAATCAGAAGACTTTCAAGCATTCCTGGTGAAAAGAACAGAGCTGAATAGAATATTTTAATTTCAAATACGAGACTTGAGAGAAGTATAAAAAATAAATATGAAAGAGTAATCAAAGAATTCTAAAAGGTTAAAGTTTACATTCCTTTATGAGAAGATACTATAACTCCTAATAACTTTATCAATATTAGGGCAGCTAAAAAGAGTATACAAAGGACATGAGTGTGAGTTGACTATGGTGGGATAATTTCAAAAAAACAAAAATTATGGGTGAGGAAGTGTAATGCACTGAGGAAAGGGGATTAGGAAAGATAGAATGGGGAAATTATGTCACATAAAAGAGCTGTGCAAGGAAGAGCTTTTACAGTAGAGGGGAAAATGAGAGTGGTGGAGGTGATGCTAGAACCTCACTCCCATTGGAATTGGTTCAAAGAGGGAAGAATATAGACACACTCATGTATAAAAATCTATCTTACTCAGGAGGGAAATAGGAGGAGAAAGGGAGGGGGTAATAAAAGGGAGGGCAGATAAAAGAAGGCAGTGGTCAGAAGTGAAATAGACTTTTGAGGAGAGAAAGAGTAAATAAAAAGAGAAAGTTGGTTAAATAGGGAAGATAGGATGGAGGGAAATATGCAGTAATCATAACTGAATATGAATGGGATGAACTTACCCATAAAATGGAAGACAGCAAAATGGATTAGAAACCAGAATCCAACAATATTTTGCTTACAAGAAACACACCTGAAATAGAGTGAGGCACACAGAATAAAAATAAAGGGCTGGAGCACAATTTATTATGCTTCAGCTGGAGTTAGGAAAAAAAAAGCAGGGGGTGACATCATGATCTCAGATAAAGCAAAAATAGATCTAATTGCAAGAAATAAGCTGGGAAACCATAGATAATGAACCTACATGGCCTGAATGGCAGAGCATCCAAATTCTTAAAAGAAAAGTTAAATGAAAAGTAAATCTATACTAGTGGAGGACCTCAGTTTTTCTCTCTCATAACCTGATAAATATGAATAAAATAAACAAGAAAGAAGTTAAGGATATGAATACAGTTTTAGAAAAGTTAGATATTATAGACCCTAGAGAAAATTGAATGGGAATAGAAAGGAGTATGGGATAGCTATATGGCTCAGTGAATAAAGTGATCTGTAGTCAGGAAGATTTGAGTTCAAATCCAGCCTCAGACACTTATTAGCTGTGGGTCCTTGGACAAGTCACATAACCTTTGTTTGCCTTATTCCACTGAAGAAGGAAATGACAAACCAATATCTTTGCCAAGAAAACCCCATGGAAGTATTGTCCATGGGGTCACAAAGAGAACATGACTGAACAACAAAAAGAAAGGAGCATACCTTTTCCTCAGCTGTATATGGCACCTTCACAAAAACTGACTATGTCCTAGGGCATAAAAACCTCACAAAAAATGCAGAAAAGCAGATATATCAAATGAATCTTTTAAAGATCATAATTCAATGAAGGGTCATGGAAAGACAGATTAAAAATTAATTGGAAACTAAATAATTTAATCCTAAAGAATGAATGGGTCAAAGAACAAATCAAAAAATAATTTCATTAAAGAGAATGACAACAATGAGACAACATATCAAAGTTTATGTGATTGTAGCTAAAGCAGTAGTACTTAGGGTGAAATCTATGTCTTTAAATGCTTACATCAGTAAAATAGAGAAAGAGCAGATCAATAAATTGGGCATGCAACTAAAAATAAAACTAGCAAAAGAACAAATTAAAATCCCTAATTAGGGGCAGTTAGGTGACACAGTGAATAGAGCACCAGCCCTGGAATCAGGAATATCTGAATTCAAATGTGGCCTCAGACACTTAACACAAAATTAGCTGTATGACCTTGGGCAAGTCACTTAACCCAATTGTCCTATATTCTTCCCTCCAAAAAGCAAAAAAAAAACCCAAACCCCAAAACAAATAAATAAAGAAAAGAAAAAGGGTGAATTTACTGCTAATGAAGATGAAATTAAAGCAACTATTAGGAGCTACTTTGCCAAATTATGTTCCAATAAATCTAACAATGTAAGTGAAATGGATATTTACAAAAATATAAATTGGCCAGATTAACAGAAGAAGAGATAGAATACTTAAATAACCCTATCTTAGAAAAACAAATCAAACAGGCCATAAATGAATCCCCTAAGAAAAATCCCTAGGGCCAAATGGATTCACAAATGACTTCTATCAAACATTTGAAGAACAATTCCAACATTATATAAACTATTTGGAAAAACAGTCAAAGAAGGAGTCTTACCAAATTCCTTTTATGAAACAGATATGGTGCTGATACCTAAGTCAAGAAGAGCATATAGAGAAAGAACAGTATGGATCAATTTTCCTAATATACCTATTATTGCTGCATTTTTTTTCAAAAGTACTAGCAAGGAGATTACAGCAATATATCACAAAGATCATACACTATAACCAGACTGGATTTATACCAGGAATGCAGGGCTAACTCAATATTAGGAAAACTATCAGCATGATTCATACCAAAACAAAACTAACAGAAACTATATGATCATCTCAACAGATGCAGAAAAAGCTTTTGACATAATACAACACTCATTCCTGTTAAAAACACCAAAAAGTATAGGAATAAATGGAACTTTTCTTAAAATGATAAGCAGTATCTACCTAAAACCATCAGCAAGCATTATCTGTAATGGGGATAAGCTGGAAGTCTTCCCAGTAAGACCAAGAATAAAGCAAGGATGTGCACTGTCACCACTATTATCCAATACTGTACTAGAAATGCTAGCTACAGCAATAAGAGAAGAAATAGAAGATGAGAAGAATGTGACTAGGCAATGAGGAAACAAAACTCTCACTCTCTTCAGATGATTTGATTTTACCCACCCCCCTGGGCCCATCATTTCAGAATGTTGACTCACCACCCTTCATTCATCCTCTCTCTGTGCAAGGGAGGCTCCAAACATTTTGGCCTTTCCTGGAACCCTGGCACTTGAGCAATACAGATAAAGTAGTGATGCCTGAGATAAGAAAGCAGGGAAGCATTCCACAGGAGTAGCTTTCTGCAAAGTTGCAAGTTAGGTGCTTCGTGTAACAAACTATGTGAAGTTTCCCTGAGAAAGTATGATGTAAGTGCTTCAGCTACAGTATATAAACCCTAACCCTCAGATGCTTATTTGAGACTTGCTTAGCACACATGCAATAAACGTATGAACGCATCCAATCTCTGCCTGGTTCATATCATCATTGCACACGCTCTCGCTAGTGCAGCTCTTTGTTGGTGCTTTCTTGGTATCAGAAAACCATCAGCATTTCTAGATATAACCAATCAAGTCCAGCAGTAAGAGATGAAAAGAAAAATTCCATTTAAAATTATAGCAGACAATATAAAATAATTGGGAGTTTACCTGCCAAGGCAAACCCAGGAACTCTATGAACACAATTATAAAACACTTTTCACACAAAGTCAGATCTAGACAAATGGAAAAATACTAATTGCTCAGGTTAGGCCAAGCCAACATAACAAAAATGACAATTCTACCTAAATTAATTTACTTACTCAGTGCCATACCAATTAAACTACCAAGAAATTGTTTTATAGGGCTAGAAAAAAAATAAGATTCATCTGGAGGAATAAAGGTCAATACTATCGAGGGGAATCAAAGAAAAAAATGTGAAGGGAGGCAGCCTAGCCATACCAGATCTCAAAGTGTATTACAAAGTCGCAATCATCAAAACAACCTAGTACTGGCTAAAAAATAGAGGGGTGAGCCAGTAGAATAAATGAGGTATGCAAAACACAGTAGTAAGTGACTATGGTCATCTACATGTGATAAGCCCTAAGTGTTGCGGGACCAACCAAGGGCCAGCCTCAGGTGTGTGTGGAGATGTGAGAGAGAGAGAGAGAGAGAGAGAGAAAGTAATCAGAGGAAAGTTCAGGAAAGTACCATGAATTCCATTTAGTGATTGTAAAAGTTTATTGTTACGCTATTCAGCGGGCAGGAGGGCTTAGGAGGCCTGCAAAGTACAGGACAAAGAAACA
>CM053595.1:326004279-326100303 GCA_028646575.1 Pseudocheirus occidentalis
GAATTCTGACTGGGCTGTCTTCCTCCCGTTCCATGATTTGATCCTTTTTGTCCACAAAAAAGGATTCTAGAGTTTTATTGCTGTTCTTACTTTGCTTCCTTTTCCTCATGTTGGCCAGTCAACTAATTGGTTGGGTTTTTTAGCTCTGTGAAACTCTGCTTCCAGGGGGGAAAGCTCTGTTCCAAATCACTGGGGTTTTCCCAGCTGCTGGAGCTTTTGGGGGATGTTGCAGCCCCCTCCAGCTTGGGCTTGCTGAAAGCACACCCCAGGACCACCACCCAAGACCATGATCTGGATCCAGGCCACTCAACGCAAGAGCACTTGGCCCTGATCAATTGTCTCAGCCCCTCTGCGGGGTCCGCAGGCCAGGGGCTCTGAAGCAGCCCAGTTGGAGCAGCCGCTGGTTACAGCAGTTCCTGCCCTTCCCCCACTGCTTCCTTGCCCTGGAGGCAGATTGGCTGAACTGCTTTTCCTCCCCCAAATTAAGTTTCAAAGTTTCACTTTCACTGACCATCTCTAAGCTTGGTTTGCTGGATGTGAAGATCCCCTCAGGTGCAGTAGATCTTCTCTGAAGTAGACTCAAGCTGCGGCTTGGGAGGCTCGGCTCCTCCTGACCACTCTGGGGCCTGGCCTGGCCACGTTTCGGTTTTGGGCTGGGCTGGTCTTGGCTCCCGGCCTGCTGGCCTGCTGGATGAGCCCCTCCTGCCAAGCTGCCCCTCTCCAATCCCTGTTTTTCACACCTTGGTAGATTTAGAGTTGCTGGAGGTGCGGTAGATCTCTCTTGTAGACTTGCTGTGGCTTAGCTCCTCCCGACTGTCCTGGGGCCTGACCTAGCCAACTTTCCGTTTCAGGCTGGGCTGGCCTCGGCTCCCAGCCTGCCGCAATGAGCCTCTGCTGCCGAGCTGCCTTCAGTGAGAGATGTG
Organism: Pseudocheirus occidentalis; assembly: GCA_028646575.1. NCBI lineage: Eukaryota > Metazoa > Chordata > Mammalia > Diprotodontia > Pseudocheiridae > Pseudocheirus > Pseudocheirus occidentalis. The sequence continues at coordinate 326,005,203 of CM053595.1, forward strand.
TTTTCTGTATTTTTGTGAGTCTGAGAGTCATAGACTTTGTCTGGGGGTCATATTTTATGGGTGTTTACAACATCTTATTCTTATCAAAAATTCTCCTGAGGGTTTATTGGGAAGGCTGATTATTTGAGGCAGAATGAACACGAGTGCCTGCATTGTTAGAAGTCATTTAAATTCTTTCTTTCCTTCACTTTCTGAAAAGTGGTGGTCTCAGCAGGAGTCTTGCTGACTGCCTGGTGGCCTTCCTGCCTCTGGGTCTCTACCTTCCTTTTTCTTTTCTCATCCTCTTCAATGAAGACAAATATTATCAGTGAGAGTATTTCAGGGAGATTTTTCTTTCCTCTCAGGTAGGCATTGATCTTTAAAGGAATGGGATACTGTCTTCTTCATCCTCAAGTAAGGGGTGTCTGAAGCAAAAGGTGGGGTACAAGGTGGGAGAAGGGGAGGAGGTGACAGAGTTTCAGCCCGTCTTCTGATGGAGTCTCATAAAGAGACACTCCTTTTCACTAGGAGAAAGATATGTTCATTTTTCTAAATTTGGTTGACAAAATTTATGCATCAAAAGATTTACCCAAATAAGTCAATGACTCGTTTGTTTGGGGGATTGAACCTCTTGTATCCTTTAACATTTATAAAGCTTCTGGATTAAAGGTGCTGTAGGGTGGCCAGGATGGTTCAGTAGAACAAATGTCAATTGGCCATTCATACCGACAGGGTTCAGCAAGTATGTATCTAGACAGACCAGTCCTTCTTGGGATTTATTTTCCCCAGTTGGCCAGCAGATGCCTGAGAGGGTTTTGTTCTGGAACAGATTTATTAGATCCCATAGTAATCAGTGACAACTACAAAAACAAGGTCTGAGGGTTGTTTCAGGTGGTGACCGTGACGGATAATTGGGATCATGTCAAGATTCTCTTATTATTTCGATAAGGATAACAATGGCTACTTGAGTCTTACATCAGAATTACACTGAGGGCTTTTCTCACTCTCCAGAATTCAAGAATTTAGACAGGGATGATGGCTGAGACAACACAGTGATGTCACATGACGGACAGATAATTAGACAGACGAGTCTCTGGCTTATTTGTCTGCAAGAAACAAGATAAAGGGGCACAGCATTAAACAATGAATCCTAGTCCTAGCCCTGGTGTTCCCCTAGAGATAGAGGAGGCCCTCCTATTGAAACTGAGGTTCCATATCCAAGCCCTCGGACTTGCATTGTGAGTTAAAGCCCTGACCCGTCCGTCTGTCTCTGCAGCTCTCTCCTTCAGAGCCCAAGGCTGTTGGGACTGCAGCTTTCCCAGTCCAGTCCTTCTCTTCCCACTTTCTAGAAGACTCCAGAGAGGTAAAGGCAAATGAACGCACCCTGGAAGGGCCTTGGGCTTCTAAGCCAGTGCCTTCCCATCTGGAACACCAGAGTTGTTGCAGGAATGTTCTCTGAACCATTCCCTCATTACTGACGGTCAATCAGCATGAGCCAGAGACATTTTACTGTAGTTTACTCAGAGTGTGACATGCTCCATCCATCAATGCAGATGTCACGCTCACAATTTGTGTGTTGTGTATACATTACATGGGATAAAGAAGAAAAACTTCGATGGTGACAAGGCCAAGTGTCTCTAGTAATTTTGAGTCCTTGCACCCCAGGAAGTCAGAGTCCCACAGAGGGTGGATCTTGGCTGGTGTGTATGCATGTGTGCGTGTGCATGTGCGCGTGTGCACGCGTGTGCACGTGCAGTAAGCCTGGGGCTTGGCAGGGCTTTCAAATTTATTCCTGAATAGAATTGGCTTCTGTCATTTTAGGCACTGGCCAAATGGGATATTGACACGGCTGTCCAACTGATTTTGTGCCGAGAAAAATTCTTTGTGAAGGTGAGTGTTTCACAGAGCACCCATGTTGCTGGTCCCTTGCTTGCCAGGCAGGGACTGGATATTGGCATCCTGGGAAATTCAACCTCAAAAGCTTTCATGGAGCACTTACTATGTGCTGGGCCTCTGCCCTCAAGGAGCCTGCATTCCACTGCAGAGTGTGTACAGAGAGAAGTCACAGGAAATTTGCGCAGAGCAAATGTCCAGTGATTCCAGTGCTGGCTTGGAAGGAAGCTGGGCATTCTAGGAGGTGGTGATGAGGGAGGGCATCCCTTTCTGGGGAGGAGGGCGTCCAGAGGCACAGAGAAGAGACGACAAAGTGCTTGTGTCACTCACGGCGGACAGGCTGAGCCCCTGGGTTGGCCAGCGGTGAAGGGTGGCAGGGAAAGCTTCCCTGGGGGTCTTCCCCTTTACAAGCACACAGACGAGTTTGCTGCTGGGAAGCCAAACCCATACTTTTCTATAGGAAGAGGGAAATAGCTATCACTCTGGGAATCTCGAGCCCGCTGCCCTGCACTCACATTCCACCCTTCAGTGAGCTTCCAGCCTTTCCCTAAAGCTGGTTTGCTAAGAACAGCCCCAAAGACAGTGGAACATCTTTTGAAGGGACGCTACAGCTTAGGAGCCCCTCACCTGGGTACTGCTTCTCATGATTATGGGTTGATAACAGCTAGTCAGCCGGACTGGATTAGCTTTAGGTCGTAGAGTGAGAACACTCGGTACCAAACACATTCCTCTCCCACCAGCACCGGCAGTCCAGCAGAACGTGGGCTCCAGTGTAGAGGGATCCATCATCCAGCAGGCACTGGAGCGTGCTGGCCACATCCTGAGAGGGACGGGCAGGGGACGTGCATTTGGAGACCCGTGCTAGGCGATGGGGGGGGGTGCGGGACTAGGAGCTAGAAGAGGGACAAAGCCATGTGGGGGTCCTCGCAGAGGGACGATGGTGATGCACTAGTTAGGGAGAACTAGTTAGGGAGGGGAGGAGAGGCGGGGAGGTGCGCGGGGAGCGCTGAGCCGCGTCTTGTCTCGCTCCCCTAGGAAATGTACAAGTATCTGGACTACCAAGATATGCTGACCCTCAGGAGGAGAGAGCTGTTGTACAGGACGTGGTGGCTCAATGTTGGAGAGCCCCTGACGCGGAAGATTAGCGACAAAGTCAGTTCGCCCCGCTCTGTCATAAAGAGGAAGCAAGGGGAGTCTGCCAGCTACATAAAATACAGCAACAAGATGGTACTGGGCAGTCCTGACCACAAAGGCGTGGCCTCCGCCCTTGCAGAGGAGGGGTCCCGACACAAAAGATCCTGCCAGGTGAGGGCCCTGGGAGGGCTCGTATAGGATGACGGGTCGAGGCTTGCTCTCAGGCGTGAAAGATCAGCTTCCCCAGTAGAGGCCAGCAGAGCCACGCAGAGACACGGTGGTTCTGAGAAAGATCTTCAGGTTTCAATGGCCCACAAGCTCACTTTGCCTCAGCAGCGTGATGCTGCCTCCAAGAAAGGTGGCAGAGACCCTTCGCAGCCGCTTCCCCACTATCATTCATTCAATAAACGTTAAGTGCCAGGCCCTACAGCGGGCCGGCTGTCCAGTCTCCCCAGTCAGCCAGCCCTGGACTGGCTCTTCTGCTTGGGGGCATTCCTTCTGGGTAGAAGTTCTTCCTGACATCATACCTGGATTAGCCTCAAGGAGAAGAAATAGAATCCCTCCTCCAGACAGTCCCCCCTCCCACCTCTCTCCCGCCTTCCTTTTCCCAGGCTGGACTTCCTTCCACCCATCCTTAAATGTCCTGGAAACTCCCCACCTCTTTGATCAACTGATCCATCAACAAGGCTTTATTAACCAGTTTCTGTGTGCTGAGTACTGTATTAGGCCCTGAAACAAAGGAAAGGCACATGTTTGTGCCTTCAAGAAATACCCTTCTCAGGGAGGAGATAGAGACTTCAGAGAAAACCAGAGCAGATGAAAAGCACCTCTGTGGGGAATGGGCTGGGCAGCTTGTCATCAGCCTTGGTGAATCCATACCTTGTTATCCCTCCTCGGGCAGCCTGGCACCATTTTCAGGGTCATGCCCCCTCCCACTTGGATCCAATACAAACTCTTCCATCCAGTGCCCCTGGCCTCTGGCCATCCCATGAAGCTGACCCTCTGTCTCTCAGCTCCAGCATGTTCTCTGCCTCCCTCTTCTCTCCCAACTATTGACCTTCCAGCTTTCCTTTAGGTCTCATCTGGAGTCCCAGCTTCTACAGGAAGCATTTTCTGACCCTCCTTAATCTCAGTACCTTCCCCAGGAGATCCACCCCTCCTCCCATTTCTCTGTCTACACTTTGTACAGTCATTTGAATATTGTCTTCCCCATTAGACATTAGGGCTCCTTGAGGACAAGGACAGTTTGTCTTTCTAGGGATGCCCAGTACTTAACACAATGTTTGGCATGCAGTAGGTGCTTAATAATGCTAATTGACTGATGGTCTTCTCCCTCCCCCATTCTTTTGGTCGGGCAGTGTGGCTGGAGGAGTGGTCCTCCTTGGTCCTTGGGAAGTTCGACAGGGGAGTTCATCTTTTCATCTGGGAGGAGCTTTCTGATGAGAAGCTTCTCTGATTCAGAACAGGCCACCATGTCTTAAAAAGAGCTCCTTCTGTCCCATCTGACCCATGGACCTGCCTTCCCCCTCCTCTCCTCTGACACCCTGGACAATAGCCCCTGGAGGGTCTGCTTCCCATGGAAGTCTAACCTTGTCACATCCTCCTTCCCCCCAAACTCCAGTGACTTCCCCTGTGTTCTCGGTGCTTCAAGCACTCCCCTAATGTGACTCCCAACTGCTGCCTTATTGTCCATCATCTTGTGCCATGCTTCCTGTATTCTGGCCAAGCTGGCCAGACCCATCCCAAAGCAAACCCCAAGCCTGGTCAGCCCAAGCCCCATGGTCCCTTCCCCCAAAGGCCTTCTCTGCCCACCAGGTGCTAAGTGCCCTTAGCTCACCTCAACCCACCTTGGACTGGACGGACTACAGGCTCCCCAAGGCTGGAGAACAATTGTCTAGGTATCCCTCAATAGTTGTTGCAGGATTAGGGCTAGATGATCCTGGGACCCATCTGGTGTAGGCATGGGCTCCAACCTCACAGAGGACATTTCTGAGTGAGGAAGTCCGGTGGCTCCATCCTCTGCTCTGGTCAGCAAAGAGGGCCCCAAAAGGTCTTGGGCCCTTCCTTCTCTTTCCAGGTTCCATGGGCTTAAGGACTTCTCTTTCCTTCCCCCAGGGCAATGCTTTCATCAGTCACTATGACCCTGAAGAGTATGACCCTTTTTGCCTGAGGAACAAGGACCCAGGGCATCTCAAGGTGGGACTGGGACCCTGATGATTAAGTGTGGGACTGGAAACACCTGGACCCTGGACACCCAGAAATGTGATAGGTCCAGAAGTGGTCCTCTTCCTTTGCTCTCCACGGGAAGATCCAAAGGTGCCGTTCTTAGGGTAATCAAATGGACACTTCTAAGATGTCAGTAGACGCCACCTTATGTTGCTGGGACTTGAATCAGAATCCCGGGTGGAGGAGCCTTGCCCAACTGCTGGTGGAATGTCCCCTAGCAGGGTGCAGCTCAGGCTGCAGCCCCACAGAATAGCCAGGGCCACATTGGCCCTGACTAGGAGCAGGGACCCTCAGGGCTGGCCACGCTGCCCTGGATGAGATTTTGGTATGAGGATTTTGCACAAGTCAGTTTGCTCATGGTCCCACCTGCAGAATTCTGGGCTCTCTTCTGAAGGGGGGGCAGCCCAGTCAGCTCAGGCTCCTTGGCCAGAGAGGTTGGCTCTGAGGACCCTTTGTCCCCTTGCCCTGTGGCCACTGGCCACGAGCTGGAGCGTCGCCCTCTCCCCAGTGTTTCTCGAGGTTTGCTCTGAGCTTGGGTGGGCTGAAGAGGAAGCTTCCTTGGTGCCCCCGAGCCCTGTCTCTCTTCCGACTAAGCCTTCCACAGGTCCCGTTTCTTCCAGGTTATTCTTCCGCCGTTCCGTGATCCTCTGTTACAAGCCCAGCGAAACAGAGCTGAGGAGAACAGAACACATCTTCAGGGTGAGACAGGTGCTGAGAGCTGCCCGCTGCCCGGCTGCCTCCCCACATGAAGTCTACTGCGTGGCAGGCAGGCGCTGTGCTAAGCGCTGTTGTAATTTGAATATGATGGAAGTGCAGGGCTCTGGGGATCCCCGAGGGGCTGCGTGTTCCTCATGAAACATTCACTTTTCATCAATTAGCCAGCCAGACCTAATTAGCTTTTAGAAAGGGACATTCCCTAGGGTGGCAGAGAAAGACCGAAAGTCGAGTCCGACGGGAGTTGGCTCGAGCTTTGAGGGTGGCTCCCAGTTCCTGAATGGATGGAGCTCCTCCCTCTCTGTTGAGTCCCCTGAGGAAAGCCACCCTCTCCTGTCCTCCCAGAGGAGGTCCCGCCGCCCGGGCCCTCGCTGAGGGCCTGCCTCGGTGATGGAGTCTCCTCTGGGGAGACTGTCCATGACATCATCCAGCTTCCTCCGCGGGTCACTCCTGCCTCCGGCTTATGCTGGGAGTGGTCAGGCCTCCTCACCTGCTTCTAACCTTCAGTCGCAAAGGCTTTCTCCACTGATAAAGACTATGGGGGTACCCCTTTTACACTAGGGGAGGATAGCTCTGTGCCAGGCGCGCTGCTAGGGAGACAGCCCCTACCTGCCCTCAGCAGGGTTTCACTTTAACAGGGAAAGCGGGCTAAAGCCCAAGAGGCGGACATGGAGGTATCCGCACAGGGCGGGGCGGGGGGGGGGGGCGGAGGTGTACAGCTGGAAGTCAGGAGCAGGAACCGAGGCTGGCCAGGTCTGGACCCGCCCCTGGCAAAGGGAGAAGGGGCTCCGCTTCCCGGAGGCTTCGGCTGGGCTGAGAACGCGGAAGGGATAGAGAGGTGGACGCTCCAGGGCGAGAAGACCCCCAAGTCCTCCGGAACCGTGCTGCAGTGAGGCTTCGTTGGCAGGACTGTGGGGCGTCGCTCAGGGCCAGGGCCAGAGTTAGTGCCGGGGAGCTGGACTAGAGGCCCTTCAGGAAACCCTGCTTACTCTGAGAACTGTCCTAGCTTGGGCCCTGGCGGGTCCAAGCCGACGCGGAGGGTTACCCGGCCGACAGAGAGAGAGAGAGAGAGAGAGAGAGAGAGAGAGAGAGAGAGAGAGAGAGAGAGAGAGAGAGAGAGAGTGTGTGTGTGTGTGTGTGTGTGTGTGTGTGTGTGTCTGTGTGTCTGTGTGTCTGTGTGTCTGTGTCTGTATCTGTGTCTACGTACGGGTGCCTTACTTTCAGGTAGGGGCAGCCAGACCCCTCCCAGCTCGCGGATTTGGGGTATTCTGGGTGAATCTTCTGCCTGCAGGCAAAATCCACAGGATGAAGGAATCCAAGGAAGCGCAGAAGGCCAAGCAGCTCGCGGCACCGCCCCCGTTTTCCTTTGCGCGGCGGGACCGACGGCCAAACTCGGGGCCGGCCCAAGCGAAGAAGCTCCAGAAGAGCAGGTGGGCTGGGTAGCATCCTGCAGGTGTAGACGGTGGGCCGGGCCCTCCGCGAGGCCTCTGGGGGGCCGGCGTGCCCAAGACATGAGCAGCTTTGACTCGAACGTAGTGGGGCTTACTTAGTGACAATAAGGCTGGGACTGGTGGGGGTCGGCTTCGTGCCCAGTCCTCAGTTACAGTAGATGTTCTTGCTATCACTATTTTGGGGAATATGGAAACTTTCCTCTGCTTTTGCCCTCGGGCATTTTAATGGCAGCATCGTTCCGAAACACTTAGCTCAATGACTGGACCAACCGTAGCTCCACCAACGATGTATTAGTGAGCCTGTGTTTCCACAACCTCTCCCACACTGACTAGGCCCATCTCATTGACTTTAATAATTCTCTGGGTGTGAACTGGTCAGATGGATAATCCCCTTATTAGTGATTTGGAGGAATCTTTCAGTTAATTATTTTTTAAGGAATTGTTTAGGGGGTGGCTAGGTGGCACAGTAAATACAGCACTGGCCCTGGAGTCAGAAGGACTTGAGTTCAAATCCAGCTTCAGACACTTAGCAAAAAACTAGCTGTGTGACAACCCCAATTGCCCTACTTTCCCCCTCCAAAAAGCAAAAACAAAACAGAAAAAGAATTTTTTGTAATGGTGCTTGGTTCTCCTGCCCATTTGGGACGGCCTAATGGAGAGAGTGCCCGCCTCAAAGTTGGGGACAGTAGGGTGGGAGCACCAGTTCTGACACATGCTTATTCTGGGTCAAGCTTGGGCCCCAAAGAGACACAAACAGCTGGGCTTTTAAGTGGCTTGTGGCCCCCAGGGACCTAGGGTGTGGGACAGAGGCTATAAGATGCAGAAGGGGTGCTGAATGTGGTAGGGAAGGGCTTTCCTCACCTGGTAGTTCCTGATGTTGGTGCAATGATGGGCCCAGAAAGAGGACAACCAAGCCACCCTCATGACATGCATTCCCAATCCTCTGATGTCTGGGACACCCTCCTAGGCACTGCCTGTTTAGGAAGCGCCCAATCAATCACCTCCATCCTCAGGCTGGCATTCAAGGCCTCCCTTCCTCCACATGACCACCCCCTGCTCAGCCCCAGCTACAGTGGACTCACTACCATTCCCTGAGCACCCCTGCATCCTGCCCCAGCCTTGACTTGGGAAGGGCAGGGCCACTCCCCAATGTCCCCCTTCACGGAGGCCGGCCCTCACAGTCCAGACTTCTGGCCTTGTTGGGAATAACCCTTAGGCTCTGACCCAACTTGGCCTATTCAGACGACTCCAAGTCATATCCTGGCGTCTGATTCCCAGAGCTCACTGGCACAGCAGAAAGCATCCCCTTGCAGGGGCTGGCAGGGTTTGAGCAGACACTGTCTAGCCTTTCTCCTGGCCCTTCTGGTCTGGCTGTGGCCAGGGGGAAGGCCCGTGTGGCTTCTCTGGCTCTGCCCAGCCATAGCCGACGCCTGCAAGGTGAGCCCCTTTTCTTCTGGGTTTCCTTCAGCGTTAGAGCCAAACCAGGCTCTGCTGGGAGTTGTCGTGTGCCCAGCATTAGGTACTTCCCAGTCCTGAAGCTCAGACTGGAGGATGTGCAAGACAAAGTGGTGGACTCGGTGAGTGAGGTCTGGGTGGGCACCAGGACCTTCTTCCATGTCAGGGATTCTGTGCCAGTCCCTGCCCTTGCCCCTGCCCCGAGGGCTTGGTCACCAGGGCAGCCCTGAGGTCGACCTCAGGCCCTTCACTCCTCATTTCTCCCTCCCCTGGGCCCTGGGTCTGCCTATCCCAAGCATGTCATTCTTTGGGGTACAGCACCTGCCTTCATGCAGCTTAGTGTCTGGTCTGAAGTCACCCCTCCATGTAGCTTTGATCAGAGATGAGAATCCCCTAGGAATGAATAACCGGCGGGGGGGGAGGGGATTGAGGCCCCAAAGGGGCCTCAATTGAGGCTACGGGACTCTGACCACAGACACACCACTGATGTTCCCTGGTCACTGGGCAGGTGCTGGGCATCTCTGGGCTGATGCTGCCGGCCTGGAGAATGGCAGGCCGAGATGAGGTGGGGAGCTCCAGTGCCAGTAGCAAGGCAGCTGAGGCCTGGTCACATCGCCCCATATGGCTCAGGTCCATGAACAAGCTGGCCGGCCGTCCCTGCTCGAGAAGAGAACAGGTATCTGACCGATGCTGCTCTTGTGGGCACCCCAGGGGCTTCCACAGGAGGGCCCCCCTCTGCACTGGAGCTGCCATCTAGTTTGGATTTGGGGACAGAATCTCTGGTGCTTTGCCAAGGGGATGGGGCAAGGCTGTACCTGTGTGTGTGTAGGATGGACAGGGGTCTTTGGGCTCAGGGCTCAGGGCATCCCTCTGTTCTCTCTGCCCCAGGAGAAACCAACCTCACACACACCATGAAGAGGTCGAACGTAGGGGCCCTCAGCACTGTCCTGAGGGGTCCTCCTCACGTGGGCTGAACTTCAGAAGCAGACCCAAAAGGGGCTTTGCGGTGGTATGTGGGCCCACCAGCCGGCCCCATGGGATTTCTGACCTAAGAGAGCACGAGCCTCTTCCATCCTGGCTATCGGGCTCAGAGACCTCCAGGGCCAGGTTCTAAGGGGCTGAGGCTTTGGGAAAAGAAGAGGAGAATGTGCTGGGTGGCCTGAGGGGTCAAATAAAGCAAGTTGTTTGTCTCTACAACACACTCTTGGCTCCTGGCCCTGCCCCACGTCCAGAGAAAAGTGGCCGTCCTTAGTAAGATGGAACCCGCTAGGGATCAATGGAAAGAAAGCATGAAAAGCCACTTTCACAAGGATGAGAAGGGGGAAGCTCAGACAGTTTGTCTGGAAAAGAGCCAGGGGTCTTAGGGGACCACAAGTTCAGTGTGAGTCAGCAATAAGATGTGGCAGCCCCCAATGATTGTGATCTCAGGCTGTCTGAGGAGAGCCCCTGCTCTGGGGAGGGAAGGGTCCCTCAAGCCTCTTCTGGAGGGGGAACCACACCTGCAGGACACTGATAAAGGGGCGTGTCCAGAGAGTGCTACCAGGCTGGGAAAAAGCCCACTGGATGGTCACCTTGGAGAAGAGAAGGCTCAGGGGGATGGGGCAGAGCCAAGAGCCCAAGGGCTGAGCTGGGCTGGCACCAGGGTGCCCCAGTGGGGGAGGGGCCACCTCCCCCCTTGGAGGCTTTTACCAGAGCCAGGTGGTCCCTGAGGGCCACCCCCCCGATTCTGGGACTTGGTGGGGATCTCAAGAGTATGGGAGCTGGGGGGTCAGAGAGGCCACTTTTCCTCTGGGGAAGCTGATGGGGGGAGGGCAGTAAGGGTGCTCCTGGGGCAGAAGAGACATCAGGGCCGTGGTCAGCTGCTTCTCAAGCCCACACTCCACACACGAACTGGGGACTGGGACTGGGACCCACCCTGAAGAGAAGGGGCTAGCCGTCCTGCTCCCCCGCCTCCTGTGCCCCCCACACCCCTATCACAACAGCCTGACTGCAAGGAATTCTGTCCACAAACATATATTGTCTTTCTGTACACGTTGGCAATGCCAAGGCTTTGAGATGCAGGTCCTATGGAAAGGTGCAGAACCAAAGCATTTTACATAAATAATTTATGCTTAAGAAAATCAAATCAAAAATATTTTCCAGTATTTAAGGTAACTCGTCTGCTCCCCACCCCCACCCTGTGTTAGCAGAGCATCCCAGCACGAAGGCCTCCCCTCTGGGAGCCTCCACTCCAGGGGCCTCCTGGCCAAGGGACCTGCCCTGGCCCACCTGGTGGCCACACACAGGAGCCATGGCTGACACGGCTGACCCCGGGTGCAGGCCCTAGAGCAGCGTCTTCTGCTCAAAGAGCTGCAAGTCTAGGCGGACCCACACCTCACCCGTGGGCACCTCGTGCAGCAGCAGGCGGCGGGTGGTGGGCCCCTTGCTCTCCTGCTCCGTCCGAATCTTGGCCACGGGGACTTCGGTCCGACCCAGGAAATCTGGCGAGCGAACGACAAAGCTCCTCATGTCTCTGAGTCCTGAAGCTTCCCCACATGGGCAGCCACGGCCAGCCTTTCTGTCCCCCGCTCTCTCTGTCCCCTGCTGCCTCAGCCTCCCAACTTCTCAGCCCCCCTGAACCCTGACTGTCCCCTACTGCCTCGGCCTGCCAGACCTCCAAGATCTCAGCCCCCCACCCACCGTCCGGGGAGAACTGGTCCCGGTCAAACAGGGTCAGGCAGAGCACGTCCTGATACAGGTCTTTGATGAAAAACTGGCAATTGAAGTTCCACTTGGGGCTCAGGGTGTCCTGCAGGGTGCGAGTGGTGAAGCTCTGGGAGCCCAGGCTGATCTCACAGTAGGGATTGCTTTTACCTGGACAGGACAAAGCCAGGATGAATGGGAGCCCAGCCCAGCTCAGCCCCTGCGCCATACCTGGGGGGCCCCGGGAGCTCTGTGCTCACCGTTGGGTTTACAGGCTTTGAGCTCCGCGGCCTCAATGACGTGGACCATGAGGCGTCCAATGCCGGAGGACTTCTGGGATCGTGCTGTAAGGAAGCAGAGGCGGTGGCCTGACTGGAGGCCTTCAGAATGGGGGAGGCCCACCAGGTGGCTGCATGGTCCCCCAAAGCCGAAGAGACCCAGGGCACACATATGCATGGGGGGGGCAAATTGTCCCCATCTCCCCCCTCCTCTAAGACAAAGCATTTCTCAAGCCCCTCCTGGGTGCCAGGCCCTGGCAGAAAGGAGCTTCCAGATCCCAAGCACTGCAGCACAGTCGGTGTGGGGGCTGTGGGAGACCACCCAACACCAGGGTCTCCCCAGACAAGGCGGGGCCGGAGCTGCCTCCTGGGAGGTGGCCAGGACGTAGATAAGAGCATTTATGTAGCACCTACTGAGCACTTTACAGAGATCCCATGGGAGCCTCACCGCCACCCTGGGAGGCCCACAGAGGTTAAATGGCTCGCCCAGGGTCATGCTGCTGGATTTGAACTCTGGTCTTCCTGAGTCCAGGCCCACCCAGCTACTCCGTATGTTAGGGGGAGCAGCACTGCTGGATGTGGCAGGGAGGCGTGTTGAGTAGGACAGTCACTTGGGTTTAGGCATGGGGCACACCCTGGGCCGCAGTGTGGAGCTTGGCCTGGAGTGGCCGCAGTCCAGAGACAAGGCCGGTGCGGGGGGGAGAGAGGTGGGCAGGGTGGTTGAAGATGGCTGTGAAATGAGAGCAGGGGTGGGGAGGGATAAGGCCAGAAGACAGAAACAAGACATGACCACTGCCTGGACAGAAGGGACGAGCGGGGGACACTGACATGTGCATGCAAATGCCCACCCCTGACAGAAATAGGGACATGTGGCCAAGGGCTGGACCTGGGGTTAAAGAAGCGGTTGGGCTTGGGAACAATGATGCCGAGGTGTCACTAGGACAGGCTAGGGTGGGGGGCACGGGGCAGAGCCGGCCAGGGCGCACAGCCCACTGGAGGTGGAGGAGACGGTGGGAGAGGGGGCCAAGGGCACTGGCTGGTGGGAAAGGCACAGGCCCAAGCCCTGACAACACAGACAGGTGTGGATGGTTTCAGGTGTGGGTCAGGGGGATCAGGAGTGTGGATGCAAAGGGTGAGAAGGGGCTGAGCTGAGAGGGGGCATAGGAGAGCACGAGGTGCCTTGGCTGTCAAAGGGAGGCACTGTCAGCACAAGAGGGGGGACTCCAGGGGCTGGAGGGTGTGTGTACGGGCAACAGAGCAGGGACCAAGAGACAGGCCCCAGCTGGAGATGAGAAAGGAGAATGGTGAGGCCACCAGGCGGAGAAGGCGGGGGGCCCCAGCAAAGACTAAAGGAAGAGAAGAGGGGGTTTTGAGATGGAGGGACTGGGTGGCAAAGGGCTTTGTATAATGGGGGTGGAACCAAGGGGTCACCCAGTCCCAGGGAGGAAGAGGAGGTCATCCATGCATCGGGTGCCCAGGACCTGGCGAGCGAAGGATGGTGCCAGGACAAAGGGGCAAGGGGATCACCTAGAGCCAAGATGGCCAAGAGTCAGAGTGAAGTTGGACTGGGTGGTCAGGACTGAGGCGGGAGGTCAGGGAGGGGTGAGGCCTGAGAAGAGCTGGAACGGTCAGCACTTCTATAAGACCCAGCGGGTGGCTGAGGAAGAGCAGGATGCATCTCCAAGGGCACCAGAGCCCCCCATGGAAGGCAGGGGAGTAGAGGAGAGACAAGGGCTGAGCCTGGGCCAGGCCTCCAAGGTCCCTGTGATGCTCCTCCCCCATCAGGACATCAGCAATTGGAGGAAAGATAGAAACTGGCTTCCCCCACATATGTCCTCAGTGCTCCATCCCGGGCACACAGTAAGTGCCTCATAAAAGCTTGCAGTCTTCTCTCTGGCCCTCATTTAATCCCTACCCCCACAAAATGACTGTCCTGAACCTCACACCCCAAGAAGGGGCCGCCTGTCTTGGCTTAACAGCTCCTGCTGTCCCTTGACCTTGGCCACGGGAGCCAAGGTCCACTCTCAGACCTCTCCTCCCCTTCTGAGCTCGTTCCTGCCCAAACTCAGCTCGCTGAGCCCTCCTTCTGACCCCCTCATCCAGGCCCAGGCCACATCTCCAACCATGTAGTCCAGTGGGCTCCCTCCTGGGGTCCCTGCTTGTGGCTCCACCTCTCACCAGGCAGATACCAGGAGACAGTGAGAAATGGCACATCGTGTCCATGGGGGAAATGGGCGGGGCTGAAACAGGGACATCCCAGTCAATCCACAGTAACCTGGGGAAGGAGCTGTCTTGTACAAATGCATGGTGGTGGGAGACAGGCTGGAAGGTGGAGGGAGCCTGATGCTCCACGAGGCAAAAAGAGAAACTCTTCTTTGGGTCTGGAGTCCAACATCACTCTGTCACTCCCCTCCATGTATCCCTCCGCCAGACTCACAGCTGCTCCCCCCTGCCCCAGGGGTCCCCCTAGCCTGCCTCTGCTCCCCCTCTGCCCCAGGGACCCCATCCCACCTGTGCCCTTCCACACCATCAACCTCCTGCCCTGAGGGCCCCCCTAGCTCCCCCTCTGCCCCTGGACTCCCCATTCGCTTCTGCTTGAGTTGGCTGCTCCAGGGGATGTTTGTCTGCCTCTCCTGCCACCCCCCCCTCAGCCACAGAGGCCTTGTTTGGTGCCCGTGGCGCCTCCCCCAGGGAGTGAAAGCTGCTTAAGGCCTTTCCCTGCACCATGGATGCCCACCCTCAGGGGGCCCCCAGCCCCAGCCCCAGCCTACCTAGATAGGCCTTCTCTCGCCTCTTCTTCTCGGTCTCGATATACTGCTCTGAAGCCCCTTTGATCTTCTGAACCCAGGCTGTCCTGGGGGGCAAAGAAAGCATGGGGACCCAGGGGCCCAAGCCCACGCAGGTCACTGGCCTGCCTCTCAGCCCAGTGGCCGGATGACCCCCACTTCTGCCTAAGTGCTTGGTGCCCCACCTCATTGGCCGACTCTGGCAGGGAGCCTGGGGTGAGACCTCTCGGGAGCAGCCTCACCCAGGTTCTACAGGGTGTGCGCAGACAGCCGAGGTTGGCCCCTGAGCAGCAGGTGCCTGAGTCAGGGGACGTTGGCCGAGCAGGGGCAGCTCTGGACAGACACCCTCTGTTCTTGGCTCCCCTGGTGACCCATGTTTGCAGCGCCTGCCCTGGCAGGGTCTTTGAGGGCAGGGCGAGATGTGGGGCCCACTGGTGCCCTCTCCCCCAAGCCAACGCTTCCTGGCCTCCCAAGCTGAGATCCCCTCTGGCCAGGGAGCTGGAGATCTGCGTTCTAGACTTGGCTAGATGGGCAGTCAGACCCAACCTCTGCACTGACTGGCTGTATGACCTCAGACAAGTCACTGCCTTGCCCCATGCCTCAGTTTCCCCATCTGTAAACAGCCCCAACTTCCAATCTCCCCTGGGACAGGACTAAAGTAAACCTCACAGGGCCACCTGGATGCTCGGGCATGGCACAAGAAAGGGCTTAGCAGCTCTCCTCAAATACCACTGGTATGTCTCTCTCCAGAGCTTGAAGCACTTTCTAATTACCCTGTGACATCACAAGGCACACCCATGGCACTCAGCTAGCACTGGGTGCTGAGGAAGAGGATAAGCACTTATGGAGCGCCTACTGTATACCAGGCACTGGGCTAAGCACAGTACAAATGGTATCTCACTGGATCATCGTAGCAACCCTGGGAGGCAGAGGCTAGTATGATACCCATCTGAAAGATAAGAAAACTGTGGCGGAGAGAGGGGAAAGGCCTAGTGAGAATTTGGGACAGGATTTGAACTCGGATCTTCCGGACTGGTGTTTGCTCTGCGCTCTATGGTGCCCCCTAGCACCGGACTTTGGAAAACGCAGATGCAGATGCTGGAACTGACCAGTGTATGAAGAGAGACAGTTGAACAGAGATGGACAGACAGACAGAGAGATGGAGCTATGGGGGTGGGAAGATGGACAGAGGGATGGACAGTCAGACAGACTGACGGACCAAGAGAAGGAAGGACACAAGGACGGACAGAGTGAAGGCTCTGACCTCTCGTTGATGTTGTCCACTCGGAGCGTGTAGACGCGGTCGATGTGGGAGATGTGGAATATGGGCTCATCGCTGGAAGGGTCCGTGGGCAGCTTCACCAAGACCTCGTTCAGGAAGACGGGCTGGGGAAGGGAGGGGCGTGAGCGGGCAGTGAGGGCCGGCCGGCCCGCCAGCCCGGGTGGCCCCACACTCCCGCCGTGCTCACCGTCTTGTACATCTTGAACTGAGTGCTGGACTTGGAGCTGAAAAGCTTCTCGGGGCCTGAGGCAGCCGGGAAGGGCCTGGCAGCGTGGGTCATCAGCAGGAAGTCAGTGAAGAGGAAGCCGAAGAGCTCCTTGTTGCTCTTGGCCTTGTACAGCCGCCCGCTGTGCAGCAGCTTCCGAGGGCCCAGGCAGTTGGTCAGCGAGTTAAAGACGAGTTGCTTCAAGAGAGACAGGCGGTCACTCGGGGGATGGGCCCTGACTGCTGGACACAGTCCACGCCTCTGCACTGACTGCTGTGCCTGGTCAGGCTCCCACAGTTAACATGGCCTGGCTGACCCCGACAGCTCCAGGTGGGCGCAGCGGCCCGCAAACCAGCCTCAGACACACCTGCCTCCCAGGGGCTCAAACGTGCCAGCCATGAGGCGCTCCATCGGCCCTCGATACATTGACAATGACTGTTATCTGCTCATCAATAAAGACAGCCCCCAGAAATCACCCATCGCCAAGGAGCCGATTGAGGGCCGCCAACCAGGAAGAGAATTCTCTTTACATACTGACCCCTCCCCCGTCTGACCCACTGCGCAGAGTCCGAGCCTCCGCTCCCAGCCTGGCCCCTGGCCCCTGGCCCCTGGGCGCTGCTGAGCAGCCTCCTCTGGTGCTGTGGGTCTGGGGACACTGAAGTCTCCTTTCCTGATAGTCCCTGACATCGCACGCCTTGACCGTAGGCGGGTCCAACAGTCACCAACTCTGCCTCTGTGTAGATGGGACACCTGGCCCTCCGTCGCTTGCCCGACCCCCATGTCCACTCGGCTGGTCGAACCACACCATTTCTACCTCCGCGGCATCTCTCGTTCACCGCTTTGGGCTCACCAGGGCCTCATTTCGTCTAGCTGGTGCGGTGACTGCCCACCAGCCTCCACTTTCCCAAATCATCCTTGTAAACCACGAGTCCCCTGCTCAAATACCTGCCATGGCTCCCTGCTGCCTGCAGGGCAGCGGCCTGGTCAGTTTGTGACCCTGAGAGCTAGAACAGCTCAGCCTAGGTGTGACCAGCCTCCTGAGGGAAGCCCAAGCTGAGCAGCTGGGGTTTTCGGACGCCCAGCCGTCCCCAGGAGCCCCTCTCTCACCTCGGCAAGGCCTTCACACTGGACGTGAGCTTGAATCCACTCCAGGCGGTCTGAGTTCTCTTTCTCCCGGACCCCTTCATTGACCTGGGAACAAAGCTCTTCTGCACGCTCCAGGGCGAGCTTCAGGGAGGAGTGATCCACGTGGCTTTCTGGGGTGTTCTCCAGGATCTAGGGAAAGGCCGAGGGCTGTAAGGTAGTTCAGTGTGTAAGAAGGGCCCGGACCCTGCACGTTCTGGAGGAGGCTCTCGCAGGCTCGGAGCCCCAGGGGAGCAGCTCCCAGCCTCCAAGGCTGTTCTCCTTGCCCCTTCACCTCCTCTGAGCCTGGAAGGGGCCTCACCCTGCCCACTCCCCAAGGACTCACATTCTTGATGAGCAGCGGGTAGCGTGTGATCCTTTGCATGGGTTTCAGCAAGAAGCTGGACAGCGGCATGCCCTGGCACCGAGGGTCTCGGGCCAGTCTCTACGAGAGGTCACAGAACAAAGACAGAGGGTGACGGGTTGTGGCAGAGTTCCTGCTCTACCCTCTACCATCTACTATCCTCTGATGTTTCAGGGAGGATTCGGGTCTCCAACCTAACTGGAGCTAGAGAAAAAAGCCACACTGGCCAGCCCCAGGACAGCAATGATCAACAGTGAGAGCCCTGGGGTCTGGGCTGAAGCTGCAATGTACTTATCCTGTGCAGTGTGCCAATGAGAGCAGGACAGGGCACTGCCCCTGGGCTCCACCTCCCCCAGGATGCCCAGGGCTGTGGCTGGTGCACTGCTCCACATGGGGATTCTTGGGAGCCCACTTCTGAGGGCAGCAACACCATTGAAAGACCCTGGAGCTGGCTGGGAAACACTGGCAATAGCAGGCTCTTTGGTTAACTCGTCATAGAGCTGGAACCAGCAGTGTGAAGGGGCAACCTCTTCATGGGACTTTGCTGTGGTGGACGGAGTCTGGGGAGGCATGATTCTCTAAGAGGAGAGACCTTTCTCTCTGGGAGGCCAGCACATGACCTGTGAACATGGGCTTTGCTTCTGTCATTTTAGGGGAAGGAGACTGGAGGACACAGCCTTGTGAGATGTGAAAGCTCAGGACAGGCCATGGGAGTGACCATGTGGACTCAGCTCAGCAGTAGCTAAGACAAGGACTCATCTGATGGTGAGGCTGAGTTTGGATGTGAACTAGGGGGATCAATGCTATGCAGAAAAAGGTCCCACCAGAGACTGAGCTGGTAAAGGGGAGCGGGCATCCCCTAAGATGTTGGAAAAAAGCTTGTGCTTCTCTATTTCAAATGTAAATATCCCCTTGTAAAAACTGATATTAATTAGTTCAATGGGACTAGGGTGCTAGTCATTAGTGGGGGGCAGAGAACCTACCTTGCATGAGGGTTTGATGAGTCTGTACAAAACCCTGAGAGACTTGGAGTGGGGGTGGGGGGTGGGGGGAAAGAGGCAAAGCTTGCTGGGGAGAGGGGGTCCACTCATCCAGATGCAGTCTTCCAGCCCGCTCCTAGCCTTACACAGTCAGGTCATTCCAGAAATGGTCATTATTTTAAATAGTTGTTACAAACTTAATACTGAACATCAGCACCATTGATCAGCCTTCCTTTGTAACTATTTACATCTGAATTTCAGTGAATTCAATGTTAGAAAATCCTCCCCTCCCCTCATTTGGTGAATCTAATTTATGCTTCTTTTGAAACCTGCGCATTTTCTTGGCTGATTCTTCTCTGTGAGACGTCACCTGTGCAGATTTTCAACAGTTCTTTATTTAAAAATTAATCCACTTCACAGGATTGTTGTGAGAGTTAAATGAGGGCCACTGACGTCCAGCACTTTACACATTTCCAAGGGCTATATAAATGCTAGTGATGAGGATGATGAAGTCATATTCACTACGCATTTTCTCTCATTTTTTTCCCTTTTGTTGTACAGATTCTAATTTTTTTTTTACTGCAAACACATTTATCTTGTCTCTAATAATTGCATGAATTTGTGGGATGAAAAAATTTGCTTCCCCTCCGTAACAGAGAAAACACCTTATGTCATTCTCTTCTAAGTCTTAAATAGTTTGAAAAATGTTTCCATCTCGTCCAGGTTTAATGATGCTCCAGGGGCGGTGGGGGGGGAGGTGGGGGGTGAAAACGGACCCTGGAGTGTGCACTGAAGTCTGAATCGCACCTCGATTACCTAATCAGGTTACAAATACATTTTCCTCTGTGACAATAAGCATGTATGTGTTTGAAGATCACAGGCTTGTTTCAAAACCATCTTATACCCAACAGTTCTAGGGTCTGTGCAGTAATTTCATCAATCCTGATGTAATTCCGACCAATTCTGACCAAGTGCAACAAGTTATTGCACTTTCTTCTCAACCTGTCATCAAATTGTTTGCAAACCACGACAAAGGTTACCAGGGTTTCACATTCCAGTGGATGGTCCTTCCGGGTGTCCTCCACCCTCATTCCCCTATCACCTGGTCATGGTGACTCACCGGCCATCTATGATCATGACCAAGGGGAAGAGAAGAAAACAAGCATTTATATAGCACTGGGATAAAGGCTTCATAAATATGATCGCATCTGATCCTTACAACAACCTGGGGAGGTGGGTGCTGCTACTGCCCCCATTTTACAGCTCAGGAAATTGAGGGAGACTGAGATGACGTGACTTGCCCATAGTCACACAGGTACAGAGTGTTTGGCTGGATTTGAACTCAGGTCTTCCTGACTCTAGGACCAGGGTTCTAGGCAGCCACGTAGCTGTCCTTAGTTGTAGGTATACGTTTGTTCATTGCTTATGTATCTTGGATATCAAGTCATTATTGGAGAAATTTGATACAAAGATTTTTTCCTATTCACCTGCATCCCTCTTTACCCTCAGCGTGCTGCTTCATCTGTGCAGCTTTTCCGTTTCATGCAATTACAATTTTCTACTCTTGTCGTCTGTAATCGCTTCTAGCCCGTGTTTGGTTAAGAATGTGTCTCCCCCCACAGCTGTGAATGTTAAAGATTAAAAGCTGTGTCTAGATTTCCTAGTAAAACTGTCATGCATATCTAACATTCAGGTTCTGCGTCCACATGGAATTATCACGGGACACGGTGAAAGGTGTGAGTCCAAGCTTCTTTTCTCCCAGGACGCTTTCCAGTTTCCCCAGCAGTTTTTATCAGATGAGGAATTCTCTCCTAAGTAATTTGTTTTCTGTTGTACAGAACACTGGCTCTGTCTTTCTCACTTTAGCCAACCCTGCATGGTCTTGCCGACCCTCCGTGGAAATGCTCCCTCTCTATTCTTCATCATGGTTCCTTTCATCATTCTCCTCCATGTTTATCGGTTTCATCCATTTTGTTATGGTTTCACCAGGTTCCCCGTGTTGTCTGACGGCCCCAGATGTTTTAGGCATTTTGCATTTATTTGGAACAGGGTTTCTTTTCTGTTACTGCCTCTTGGATTTTGTTATTACTACAGAAATGTTGTTAATTTTTGTCTGTTGATTTCGTGGCCTGTGGCTTTGAGTAAGGTATTTGTGATCTCAATGAGTATCTTGGAGCTCAAAATCTCTTTGAACCTGAACCCAAAGGTGTTTGTTCTCCTCTTCTCATGGAGTCCCCTTGTAGAGTGGGCAGCCCGAAGCATGGACCCCTCGCAGACACCTACTTCTTGGGTTCTGAAGCCACCTAGCCGCCCCCTTTGTTCCTCTCTTAATAGCTAATTGTAATAATGGTGTGATTTAAAGTTTGCAAGGTGGTATTCTTGCTGTCTTCATTTCACAGAGGAGACTGAGGCCTAGGTAACAGAACCAATGAGTATCTGAGGCTGGATCTGAACTCGGGTCTTTGAGCACCCCATCCATCGCACTATTCTGAGCTGCTCTGGAATCCTGAGATCATTTGTCTTTGTTTTTCTACTTTGAGAGTCACGAGCCCCGGTGACAAGCAGGGCTTTACCCTTGCTGGTGTCCTGTGGAGTCTCTCCCCGGTGGTCTGATCTTGTCCCCCTTTCTTCTGAGCATTGTGAGGTGCCAGCTAATTTCCTACAATGCTCACGGCCTTTTCTTCCAAATACGTGGGGCCTTTTAATGGAAGAGAGTATTGGAGGAGGAGTCCGAGCTGGGGAGGAGGCGGGCCCTCCAATCCTGATCCTCCTGCCTATAGGTCTTTGCTGGACTGGGCTTCCTTCCGCTGATGATCTGGGCCGGGGTTGTCCAAGCAGAGTTCTGTTGGGTACGTGTTGGGGAGGCCAAAGGAGGGCTGTGTCTGTGGGTCTCATGACATTCGCTAAGTCCTGGATGGACGCCTGCCCCGGGGCAGATGCTCAGCCGAGAGGGTCAGGGTGGGGGAGGACGAGAGCCCGCGCCAGCGGACCCACGGGAGGCATTACCTTCAGGAACTCCTTGAAGTCTGCGTCCTCGTCCGTCTTCTGCTGCAGCAGAGCCGCCCCGTTCAGCTGGCAGCTGCAGAATCGTATGTAAGCTTGCATGTGGGAGAGCTCGGCCGCCACGATGTCCCCGACCATCTGCACCGGCATCTTCTCCCCACCGGTCTTCTTCCGCACACGCAGCGCCCTGCGGAGAGCCGTGCTGCTGAGCGGCCAGCTGACTGTCCACAAGGACCCAGGCTCTCCCGCCCCCTCCCCAGCGTGGCCCTGCTGCCACGGCTGTGGAACGTGCATGCGTGTGTGCACTCAATCACGCATGCACACACGTGTGCACAGCAGCAGCCCACACAAGTACACACATACAGTGTATATATACATATGCTCATATGGTATACACTCACCCAGATGCACAATTACACATGTACACATACTCTGGCCTCACACCACTGCCATAACAACATCACTGTGTGCACACTGGCACTTGTGGAAGTCTGCAGGTGGAGGGGTCTCCAGGCGTACCAAAGTTCCCTCTAAGTGGGGGGGGAGCTGGGCTCCCCAAAGATGAGGCATGGGGCAGGTGGTTCTGCAGGGCCCAATGTACTTTGCAAAGGGGGCTGTGGGCTCCGGGCAGACTAATCAGTCCCCCAGGACTAGCTGCCCAGCAGGAAGACCTGCAATGAGATGGTGCACTCTGGGCTGACCCACCCCTGCTGCCTCATTTCCTGCCTGAATGCATGGATTAGGCACCAATGGTACACCAGGCCCTGCCCCCAGAAGCTCACAGTCCAATGGGGGGACGACACAGACAAGTAGACAGGGGATGGCCCAGAGAGGGAAGGCCCCAGCATGAAGAAGGGCTGTGCCTGGCCAGGGAAACGAGCCCAGAGGAAGAGGTGGGGCATCAGAAAGGGAGGAGGGGTCAAAAGCCAACGGAGGATTTTATATTTGCTCCTGGAGATAAAAGGGGCAAAATGACTGGGGGCGTTGGAAAGCTTTAAGACTTTAAATTCAAATTCAGTCTCTGAGCAGGGTCACTTCCCCTGCGTCTGCCCTTGTGTCTTCAATGAGAGGGTGCAGAGTGCCTGGCACACAGGTGCTCAAGAAGTGCGTGTCCTGCCCCACTGACGTGACGTGAGCAGAGAAGAAACACAGGCCGGGTCCAAGGAAGGGACAAAAAAACAGGTCTGGGGAGGGGCGAGGGGCGAGCCCAAGCGCACTGTCTGAAGGAAGGGGCTACCCCGGGACCTCGCTAGCCCGTCTGCACCGCTCGGAGACAAGGCATCGGCGCCCTTGGAGCCCAGTGAACCGGGACACAGAAAACCTCCTCATGTCATCCCAGCGTCCAGGTCCTGGGACATGCCGATCCCCACCAGGGCCCCGGTGAAACCTGGACCGCACAGTCCTGACTGCTGAAGTAAGGTCTGTGGACGCTTGGTCCGCTGGGACACAGGGAGCCTACTATGGGCACCCCAAGGGTATGGGTGCAGACTCGGGTTCTCTTGTGGGAGAAAGGAGCTCAAGGCGGACGCTACAGACACACGAAGTCCGGGCTGCCCGTAAATGTCGGGCAATGGCCCGGTGCTCCATGCTGTCCGAGCGGGGCCCTCCCACCGAAGGGCTGGTCTGCCCCCCCCCCCCCCCCAGGGAGTGAGGGACACAGGAAGACACCCAGGCGGCCCTTTGTGTGGCCAACTACAACGGGGTGTGGGGGACTGTCCGGGGACTTGCCCCCAGGCACAGAGATCCAAGTCTGCTCCATCTACTTTATGATTCTAAGTCCAAGAACAAGGTAACAAAGCGGGGAGGACATGAGCCGGCTGGGCCGGTCACTGTGGGGAAGGCCAGTTTGGAGGACAGATAAGACCGGGAGGAACCCAGAACCGGAAGGTGGTGCCCCTGCCGGCCTGCCTGCCTGGCGGTCAAGCGAGTCAAGCTGGGTGGCGTCACACTAGCACATACGTGTTACATACACATGCACACCCTCACGCACACGCACATACCTGCACACATGCACACACGTACTTGCGCACACACGCACAGACACGGTTTAAAACTCTGACTCTGCAGCCACGGTTCAGTGTTTTCAGACTCCCCAGCTCAGGCTGTGCAAAGTATTTAGGGTTTGAGGATACAGGGATGGGGGACCTTTGAGGGCAGTGGGGGTGGGGCTGGGGACCCCAGAGGGCAGTGAGGGCTGGGAGGGGGATCCCAGGGAGCAGTGGGGGCTGGGAGGGAGATCCCAGCGGCAGCGGGGTGGGGCTGGAGGATCACAGGGGGCAGTGGGGGTGGGCCTGGGGGATCCCAACAGGCAGTGGGGGCGGGGCTGAGGGATCCCTGCGGCAGTGGGGACTGGGAGGGGGGCAGGGCCACTCACTTGAGGAGTTTCGTGTTGCACATAATGATCTCTTTCCAGTTGACAAAGATGGAGGCCATTTCTCCTTCGCTCAGACGGCCGGACTCGGCCATGTGCTTCTGGAAGACCTAAGCTCCGGACAGCAAGAAGTTGGTTGGCGGGAGTAGGCTCTGGCCAGCGTCCTGGCCGTCACCACTCTGGTCTCAGACACAGAGCCCGGGCCGCAGGCAGACCAGACCGCCCCAAGCCGCAGGAGGTCCAGGGTCAACTGTACAGAGAATGAAGCTGGGGTGGCCTGCCTGGCATCACCCAGGGAAGAGGTGTCTGGGACAGGATTTGACTCCAGGTCTCCCCGAGCCTGGTGCTGTTTTCTAAACTACAAAGAGAGGCTGGCCTCTAGACCAGCCAGCAAAAACTGGGTCACACTGTGCCCCATAAGGAAGGAAAGGAAACGAGGGTTTAAGTGCCCTCTGGGCACCGGGCTTAGCCCTTTACAAACGCCCTCTGTGCCTGGAGAATACTGATGCCGACTGTTGGTTCCAAAACCCTGGATGGGACAGTGATGGTGGCGGTGTCAGGCTGCTTAGATGACACAGAGCACCAAGAGGGACAACAGGACAAGTAAGTTTAAGACGTACACAAGTGGATTCCAGAGTGGAAGAAAGAAGTGGTCCAGAAGAGGGGGCCGGCTGATGAGGGGCCGGGCGCAAGGCTCTGGAGATGGCATTCCTGAAGGGTGGGCTAGGGGACGGCTGAGGCTCTGGGGGCTGTCCTAGGAAGAGGGTCAGGCTGGACCAGGGCTGGGGAGGGGCTGGGGCAGTCTCCTCCTCAGACCCCCCAGCAGCTGCCTGCTCTCTGGTCTGCACTGCCCAAGCAGAGACCCAGGGACGGTTCTCTCGAGTTTTGGGTCCCGCTGCTTCTTGTTGCCCTAGAGCTCTGAAGGCCTCTGGGTCAGTCTGTCCGGCAGTGCGCATTCTGCGCAGCCAGCTCTGCCCTCAGTGAATTCCTCATGTCCATGAACGGGAGCCCCACTGAGGAGAGGCCCCTGGAAAGCCCCACCGCTCAGGACGTGCCACCCCAAGGCTTCTTCCCTTTCCTTCCCGAGGAGCTGGGGAGACCTCTTCTGAGTCTACAGTCCCAAGGGTCCCAAAGGAGGAGAGCGGTCCAGGACCGTTCCTGGATGGTGGGGACTGGGCCTCACCCGACCCCAGCGCAGGGATGCTGGAGGGAGGCGGGCAAGTGGGCATCCCACAGGCTCCCGAGCTAATGCCAGTGAGTGACCAGGAGGTGACAAGGAGCCCAGGGAAGGGACCTGGAACAGAGAGATCCAGAGTGGGGGAGGGGCTGTCCTTATCTCTACACTTGAGGACAGAGGCAGAAGAGGTGAAGTGACCCGCCCAGGGTCACACGGCCAGAGAGCATCTTAAGCTCCTGGTTTTAGCATGGTCAGAACTGAGGCCGAGGGGTTAGTGGGCAGTCAGCGCAAGGGGCAGAGAAATTAGAACCGAGGTTCTCTGTGGGCTTCTTTGGACCTGACTACACTCCAGTCCCAGGTTTCTTGCTTCTGCCTCCCCTCCTGCACCACCTTCCTTCCTGCCACTGGCTGTGCCAGGGCCCAGGGCAGTGCCCGAGGGTGTGGGGCCCTCTCACTGTTCTCCCTTCTTCCTCCCCCACCTTCCTGGTGGAGTGCCCAGGGGTCTGGCTGCGCTCCCCAGGCCTGGGAGTACCATGGGGTCAGTGGGGCCAAGCTCCCTGAGGGTGCGGGCTGCCCTGTCCAGCTGCCGGGCCTCACCTCGGTGACCAGCTGCAGGTCATCCATGTATCTCTCCTCGGTGCGGATCAGCTCGTGGATGTAACCCTGCCTCTTCCTCTCCATGGGGGCCATGGTGTCCAGGCTCTGGAGATCGGCGCACCCTGCGCAAAGGGCACACACATGGCATCAGGTCCGGCCACGGAGTGCTCGCCAGCCTGGCCATTGTCAGACTGCCCTGCAGCGGAGGTAGGCCGTGATCCCCCCAGGTCCCTGCTGGCCCTCCCTGTCTGGATGCTCACTTGGCCACCCCCTCCTTCTGATCTCCCACCTTGGCTGCGCTAACACGACCCTGCCCCACCCGAACCCACCCGCCTTTTCTGAGTGCCTGGCAGGACAGCCTTCTGAAAGCAAGGGTCCAGCTGACCACACTGTCCGCTGTTCAGAACTCGGCGGTGGCTCTGCAGCCGCTGGGACAAAGTCACTATGGCTGGCCCTCGCCTGGGAACCTTTGTCCACCCAAGTCCCCGCTTGGCTCCACAAATCGCTTCCCTTCTCCCCGGCCATATCCCGACTAGGCCAGCCTGCTGGACAGCCGTGCCCAGAACTCCGGGTGTCTCAGCAGGCTGTCCCCTGGACCTGGAACTCCCATCTTCCCCAAGCCCAGCCTTCCTTCCCAGCTGAGATCAAATGATCCACGGAACCACCATAGCTGCTTGTGTTCACTCCCTTGCAATGACTCAAGTCAGCATTCATTGAGCGCTTACTACGTGCCAAGTGCCCGAGGTACAAAGAAACGAGACAGGGACGGGGAGGGGGCAAAGAAGGCTTCCTGGAGGAAGTGGCATTTTGGCTGGGAGCCTTCAACAAAGCCAGGGCGGCCGGTAGTTGGAGCAGAGAAGGGAGAGCGTTCCAGGACTGGGGGACGGCCAGAGAAAATGCCCAGAGCCCAGAGAGGGAGAGTCTTGGCCATGGGGCAACCAGGAGGCCGCAGTCAAGGGGTCCCAGAGTATATGGTGGGGGATGTAAGGTGTGAGAAGCCTGAGAAGGCAGGAGGGGGCAGGCTGTGAAGAGCTTTGACGGCCAGAGTGCATCGTGTCAGACCCTAGAGGCTACAGGGAGTTGACTGAGGCAGGGGAGAAGAGTGTCTGATGTGTCTGAGCCGGGCTTTAGGAAGGTCACTATTGGCTGAGTCGGGGATGGACAGGAGTGGGGAGAGATGGGAGGTGGGCAGACCCCCAGCAGCTACTGCCACAGTCCAGGCATGAGGGGATGAGAGTCTGCACCAGGGAGAAGGCGCGTATAGGAAAGCGCCAGGCTGTCCCACCGTGCTGGATGGGGGTGAGAGTGAGGAGTCCAGTCTGATGCCTAGAGCAAGGAAGGTGCTGCCTTCTGCAGTGCTGGGGAGGCTTTGGGGGACAGACGATGAGCTCTGTTTCTGATGTCTCCTGGACATCTGGTCCGAGATATCTGAATGGCCACTGGAGATGAGACTGGAGGCTGGCTGAAAGGCTGGGGCAGGATGGGTAGACAGGGGAGTACATCCACGGGTGCTGATGAGATCCCCAAGCAAGGTAGGGGAGAGGGAGAAGACAGAAGGACAAGCCTGCCTGCCAGACAGGAGGGCCGGGGAGCGAGGGAAGAGACACTGGGCAGGACTGGCCAGTCGAGGAATGGCTGGTGATTCTAAAGCTTCCTTTGAGTAAGGAGACTGAAGGGGCTTGAGAAGAAAGGAAGTGGAGGC
This sequence comes from Pseudocheirus occidentalis, assembly GCA_028646575.1. Classification (NCBI taxonomy): domain Eukaryota; kingdom Metazoa; phylum Chordata; class Mammalia; order Diprotodontia; family Pseudocheiridae; genus Pseudocheirus; species Pseudocheirus occidentalis. Next base: position 326,032,604 of record CM053595.1, read on the forward strand.
ACGGACTTAGAGAGACGGGGGGGGGGGGGGGGGAGGCGGGGGAGTGTGGGGGCAGTCTGCTGGAGGAGGGGAGGGGGCAGCCTGAGAAACCAAAGGCTTGGAGAACCCCTCCCTCGCGATAACTCTTTGTCTCCACTGCCTCTCCATCTGCCTTCAAACAGGTCACTCACGTCTGGCACCCCTTTCCCTCCCCCACTGTCTCCCAAATGACAAGAATTATTTTTTTAATTAAAAGCAAACAAAAATGCCACCAAATTGGTCAGCACATCAAAAGGAAAGACCTCAATGCCTCAAAGCCCCCAAGCCAGAGCAGTGGGAGAAGCTAGGCTGGGCTTGCCCAGGCGATCCTCAGGCCCACTGGGGCCGTTCGCATCCACACTGGATGTCTGCTGGTAGCACTTTTCTCCACCTAGACCACAGGCATCACACAGCGTCCACATCACACCTGGCTTCACGGAACAGGGGATGGGTGGACACTCGGCCCCCGGCTCTTGGTGACCACCCACCCAGAGGGCCGGCTACTCCTGAGTTCCCCCGTCCATGCCAGAATGCGATGATCCCTTAGGCCCCCGCTGGATCGGCCCAGTCGCTTCCCTGGATGTGGGTACCAGCTCACAGCTCCACCACGGTGTATCAGCAAGCTTGACTCCCCTTCTCCCCAAACCTTCCTCTATGACTCTCCCCAAGCTCTCTCTACCACAAGCTCCACTTTCTTGCTTCCCATTCATTTTTTGGCCTCCAGCAATCTGGGACCCATCCCTGTCCATTCTCTGAGGCCCTCACCTCTCCACTGGCCCAGGTTTGGTGCCATCCCTCCCGGGCCTTTCATGACAGCTCCCCAAGGTGGTGTTCTCCCTTCCAGTCTGATCCCTCCTCAGATCCCTTCTTTGGGGCAGGCCTCATCTACACGGGCCTTCCCCAAGGTTTGGCTCCCCCCCACTCCCAACACTGCTCTCACGGCACTTTCAGACCCTTCCCCACTCTAGTCACTGTCTGACTTTCTCAAAGTGTGGCACCCCCAGAGGGACATCCTATTCCAAGTGGGGTCCAGCTACGGCAGAGGACATGAGGTGACAAGGCCCTCCCCTGGGCCCAGACCCAAGGAAGCCCCGCTTGCTCCCATTGGCTTGGCTCTATCCCTGTCTTTGGGTGATGTGGGTGACAGCACCACTTGTATGTAGCAAGCTACAGACTCATGGTCCCAAGAGTCCCCGTCAGGCTGGGCCGGTGCCTTCATGGGGCCATGGGGGGAGCTCCCTTTCCCAAAGTGGACTGACCACACCCGGAGCCCCGAAGGCCAGGCCCACACCCAGGATGGCTCAGAAGGACTTGAATCCGCAGGCAGGCTCTGTGTCTCCCTCCCACCTATGCCTGTCTCCCTCCACCCCCTACTGCCTCTGCAGTTTCATTTAAGCCTTGATTTGGAACAATTCTGAACAGGACGGGGTGAGGGACAGAGCTGCTGGTACTCAGAAGGAGCCCCTGTCGAGCCCCAGCCCCAGAGTCAAGAGAAACCAAGTTCAAAGCCAGCCTGACACTTGACACTCATGAACCAAGTGACCCTGGACAAGTCACTTAGCCTTGACTCCCTCACCCAGGGAGCACAAGCTTGATTTGAACTGGATTTTTCCTACTGCCTCCTCATGCCAATATGATCCCCACTTTACAGGTGAGAAAACTGAGGTGGGGGGGATTTATGGGACTCGTCCAGGGTCATGCATTTAGCAGGGGTCTGGGGCAGGTTAGGGCTGTGGTTCTGGGCAGAGATGGCTGTTAGAAATGACTAAGGAGAGAACCCAGAACTTCCAATCCTCATCTTGCTTCTGCGGGCCAACCTCTGCAAGAATAACACACACGGGAGCTGGTCCGCATTAGTTCTTCAATGTTTTAAAGGATGAAATGATTCCAGAGCTGAGGCAAGAAGCGATCCCCTGATGTGCCCTTGGCAGAGAGAGAAGGCAGGGAGTAGAGGGGTAGAAAGAGAGGGGGAGGGAGGGAAGACGGACAGTGAAGAGCAGGGTGATAAAGACAAAAGCAGTGACGGAGCCAGAGACAGAGTGTGACAGTGATAGAGCCAGCCAGAGTCAGAGCCAGAGCCAGCGCCCTCCGGTCAAGGTCACCGCTCAGACTGCTCCTGACCAGCTCACTGGCCCCTCTACTCCAAGAACAAAATCCCTTCTGGGCATTCCACCTCGCTGGCCTTTCTGGCTCCCTGACTTCCTTGCCCCATTACAAGACTTGAACGGTTAGTGCTGTCTTCTCCAGCTCCTTGGCCAAAGTCTGGTGCCACCGAGTCTCAGCGACATCTCTAAGGCACTCACTAAGGAAAAGACTTTCCTGAAGGGCAGACCTGGCTGCGTCACTCCCCTGATTCCATCGATCTTGGGGGACACTGGCTGCGCCAGGTCTCCACGGATCACCCTTGCTTTCTCCACCTGTACTAGGTCGTCAGTCGGCAGTCACTGCGGCCAGGGGCCCAAACGTCTGACCTTCTTACGGTCTTTGTGGGGCTTCACTGAGGACCGCTGCGTCTGTCCCCTTTACCTCGTCTTCTCCTACACTCCTTGATAGGAGATGCTCATGGGAACTACTGAGGCTATTACCCCTTTCTAAGTGATGCCATAGAAAGTAAAATGAAAGAGGCCCCTTCCAGGCCCCTGCTGGCCAGCTCCCTAAGCCACCAGACCTCGCAGCTAAGAGAAAGTCCATGGTCAGCCAGTGTGTCAGATCCACTCAGAGGCCTGGGATAAACTTGTGTGGGCTTTCCATGGCCGGTGCAGGGGCAAGGGCAGGGCAAGGACCACGGTGTGGCTGGATGTGTCCTTCAGGACTCTGCATCTGGCAGATCCACAGAGGACGTCCTGGACCCACTCAGAAATGTGCCCCTCGGGGAGGGAGAGATCACTGTGAAGGGCTCCAGGGACCAGAGAGGAGTCCCAGGGTGAGTGTGAGGCTGACGTTCAGCCTGGGAGCTGGACCAGTGAGGCCGAGCGCCTGGTACTTTAGGCGTCTCCAAGTCATGAGGGGCGAGTCTAAGACAAGGCCCATTATCCGTTCATCGAGGTCAAGACCCTCGGCAGGTCTGAGAGCTCATCTCTACAAAGCATTTTGAGAACTATTTCAGTATAAGAGGTTTTTTTGTAATCTAATGCATTTTACTTCTGGTATTTAAAAACATGTTTCTGAGGGCACAGAACAAAGGTGAAGACCCGCTGAACTGGTTAGGTTTTCTGACCCCATTGGGAAGGGACTGCTTACTTCCTGGCTCCAAGAATGTGGACCAATGAAGAGAAAAGACAGAGCTGCCTGGATGAGGGGCAAGTCCTCCCTGGGGGTGTCAGGAAGGGTCTTGGGTGGCAGGAGGCTGGAGAGAGAAGGGTGAGCTCCTAAGTGCAGAAGCACAGCATTCCAGGCTGGGAGGCAGGCTAAACGGTCTTTGTTGCATGTGAGGAAAAGCAAGCCAGCAGAGTGGGCAAGGGAGACTGTGAAATCAGACGTAAGGGAGAGCTTTGGAAGGCCCTTGCACCTCCCACAGGGGAGGAACGTGGGGTTCTACACTGGAAGGAAGAGGAGCTGCAGATGCTTCCTAAGCATGTTAGGAAGGTATCGTTTGGCAGCTCAGTTGGAGAGACTGGACAGCAGAGCAGTCCAGGTCAGAGGTCCTGAGAAGTTGAGTGTGAATGAGGGGATGCCCAGAAGCCCCTGCGTCTATACCATCCATGGGGTCTGGAAGCTAACGGGTGGGTTCGGCAGAGGAGGGGTGGGTTACATGCTAGGCTCTCAGGAGAGCAGGACCACAAGCTTCAGTCTGCTCAGAAGCGGCATTTCCCAAACTTGTTGGGCCTCACAATGCTCGAGTCCTCAACATAAGTTGCCCAAGGCAAGCCGTTAATGTTGCTCCCGTGGAGAAACAAAGATGAAGAGAGGAGCCCCACCTTTGTGCTGCCAGCCATTAGCAGTCTGACACATCCACACTTTGTCACTGGCCCTAAAACTTCCCAAGAACACCAGGATTCCCAGAATGTGGTCTGGGCATCATCACTGTAGGAGCTTGGGGTGGTCCTTCTAAGTGCCTCCCTCTGTCCCTCCTGGGCCCCTTTGTGAAGGGGTCAGGAACACAGCTCATGCCCACTCTGGGCTGTGTTCTCAGGCAAAGGACACGGATTAAGGTTGGGGGCAACACGATTGCCAGACTTGGTACTTCAGACAAATTTCTGGCAACAGACAGCAAAGATTTGTTCCTGTTCACCCTTAGTGGGGAGAGGCTGGAAGGACCAACGGGCTGGGATGTTCTGTTGGGCTAAATCCTGAATCTGGGGGCTCTCTCTCAAAGATGCTGCCAAAGAAACACACACACAAATCAGCTGGTTTGTGTCCCTTTAATAAACACACTTGCATAGTTATTTGACAGGAAAAATCCAAAGAAAATGAATGGCCTCATGCCCAGCATGCCCAGCATTTGCGCAATGCCCCCAACATCGCCCAACAGTGCTTGGTGACATGGCAGCAGCAAGAGCAACCTTCCTTACTGCGCTCCCCCCTCCCCCTCCCCCGCGGGGTGGAGCATCTGAATTTTCTGTTCAAGACTCCTATTTGTAAGTATTTAGAACTCGGTAAAAACTACTCTTCAGTGAGCTATGAGCTCCTGCTGCTCCTCCCGGGTACCCACACACTCCTTTCAAACTAACTCAATTCAGCGGGCCATTCTGCCTGAGATAAAGCTCCAGGAGGGAGGACGTGAGTCACCCCCACCCACCAATCCCAGCTGCCCGAGGCATCTCTGAGGCTGCTTGGCACAAGGCCTGCCTCAGGAGAGAAGGCCTCACCTCGACCCTCCTGGCCATTCCAACTAGGGGGATGAAGGCTATTACAGATCATTCATTCTGCACTCTCCATGTTTACCCATGGAGAAGCGACAAGATTCTGGCTATAAAAAGACACCCTAAAATAATTTAGTAGCAAACATTACAGAGGGCCAATTCTAGGCCAGGAAGACAAGAAGACCCCGAGTCAGGAGTCCTGTCAAATCCTGAGGTTAATCAGCAGCGACCCAAACCTCAATTCTTGGTTTTCAACTAGTCTCTGCCCCCAAATCAGCCCTGAAGCCAAGTTGCCGTCTGAATTCTAGGGAAGTGCTGGTTCAAAGACAAGCTCAGAAAGGAGAAAAGACCCAGTCTCTTAGAAGCCTCTGGGGATGCTGGGTAGATCTCCCTGCCACAATTAGCCTGCTTCCCCCAGGGGCCAGATACATAGAAAGACTCTAAAGGAACCGAGGGAGATTGTTTTCCACGAGAACTCCCCCTGGCTGGGCTCAGTGCACCATGTTAGACCACCTTCCCGGCGGCCCAGCAAGATTGGCTCAAGGCCCATGCGGTGTGGAGGCCTGAGGCCCAGTCTGATAAATATTGCACAAGACTTACGAGCTAGGTCGGGATGCCAGGGAGGACTTTTCTTTGGAGACAATTCACTTTTGGAATTCCACGGACACTCTTCCTGATAAGACCCTGACATTCGTACAGAGCTAATTGATTGCACAGGCATTTGTAAACATGATAAAATTGCATAAATGTCATTTATTAAGCTTTCCAATACAGATGAATACTTTGATGGTCAGAAAGTCAACACCAGGACTGGACGGCAGGACGCCTCTGTGATGCCTCCCCTTCGTGAACAAACAGCCTCTTCCCCCCAAGCAGTTTGGTCTCCCCAAACCGGGAGACCTGAGTTAAGGTGCATTCAGCCGCACTCACCACAGCCCCACCTACCAGCCTGAGCCGGCCCGACAAGGGGACTCATCACAAGACACGGATCAAAGTCTGAGCCAATGGCTGCGTGTTAGGTCACGGCCAACCCTAGAAGCCTGTGGCTGCTCCAGATGCCCAGAATGCATCCGAGACCAGCGGGAGGTCCGTGTGTGCCACAGTCTGAACTTCAGAAGACCTGGAAGGACCCCAGAGGCTAACAAGGCCAAGCACAAACGCCCCACCATCGTGGGCCACCTTCTTAGGACGGCTGTGAGGGGTGATAACTAGCCTCCAGACACACAACCACCAGCTCAGACTGGCCCCCCTCTCCACTCTGCGAAGACAGGAAGTCCACCACAAAGAGCCCCGATGTCTCCCCACAGATGGGCACTCGGACAGCGTCAGCTGAGGGTTGTGAGAAGGAAGGAGGTGGGCACCCTGCCCCCCACCACAGACACTGAAAAGGGAGACCCTGGCCAGCACATTCGTCAGTCATTAACACTTAAGGAAAAGCACAGCCATGACAGCCCATATGAGAGCAAGCAGGAAAGGGGCAGATAGTGGGTCTTTGTGCATTGGGGCACTAGTGGTCAGCGACATCCTAGGACAGACAGGAAGGGAGGAGCAGCAGCGGCAACAGCAGTGAGAGCCACACAAAGACCCACTATCCTTCAAAGCTTTACCCAGAACGGCGAGGTTTAAGTCAGAACCCCCGCCCAGAGCCCCCGCCGGCTAATGTGTGCCCACGGTGAAGGCCTCTCAGGGGGAGGAGCCGGCGACCAGGGCGCCTGCTCGGCCTCCACGCTAGAGCCAGACTGGGAGGATAGTGGGTCTCTGAGGAACTTTCACGCTGGAAGACAAGAGCGAGTCCTAAAAGAGAACAAAGGAGGGATAAATGAGCCGGACAGATAGCAGTGCAGGGCAGGCGCTGGCGAAGGGGCAGAGCACGAGGCCTGGAGGGCCCCGCCCCCATCATGGACTCCCCGCCCCCCAACACGGACGCCGGCCTCCTCTCCCCTTTCACGCCAAGATCCCTCCCGCTTCTGTGGGCAGGGACCTCCTTCCTCTCCATCCCCCGGGTCTGCGCACAGTAGGCGCTCTGTGACCCGTGGCTCAGGGATCACACACGCCGTAGACTAGAATTCTAGTCATGGAAAAGCTGACGACAAGCTCTCCCAGAGCAGCCTCGGAAGGGACCCCCAAAGGCGCGCTTCACTGGGGACCAGCCAAGAGACGGAACAGAGGAGCGTTTTCCAGCACTTCCCTCGGCCACACCTCGCCCTGCCTTCACACTGCCCCCTCCTCAGAGGTGTGGTCTGAGCTACCCGGAAAGGGCACCTGTGCTGGGTCTTGGGGTACTGCGGCAGCCATCAGGAATGGGGAAGCGGCAGAACACCCTGCCAAGGACCCAGGAGAAGGAACACGGGGGCTAAGACGCAGACAGGATGCCAAGCACAGGGAATGGGGCCGCCGCACCCACCTAGGTCGCTGTCTCTGCTGCAATCCTACCTACTTTAACCTCGTGCCTTTAAAAACATGATTCAAGAAGGGGCCCCTCCCACGGCTTCACCAAACAGACCCCCCCCACCCCCATCACCCTGCTACTGCAGGTCACAAAAAGTGAGCTGCACAGTCAGGGCTTCGGGGAGGTGGGGACCAGATGCGCGGCTCAGCGACCCGACGAAAATTAAATCCAGAGAATGGAGGAGTCTAGCGCAGGTGGAAATGAGCCCTCATGGGCCTGGCAACCAGAGCGGCACAGGGTGCACAGGGGGCAGGCGTCCGTCCATGGCTGCCTCCCTCCTCCTCCCTCTCCCCCGTTTCTCGGTCTCCCTCTGCTCTCATCAGGAACAGGGCAGGTGAAGCTCGCTCCCTACAAGCCATGGGAGGGAGGCTGCTCCATCACTGTCTTGGGGCCCGAGCTTTCACATGATTCATTCCAGGTCCTACGCTACACCCCCAAGGACAAGCCAGAGCCCCACAGGGGCCACGAGGGCCACCCAGGGGATCCAGGAAAGGCCCGGGCACTTCCCAAACCTGCTGTTCTCTGGGAGGCTGGACGGGAAGCGGCCAAAGGGCTGCAGAGTGCTGGCTCCCCGGGTACCATCCAGAGGCCGAGTCTGCGTCTGTGCACGCATGGGACACTGAGGGGGGCGTGGCCACCACAGGCCTGGAGGAGCCCCCCCCCCCCCCCCCCTCGCATCGCATGGCTGCTACTCACACTGTGTGCTCGGGTCAGAGTCTGTGGTCATCTTCACATAGTTGGCAGGAAAGAGGCCAGTGACCCCGCCGATGTCTCCATGCCACCAGTCGGCATCGTCCTTGCTCAGGACGGTGATCAGCTGTCCCTTGGAAAAGCTGAGCTCGTCCTCATTGTTGGCCACATAGTCGTACATTGCTATGACCTGGCAGGCTGGAGAGGGAGAAGACAGAGTTGGGTGGTCAGGCGCCTCCCCGCCCTCCCCACCAACATCTGGCCCGTGGGAGGTGTCATGGGGCTCCGGGGCCTGGCACACGGCGGGCACTTCATAAGTGCCTAGTGCAGCACTCTACCCCCACAACTCCCCAGCACACAGCGTCTCCTCAGGCAGTAGGCATTCGTGGAGGCCGCTCTGTGCTGGAGTGGGGAAGCCCTTGGTTCTGGGTCAGCAGGGCGGTGGCGGAGCCAAGAGGGCCGGCCCATTAGGGCTGGCCTGTGAGCCCAGGTCACCCCTGACCCTGTGGCTGCGCCCTCTCGAGCTCTGAACCCAGGATAGGGGGCTAGGCGGTACCTGGCTGAGAGGCGGGGGTCCCTCTCTCACTGCCTGGGCCCAGGAGCTTCACATGGCTGGCTGGAAACCATCCCTTCTGCCGTTTTTTCCCTCTGGCCTGCAGAAAGGCTCAAGGTCAGGGGCCTAAAGCCATAGCCAAGGCTCCCGAGACCTCGCCCTTAAAGTGATGTCACAGCAAAGGCCTGAGATGGCCAGGCACAAGTGCCACAGAATGTCACTGCCTGACGGACTACTCCAGGGGGCCTTTCTCGGCCTGGCCCCGCCTGCACCCCCTGCCTGCTGCCTCTCCTCAGCCGGTCTCTCCCATTGGCAGGAAAAGTTGACTGTTTGGGTGCACTTGGCCCCCAACAAAGTTCATTTTCTAAACACAGCAGAACCTGTGGAGAGGAGCGGCAGATCCTCAAGGCCCTCCAGGTCCTCCGGCCTGCCCACATGGTCAAAGGCAGCAGGCCGGGTCCTTCTGGCCCTGAGGCCTGAGGTGGGGCTGGCCCACGGGCAGAAGGTAAGCCTGGCCCAGCCCTTTCTGTGGCCCCAGGCGGTGCCAGCGTGGCGGGAGGGCTGGCTGGGAGGAGGAGGGGATGGTTACCTGCAGCTCCCCTTGCCACCAGCCACTGGGGTTCTTCTTCAGAATCAGGATCAGCTGCCCAGGGGAGAGGCTGAGCTGCTCTGCCCCAGAAGCCGTGTAGGCAGAAGTCACCTGGGCGATTTCTGCAAAGACAGAGAGAAGGAGGGTGTCCCTGGGGCCAGACCCCACACTGCCGCCCCTCTGTGCCCCCTGCCTGCTCCCCACCTACCTGGCTTTCTGTTCAGGGCCCCAGCTCGGCCAGTGCTTCCCGGGGCCTGGAAAGGAAAGGTGACAGCTTTGGTCCACTGGTCCCTAAACAGCCCCACTCTGACAGAGCAAAGGGGGATCATCGATCCCAGTGTGAACCGCTTCCAATAATGGGGCTCCTGCCCTACCCCACTTCTCCCAAACCTGTCCTGGCAGGAGGCCCCCAGAAGAGGGCACCGAGTGTCCGAGGACGGCGTCCCGGGTGCTCTTGGGGCCTCCCGCCGCTCTGCGGCTGAAGCCTCCTGCCCACCGTCATCACCCTGCCCTTGTCTCCCTCCTGGGCTCAGGATGCTCCCCCAGCTCCAGACCGACTTCTGGGGCTGTCATTCTGCCCTCCTCTTTCCAGCTGAAACAAATGCTATGAAATGTTTTACATGCGAGGTGGTGCCAGGCCTATGCCGACTCTCTCTGTGGTTTGCTTCCCTGGTCTCCTAGGCAATAGGGAAGCTGCTGAGCTCAGACCTCCTCCCATCTCTATAACAACATGTCCTAGGCCACTCCCCAAGGTCCAGCTGCCTGGCCTCCGGCCACGAGCCATCCACCTGGTCCTCTATTTGCCACCTTAGGTTTTTGGCCAAGGGGTGTCTCAGATGTCAGCCTGTGTCTGTCTGTGCTTCACCACTGCCCAAAAGAGGAACAGAGAGGATGTCGCCCCCTTTGGCTCGTGCTACCTTTCAAAGCACACAGTAGGTACCTCACAGATTCCTGACCTAACAAGAAAGAGCAGAGCCACGGACGCACGAGAGATAACTAGCCTGCCCATAAGGCCGCAGCTGGCTGGGCGTGTGCCTTTCCTTGGACCCAGCGGGTCACACCTTCCTGCCTTCCCTTCTTGGGGCTGGAAAGATGGCTGGCAGGAGAGATCCAGTGGAATCCTCCCTCCAGACTGGACGGCCCAGCCCCCCAACCCAGGGGGGACACCCGGCACTCTGCTCCTATGTCCCCACTCGTAGAAGCTCCCCGAGGGCAGGGCCTGGCACAGAGGAGAGGCTTCATAACTGTCTGACTGATGACAATGTCAAGGCAGCACAGGTGCTCTAACGCTGCAGCACAGTGGCTCCCCCAAGGTGCAGACAGAGGATGGTGGGCATTCTGCCTGGCGGCCAAACCGGACCCTGGTCAGCTCCCCTCCGAGGCACAGCACCCCCGCGCAACTCTACCTCAGCCTCCTTTGCTCGGACATAATTGGATGGGAAGATGCCGGCTCGGCTGTCGATGGTCCCCGTCCACCACTCCCCGTCCTTCCGTGTGACCAGTATCTCCTCCCCCTCGGTGAAGGTCAGGTCACCGGGCTCCGAGCTCGAATAAGAGTAGAGGGCCACATATTCTGCCAGGAAGGAAATGGAAGTGGCCGCTTGGCTAACAACAGATTGGCCTGACTGGCCAGGGTCGAGGCCCTACGACCAGTCACACGGCTCCGCCCAGCCCACCCCCCCGCCCCCAAGTCTGACCCTGTGCCAGGAGCTCTAGGCCTGGGAGTCGTTACCTTACTAACAGAGATTATCTTGCCCTCCTCAGTACAAGGCACCATGTTGTTGAAACATCATCTCAACCCTGGGAGCCAGGGCTACTATGATGCCAGGCCAGGGCATCCTGGCTGCCCTGCCCAAGGGGTCTGTGACCCTATCCTGCTCTGGGACCAAACATAAGGTGCTCTGGCTCCAAACCTGGCTTCTGGGCCTCCCTGGACATTCCAGACCCAACTGACCTCTCAGTTCATCTCCAACCTTGGTGCCTCAGCCTCATCCTTTCCTGGTTGGCCCCTTGGCCACCAACACCCGTTCCCATTGCCCCCCTCCCAATGCAATAGTTACTTTGTATCTACCTGTAAGCGTACGCGCATGTGCGCACACAGTAGGGATGTGACGGATGATTTAAAATTGCGAGCCCCTCCCCTCCAAAGGACCGATGCCCAGGGCGGCTCGTGGCCAGGGGGCAGACCCTTACCTTCTCCCAGTGCTGGGCCCGTGCCACTCGGCTTCCGCTGGATGCTGGCATAGACTGCTTCTGGTCTGTGGGCAAAAACGAGAGGGGGTTAGGGTAGTGACACCGGGTGGGTGGCGGGAAGTGCCTCCCCGAGAGCGCCCGCCCCCCCCCCCCCCCCCATCCCCTCCAAGGCCCACAAGCTCCATGTCAAGGCTCCTCAGATGTCCGATGGGCCCAGCGAGCACCTGCGCTCACTCAATCATCTGCTCCTTTGTTGGCTTATTCTTTCATTTGGCTGCTCACTCACTCACTCATTCACCCTGTCTGCCCGGGGTCATTCCCAGCCCCACCCTGCTTTCTCCGTCTCCTGGCTGCCAGGCCACGCCAGCCACCCCTGGGCCTGGGGAGCGCCACTGAGCCTGCCAGCTCTGACCCTCGCCGTCCTGCCTGCAGCCTCCAATGGCCAGAGCGCTGTGCCGTGTACCCAGTCGGTGCCACACAGATGTCAGTCAGTCAACACCGAGTGCCTACTACGTGCCGGGAGCCACTGAATGCCAGGGGCGTGATGAGTCTGTGATTCCTTTAAGCCCCACATGATGCATCCAGGGGGTGCTGAAGGACACAGAGTCCTGAGTTCTAATCTGGCCTAAGACGCCACTAGTTGGGTGACCTTGGCAAGTGACTGAACCTTGGTCTGCCCTGGGGTCCTCACCTGAGAACTGGGGATCCTGACAGCCCCTACCCCCCCAGGGTGGTTATGAGGATCTACAAAGCTTCTGGCACACACCCTTCCATCCTTGCTCGCCCCCGTCCTCAGGGAGGGGAGTCACGGCTGGGGAGGCGGCGCAGCCAAGCCTCAGACCCTCCGGCCGTGTCGCTCAGCTCATCTATGGGATGGGTGCCCCCCCAGCTTGTGAGGGGCTGGCTGGGGAAGGTGCCCAGCACGTCCTGAAGCACGGCTGACACTCGCCATCATTACAAAGATGAAAGAGCCAGGCCAGACACGCCGGGGGAGATCCAGGGCAGGGGCAGCCCCCCCTCAGAGGCAGGGACTTCGCCTGGCTTGGAGTGGGCCCCTAGCAGGGGTGTGCAGGGCTCGTCTTGGCCCGGACGCAGCTACTCACTCTTCCTTCCTCGTTTCCGGCCCCGCGATGATCTTGACATAGGACTTGGGGAACCAGCCCCTGCCTCCGTGCACCGACCCAAACCACCAGTTTTCCTGCTGCTCCAGAACTGTAATGATGTCATGCTTGGAGAAATTCAGGTGGTTCTCCTTCTTGGCCGTCCAGGAACAGAGCGCCTGTGCTTTCAGGTTCTCTACCACCTGTCCCTGGGGAAGGCAAATCCAGGGGGTGCCTAGCTGTGCAGGGGTGACCTCCAGGTCCAATGCAGTGAAGTGGAGGCACGCCCTGTCAGGAGGTCTCCTGGCTGTGGTGATTAGGGAGGGGGTTGTGGAGCAAGGTTGTTTAGGATCTCAGTTAACTGAGAAGCAGCATGGCATGAAAGAGAAAGAGCTGACCTCAAAATCCCATGACCGGGGTCCAAGTCTCGCCTCTGGTGGCTACTGTCTGGGTGACCCTGAGCAAGTCACTAAGAACATGAGCACCTTTTCTGAGACTGCTAGTCAAAGGTGCCCGCCAGCTTGGGTAGGCAGGACTTCCTCCCTGGGAGACCCATTCGTACCCCTCACCTAAGGTTCTTTCTGTGTCCAGAATACAGACCACTAAAGATGGCACTGGAAGGGTCTGAGGGACTTGTGCTCCAGGGTCAAAAACTGAAGGAGCCCCATCACTACATGCCAAAGGCATCCCACCAAAATGATTATTTCTGATGGAAGTGCTAAAAACGCATGTTGTGCTTCAGATCTACCTGAGAGAAGTCAGGCCCAGCCCCATAACTCCCTACACCAAGAAGCCCTGAGCACCAGTGGCCATGTGGCTCCTGTTCCTGGCAGAGCTTCTGGGCAGGCCTGAACTCTGAACCCCCTGGCAGAGGCACAGATCGATGCCACACCCTGGGACAGGCAACGAGAAGAGGCAGAGAAGCCCAGCAATGGAAGGAAGGCCCACACACCTGTCCATGAACGGGAGATGCAGAACCTGGGGACACGGTGCGAGTGAATGCGGATTTCTTCTGCCAGCTGGCATTCACAGTGAGGGCAGAGAAGGGGACGTTCTGGTAACTGGTCTCTGCTGTGGGCTGTCCTGAAGGCTGCGATCTGCAGGGGAGCACAGGCAGACAAGTAAGCCCAGGGGCCGGACCCTTGGAGTGAGCCAGGGACCGCCCAGAGCTCCAGACTTACTCAGGAGGAGTGGATGAGGTAGTCTGCAGAGAAGGTGTCGGAGGCAGCAAGGCCTTCTTGGGGGACACCAGCTTTTCGCCGGCTGACACCTTTTCAACATAGTTTCCTGGGAACCAGCCACAGTGTCCTTGAAAGCGGCCATAAAGCCAGCCAGGTTCTCCAGTGGTTGTTTCATCCACCTAAAGAGAAGAGAATGGCTGGGGTGACATGCAGGATCATCCATTTGGGGCAGGAGGTTGAGGACGGGCGCCCATCGTGGGTACATCGCCATGGGGCTGCCCAGCCATGGCCATTATTGAGGCCTTTCAGAGCCTCGACTGGTAGGCCAGGAGCAGACTACGCTGGAAGGGGCAGGGGGGCGGGGTCGGGGGTAAGACCACTCTCCCTACCTGCACGATATCTCCGGCCCCGAAGCTCATCTCGTCATGATTCCTCGCTTCAAAGGTATACAAGGCCCTGTACTGCACCCAGCTAGCCGGCTTCCTGGGGTCAGAGGCACCAAGGGCCTCCCCTAACAGAGAGGACAGTTTTCAGCCCTTGCCACCTCTGAGCACCCTGAGGCCCAGCTCCCCTCGTGACGAAGGGCGGCCAAGGAGGAGCAGGGGCGTGGGCCCCAAGGGCTCCGTTGGTTCTGGGCCCCCAGTCGATGGCAGAGCTGGCTCTGCCCCAGATGCTCGCCCCCCAATGGTGGCCTCCCCTCAGGCCCCCTGCCCACTTTTACCCCCTTCCTCAGCCTCACGTGGCTTGTTCTCAGCTCTTGGCAGCTCTTGTTGGGCTTTCTCTTCCTCCTCCTTCTTCAGGTTCTCCCTCCAGAGGCTTTCCTTTCCTTGCTTTGCTCTCCTTAAATATGAAGAACAGGGCGTGTTTCCTGGGGCACCTGCTCCTCCCTGAGGGAGGCCCTGAGCCAGGTGCCCCAGGCCCAGCAATACGCAGACAAGAGGACAGCACAAAGGCCTGGCCAGGGCCCCTTTCTTCTCTTTCAAGCAGCCGCCCCAGCTGCGGGTGAAGGGATGGCTCTTGTCCTCACTGAGGGTCGTCCCTCCACCTGGAGCCTCCTGCACATCTCCCCTGGCTCCCCTCCCAAGACCCCAGTCTATTGTCTGCTCCTGCAGAGGATGGGCGCTCTCATGGACAACAGGGGGGTTGCGCACCCTCTGGACCCCTCGCGTGCCCACTGCCTTCCTTCACCTCTCTCTTGTTGGGAGGCCTCTGAGCGGAGGCCGTATGGGAGGACCTGTGACCCGAGGAATAGAAGGGTCACTAGGCTAATGGGCTGTGGGATGGACGTGCGGACCCTTCCAGATCTCGTCTGTCCTATTTCCTGTGGTAAAAGAGCCTGAAGCCCCAGAGCAGAGGGGAGGCCAGGAGAGGTGGCTGGGAGCCTTCTTGAGGAGCCCTTTCGGAACCTTCTGACCCCAAAGAAAGGAGATGCTAGGACCCAACCCCATGCGCTGCCCAGCTTGGCCGGAGTACAAACACCGGAGAGTCGCTCTAGGCAGCTCTGCCCCCGATCCGCCTCATTCTATCAGCCTGAGGCTGTGCACTAGGGGCAAGGTACCAGGCCAGCTCTCAAGGATCCTGCCTCACATAAGCGGGCCTACCCTCAAGGAGCTTCCACGACCATGCTGCACGTGGCGTGGCATGCGGCTCCAACTCCCCCATTGGCCTTCTCGACATCTGATGAGCTAGAGGCACCTGAGGCAGGGGGGTGTGCTGGCTAGAGCCTACGACATGCTCAATCTCAGGAGGGAGGTGTGGAAGGGCCAGGCCAGCCCCGTGTCCTGCAGAGAGACGGAAGGATGGTGGCCCATGCCCTGCCTCACCTTGTGGCAGCCTCCTCCTCCAGCTTCTTTCTGTGGGTCGCCTCTGCCCTCTTCCTCTCCATCTCCCTCAGCTTCTCCCGCTTGATCAGGTTGAGCTGCTCCAGGGCTAGCTGCTGCGTGCTGTAGTTCTCTCTCAGCTCCTAAGGACCAAGAGGCAAAGTCAAGAGACTGAAAACGCGACGAGGCATCACGGCAAGCACAAGGTGGGCCTGAGCAGAGCCTCGAGAGAGCACTCGTGGCCTCAGCTGCCCCTCGGGCCGGGCAGCTCCTGCACACACAGGCGAGAGGGCTGGATTCCCTTCATTTCCAGTGACCATGAACGCTGTTTGTAAAGGGGAGAGTCTGGCTTCCCAGGAAGTCTCCCAGAGACCATTTTCAAAAATTAGAGACCAACTGCCCACTGGGCCCGTTTCTGGGTGGGCTGCAGCGAGTGACCTGTCTTTTCACACTGTGTGTATCTCATCACCAATTCACTAGAGGCCTGAATTATCTCCACAAGGACAAAGGGTTAGTTCAGAGAGAACTTCCTCAGAAGGGCCTTTAGAAGAAGCAATCACCGCTCAAGCATCTGGGACAGCGAGCAGGATGGGCAATCCCGACTGCTCCATGGCAGACCTTGGTCATCACTCTCACCACACACATGCACACACACACACGCAATCCCAACTGCTTGTTCCATGGCAGACCTTGGTCACCACTCTTACCACACACATGCACATATACACACACATGCACACACACGCAGTCCTGACTGCTCCATGGCAGACCTTGGTCATCACTCTCATCATACACACATATGTGCACACACACACACACACACACACTCTCTCTCCTTCCCCCCCCTCCCAAACTAAACATCACCAAGTTCTTCTATTTTTCCTGGACATTCTCCAGCTTCTGAAGTACCCACTGCTTTACATTCCCTCACCCACTGTCCACACCACTAAGGACGCCTTCTCCAGGCATTATACTGATCTGGGACAACTACCAACTCACCCAATGGCCTTTTCTTAGTCCTGGTCTAATTACTGGGCCTCTCTTGCAGAAGCTGACCTCACTGACTGCCTGCCACCCATCTGACCTCGGGAAGCCTTATCTCACCAGCCCATGACAAGATTCATCTCCACAATGCACATACCAAATGTGACCAGCTGACCAACCTTTGCCTGAAGATGCCAGGGTGGGGGAGCCCCCTATACTAAAGACACCAAAGAGAAATCTTTCTCTATAAGGCAGCAGCTGGGGGCGCCACAGAACAGAGTGCCAGGCCTAGCATCAGGAAGATTCTTCTTTGACTTCAAATCTGGCCTCAGACACACACTATGTGACTTTGTTGGCCTCAGTGGGGGAAGGCAGTAGCAGACCACTCTGATAATTTTGCCAAGAAAATCCCAAATGGGGGCACAGAGAGTCAGATTCCACTGAGACCACTGACCCAGCCCAGTATCTCCAGTGAATTTCTGAGCCTCACCCTCGGATCTGCGGATCACCTCAGCTCGCCTGAGGCCCTCAGACCCTCGGTCACCACCTCCCTCTTCTCTCCTGGGACGCACCCCGCCTTGGCCTCCTCCAAGAACACTCTCATCTGGCTCCCTCCTGCTCGGCTGACACCGGGTCTATGTGACCTCACTGCCCATCCTGATTCCATTTCCCGCGGTGGAGGCACCAACCCTTTCGGCTCCCCTTAAGCTTCACCCCACCCAGACCCGTTCTCTGCTCTGCACTGAGACGCCTCCAACCCCTTGGGAGTTTCTCAGGCTGCACTCCCACAACTCAACGTCATTCTCTGACCTCTTCTACTTCAGCCCAAGAACGAGTCGGTTAGGAGATGACGCTGGGGTCAGCCACTGGATCCTGGGTCGAGCGACCATGGCAAAGCCCCCGCAGTGCCGGAGGAGCAGCCTCTCCTCCTAACGCTCCCAGAGCTGGGCCGCCACCACCATCTGAGACCCTGTCACCGCAATGAAAGCTGCCGTCTCCCTGTCCTCCTCGGACCTCCGATGCTCCCTGCTGCTTTTGGTACCTTAGATTTTTATTCCATTAACAGCTGAAATACCACGTCCTGACAGTGGAGATTTAGATGAAGTTTTAAACAACATGGATGCTGACCGGTGCCGATCCAGCCAGATGTTCCACCCAATCTTTAAGGAGACTGCTAGTGCCAGTAAGGAAGAACAGCCAAACAAGAACTGAGCAGCGTGTGCCTGAGTAGAGGCTGATCAGCACTCAAAAATCGCCCACAGAGACAGGAGCAGCAAACATCCTGCCCTGAAACTCTTCCAGAATGGAAGGACGAGGAAGAGAGAACACAGGGTCGGGTCACGACAGCCACAGCGGATAACATCAGGCCACGAAAAGGCGACCCTACTCAAGAAACTTTTGCCCTGGAAGAAATCAGACGTCTTGCCCACAGTGAGACAGCAATGGCTGGTCATCTTCAACAAAAGGGCTCAGATGACGAGAGCAGCAAGTGTTCTGTGCAATGCCTGCGTCTTCTTCTCTGCATCCGACTCTGTTTGGAAGCAGAAGGATCCGGTGGAGACAAATGATCCATAAGGCCCTGATGAGCCGCTCCAGGCACGGCAGGCCTGGGACCTGAGCAAATCTAGCTCGTGCTTGCACCCAGGAGAAATGCTTTCCTCCTGTTGGGGAAACAGCATCTGGGAATGGAGAGGAGCTGACAAAAGGGGAGGGCTGCCCTCCCTCATGCTTCTCCGCCTGAGCGAGGCAAGTCTGGGGGCCCCCAGAACGAAGCCGCCCAGCCGCCAACAAGCAAAAAGGGCAGAGGGAGCTCTCGAGAGCGGCTTGTGACAAACGCCTCTGCCTGGACAGAAGACACTGGCAGACCGCCCCGCGAGAGACGCTGCTTCAGGCACGAGGGATCAGTGGATTCCAAACAGGATGAAGCAGCTGGGAAAATGCAGCCTGGTCCTGACCCCACGGATGCTGCCCTCGGACAGTGCACTCAAGATGGAGCAAAAAGTCCACCAGGGAGCTCCTTTCAGAAACCGGTGCCCAGAGGGGACGCACCGTGCCAGCGGCAGCCACAACTCTGACAGACTTGGCTCTTCTCAGCAAGGCCATGCTCCCGGAACACTCCAGAAGGCTCGTGATGGGGAATGCATCCACATCCAGAGAGGGAACCCCAGAGTGCAAACACAGGGTCCCTTCTTTCTCGTGGCTCCTCCCACCAGTTCTGACTGTCCTTTACAACATGACTAATGTGAAGATGTTTGATATGAATGTATGTGCAGGGCCTGTGTCAGATTGTCTGCTGTCTTGGGAAGGGAGGAGAGGAGGGAAGGGGAGAAAATTCAGAACTCAAAATCTTATGGAAGCGAATGCTGAAAACTAAAAGCGAATTTAAAACAATAAAAAAGGAAACCAGCAGCCAGTGAATACAGGTATAGCTCACTGAGGGAGAGATGAGCTTTAAAGACCTGAACAAAAAATGGGAAGCCTTTCAAACAACAGCATCAGACCATGCGCCGGAAACAGTAAACCTACATTTCCATAATTCTAGATGCATTTTTATTTTGAACAAACTAAAAGAAAGGTCTGGGTTAAAAAAAAAAAAAAAGGTGCTGGGCCTGAAGAAGAGCTGAGTTCAAGTCTAGTCTCAGATACTCACCAGTTGTGTGACCCTGGGTAAGTCACTTAACCTCTGCCTGCAGAGTGGGGATCACAGCAGCACCTACCTCTGAGCTGTTGCGAGGAGTGAATGAGCTAACACAGTAAAGAGCTTTGTACAGGGCCTGGCACAAGATGGGTATTTAATAAACGCTCATTTGTTTTCCTTCTTCTCCCCTGTTCTCACTGTCACTCAGAGGCTCAGCTCCTGTCCATGAACCAGGCTTGTGGTCAATGACCCTCAGGGCCCCAGCCCTGCCCAGCCCCTGGGAGCTTCTAATCTGGAGAAGGCCCAGTGCTCAGTGTGCTCCATGACACACACACAGCTCTCGTTCTCAATCCCACTTCTTGGAGAGGCTGGTCCAAACCTTACCCTCCTCAGCCCCGAGCTGCCAGGCTCTCAAGATGACCTCACCTTCCTCCTTCCCAAGGTCATCGTGGCCCCAGCACACAGCGCCCTCAAAGTACCCTCCTCTCTTTCAAATCCTCGACATTTTCCCATCAACTAGCTTCTTCCCTGCAGCCTTTTAAACACCTCCAAGCTCCCTGTCCTGAAAACCCCGAGGCCGCGAGACCCAGCATCCATATCTCCTCTCCTTCTCGGCCAAACTTCCGCAAAAAGCTGTCTCCACTGGCCGCTGGCATTTCCTGCCCTCTGGCCCGATGCTGGGCAGCCTGCACAGCCTGGCCTTTTTCCCAGTAGGTAGACCTTCCCCGACAGGAGCATCAGTTCCTCTGATCAACTGTGTTGTAACAGGGACACGAGGTCGTGCCCCGTGCTGGTGACCTTATGGCCACCAGCCAGGCTGGCGCCTAGAGACCCAAGCGGGGCAGGGGACAAAGCTGAGGCTAGCCTCCGCTCGCCCCTGTGGGTCTTTTCCATCGTCCTCTTGGATCCAGTCCAATGTTCTGGCCTACTGAGATCTTGGTGGATATGACCACCGGCCGGCCCTGTCCCCCCAGACAGCCTCTACTTCTACTTTTAGGCTATTGTGGGCGTCTCCTGTCATTTCCAAGAGAACATATTCCATACTGCTGTGGGACAACCAAGAACAAGTTTGGCAGCCGCCCATGCAGAGCGCGGAACACGACACGCACCATCAGGTGAGGGGGCGGCGGCTTTGGGCTGGGTTTTTCCCTCTGCTCTTCTCCCAGTCTCTCCATCTATGTCTGTCTGTCTCTAAGAATTCTTTGCTATAAGGGGCAGTTCTCTAGGAGGAGACAAGAAATGGAAAGGGTTGCTGGGGGAGTCTACACAGTGTAAAGCCCAATGACATCAACAACAAAGCTGTTAAAGAGAATCCAGTCGATACAAGACTCTGGTTTTTGGACATCCTGATGGAAAGAAAAGCCGCAGCATCTAAAAGACTCAGCCGACCAAATACAACCAAGCTCAAGGATGCGGTTTCAACAGGGCCACAAAGGACGCCCGGGAGTGGAGCACAAAGCACAGGCCGTTCTCCTCCTCGAGTCGATGGCTTCCTCATGCCGGCTGCCGGCCTGCGCTCTCGAGGACAGACATGATGGCATCCCTGTGCTAGAGGCGAGTCATGACGCGTCCGAGCTTGAGCCCCTTGGACGCATCCCACACGCACACGCACAGAAGCAGATTGTCAAAGAAACCAGAAGCAAGGAAAGGATGTGGAGAAGCGTGAGAACCCTTCCACAGGCTGGTCCACGAGGACCCCGACAAGGCTCAGGCAGCTCCCTCCTCCTAGGGAAGGAGGACATGCTCTCGCCCTCTGACCCTGCCTAAGAGCTGACCATGCTTCTGCCCCCTGGACGATGCTTTTGCTCCACAGATTTTCAGTTCCTGGGGGCTATGTGGGGCACAGGCCCAGAAATGCCCCTATCACTGAACCAACATCTGCCCGGTGCATCCCTGGTGCCTGCTCCTGCAGCTGCCCCCTTGCCCCTGCACCACTCACGAGCCTCCCATCTGCCGTCTACATAAGATGTAGCCCTCTTCTTCCTATCCTGGGTCCGAGTCATGGGGGAGCTCCTGCTGACCGGTCCAGCTCCTGGCCTGCTCACAGGCCTGAGCCTCGGCCTGCACGCACCTTAGTCATGTCCTCCAACCTGAGCCTCGGCCTGCACGCACCTTAGTCATGTCCTCCAACGAGTCCCTTTACAATGCAGTTCAGGGCACCTCCAAACAGGACCCTCCTCCCTCCTCCTGCAACCTCCCTAGGAGACTCCCCTCCCGTGCACCGATTTTAGCAGACGTGCGGCTCCCCGCTACAAAACGTGAGCTCTTTGAAGGCAAGGACAATTTAATTTTCAGCATATCCCCAGGGACATGTGCCAGGCACAAAACGGTGACTAAGCCAAAGGTGATGTCTAAGCTTGGGCTACATTGGTGGGCAGAGCTCTGAAGGAGGGAGGGGGCAAGGTCTCAGAGCTGATCCCACAGAGGATGAAGGAGGAGCAGGAGCGGTGGAAAGGAACAGCGACATGTCAAGTGTGCCTGAGGACAATGAGAAGTGGGCTCCAGGCCGAGGCATCAACGTTCCATTGGGCACTGGGCTCGGTGATCTTGGGGGGTTGACTCATCCTGGCCTACGTGAGGCGCTTCCTCCCCTACCTCCCAAAAGGCAGCAGACAGCAGGGAACAGCTACAAGCAGGCTTGGGTAGCCCAGGGCCAGCAACGGTTTGGAACATTGGCCTCTACCTCTCCTGTGACTGACGGGCCATCCGAGCCAACAGTGCCTCCCCTCGAGGGGCTTCTGTTTGACTGGGAACGCAAAGTGTGACCTGCTAAGTGTATGAGACTAGGACAGGAAGGAGGATGTGCTGTTGCCCTCTGACCCTGCCTAGGAGCTGACCATGCATCTGCCTCTGGCCAATGGCAGCCTTAGCCCCTGCTGTGAGCAACTGGCCACCAGAGCTGCCGGGGTGCCTCGGTCCAAACACCCCTCATTAGAAGACAAGCCCCTTGGAGGCAGGAACCATCTCTCACTTAGCACCCATTCACTAAAAACCAGGGTTTAAGCAAAGGCTGCCTAGTGGAAGGGCCCTAGAACAGAAATGAAGGGAAAGGGAGGAACGTTCCAGCCAGGCAGAAAGATGGGGCACAGGGCCAGGGCCAGAGGCAGAAGAGGGGCCCGAGGGGAGCCCCTCGGAGCCTGGAACCCCATTTCTTTGTCTTACCTGACAAACCACTCTGTCCCTGGAGGCCTGGTTCCCAGACCTCGCTTTCTGCTCAAACACTGACTCACCCCTGACATCAACTCCCAGGAGTGCAGGCTCAGCCCATTCCTTTCTCAGCCCCCCAGAAAGGCAGGGAGGGTTTGGCCAGAGGGCCATGTCTTTGCTTCAGGCCCAGCCAGTCAGAGAGCAGAAGGCTAGGAAAGCGAGCAAAAAGAACAAAAGGTCCACAGGGTTTGAGCAGCAGGGGAAGGCAGAGGCGCCTCAGGCAGGAAAGTAACCTTAAGTAAGAGGAAGAGGTGGTGGAGACAGCTGAGCAGGGACAAAAGGCACCGCAGCATAGAGTCATCGAGAGGCACACGCTGAAAGATAAGGCAGACAAAAAGCCCAATTAACCCTGCGAGGCCCAGCGTGGCGAGACCCAGCGTGGCGAGGCCCAGTGTGGCGCCTCGGGACCCTGGCCTCTCTCCACGCTCACACATGGCCGCTCCTGGGCGGGCAGCCATCAGAAAAGCGGGCTCCCGGCTCCATGGCCATGCAATGGAGCCAGGGCTAGCCCCTGCTTCAGGGAGCAGCCCACTGAGCATGGGCAGGACACTGGCACAGATGGGGTGGCCGGACAGGCCTCTGCACTCTAGGCACGGCCTGCAGAGAAGGCCGGGCCGCTGGCCATCGCCGCAGAGGAGCACAGGGCTTGGGAGCTCCAACCGCTGAAATCCACTGGGCACAAGGCAGGGCTCGCCTCCGCTGCCCCACCCCCCTTTCCCTTCACCCAAGCTTGAAGCTGGGGTCCCTCAGAGGAAGCTGCTGTGAAGGCCTCCACAAACCAAACCTGATTCTTCAGCACCAAAGGGGTAAAGATGTTGAGCCTGACCCGAGCATGCACAGCCGGTCCCCAGGGGCCCGGGGCCCTCCCAGAGGGCTCACCTGCAGCTCACTGTTGAAGGCGTCCATCTCAGACAGCTTGGCAGCCGTCTCTCTCTCCAAGGCATCCAGCTGCTCCTTCAGTCTTTGGCAGAGACCCTCCTTCTCCAGAGACTTCTTGTGAACAGCCTCGATGCCCAGATCTGAAATGCGCACACACGTGGAATTCGTATCAAAGGCCCTGCGAGCTTGAGGTACTCTGAGGCTGGGGCCAGGCTCTCAGGTGGGCCCCCAAACCAGGGAAGGGCACACGTGTCTTCTTAGCCAGCCCTACAAGGGAGAAGGAGAGGGAGCGGCTCCCAGGGCAGCCTCAAGATGGCCAAGAAGGGCCCGAGTGCAGACCCGGCCACTGGTACTGCCTAGCTGGTGGCCTGGGGCCTGCCTCAGTCTCCTCACACATAGAGGAGAAATGGCATCAGCACCAACTCACGGGGCTGTTACAAGGATCAAGTCAGATAATATCTGTATGGAGCCGGTGCGGTGCCCAGCACATGGTAGGTGCTTGGTGCTGGATGGCAGCACGCAGTCGGCCAGCCTGGGAGGCGGGAGCTGGCTGTGCTACTATCCGGGGCACAACACACCTGTATAGACGTGGACTACTCAGGAAGGAAAAGCAGGCAGGGCCAAGAGGGACTTTCCCTGAGGTCAGCCAGTTACTCAGTCTATAGTGGACAGAACACTGGCCCTCGAGTCAGGGAGGCTGGGTTCAAATACCGCCTCAGAGACCCTCTATCTGTGTGACTCTGGGCAAGTCACCGTAGTGGGAATGGGAATCTGACTCCAAAACCCCCAGACTATTAAGCACCTACTGTGTGCCTCACACTGCAAGGTGCCAAGGATACACAAAAAGGCCAAAGACAGTCCACAAAACAGGACGAAGCCCGGGTCAGAGACCGAGGGCCCCAAGACGTAGCTCCTGCAAGCCCAGCTTGTCAGGGCTGATTTGGGGCTCTGGAGGAGCCGCGTGCACTGCTATGTAGATCACTAACAGCATTAACCGGACATTCTGTAGCGCCATAAAGCTGGCCAAGTGCTCGCCATGTATCTCATCAATCCTCATGAGGCAGGTACTAGTCTCAGCCCGTTTTACAGGGGAGGAAGCTGAGGCCCAGAGAAGTTTGCTGATTTATCTAGGACCACACAGCTGGCAAGCATCTAAGGTGGGCCTGAACTTGGGCCTCCCTTCCCCTCACTGATGGTGGAGAGAAGGGTAGAAAGAGTGAGAGAGAGAAGAGGCAGGAGTCAGAGGCCTCCTGCCCCAGACCAAGACAAGCTCCTCCTGGATGTGGGATGTGGCACAGGGGTCTCTCCAATCTAGGTCGAGAGGAAGTGTTCACAAGGAAGCCCAACATAGAAAAGACAGAATGGACGGCTTTCACCCAGTACAATGTAGAAGGTTTTGGAGAAATAAAACTGATGTAGCTCAAATGAGAAGGGAAAGGCAACAGTGAAAAATGTGTCCTCCTCTCTCTGACAATGGTCGTGGCTCCAAAACAGATTGCTGTATTCAAATTTAGGAGCCTAAAGGTTACCAGCCAACTGACAAATGACCGAAGCATATGTGCCAGCAGTTCTTAAAGGAAGAAATCCAGCCATCAACTACGCAGAAAAAACCCATTCCCATTCATTCACTGATAATTAGGGAAATATGAATGAAAGTATACAGAGGCCCCCATCAGACTGGCAAAGACCACCAATCCTTGAGGGCAGCCCTGGGGCAGAACACAGGCCTAGTTGGGGACCAAGCCCGGAGAGGGACTGAACAGAGCGAGAGGGACTGAACAGAATGCAGCCTCCCAGCCGTCCCCAGAGCCCGGGCCTATGCCCTAGGGAGAATCAAGAAAGAACCTGAGGACATATGTACACAAAATGCCCCCATGGCCCATCAATAGGTGCAGGTTCAGAGGAACCTGGACCAGGGACTCAGAGGGGACTGAGAACCAGGGGAAAGACTTTTGTGCAGACCCTCAAGCCACAAAAAGTCCTCGCCCCAAAGGCTCCCTCAGGCAGGAAGATACGAGCACAGTCCATGACGGCATCACTGTGCTAGTTCACCTGTATCTGATGAGGGTTGGGCTTTGCTTTTTTAATGGGGGAGGTGGGGGAGAGAACCAGAGAGAAAACTAATACTTATTAATAGAATAAAAGAGAAAGCCATTGAGAGAGCAAGGCCTGGGGCTGAGGGCTCAGGAAGAGCCTAGAAGAGCTGCCTCCAAGAGCATGGCTGGAGAGGCCAGTATGGGGCTAAGGGGCCCTGCTCCTTCCGCTGGGCACCAGCAGGGCTTGGGGAGGGCCAGGCAGGAAACTCACGGGCTGAGCTGTCTGGCTGCAGGTGCTGAACTTTCTCCTGCAACCTCTGCTTCTCGGGCACCAAATAGACGAGCTGGTTCTGAGATTCCTTACAGAAAAACAAGAGCAGCCTTTCACTGGGGATGCCCTCTTCCAGCAGGCTGCCCCCTCTGCCAGCCCCTCCACACCCCAGGCCCCGGGGCAGCACAGAGACAGGAGCACAGCATCACCTGAAGTTGCTGCTGAAGCTGTGTTATCTCCAGGACCCCCAGGTCACACCGCTTGTCCAACGTGTCCAGCTCACTCCGCCGAGTCTGCTTTCTTTCTCTCATGTCCTCGAGTCTCCCTGAGATCTGCTGATGCTTGCCGTTCTGTCCAAAGGCCAAGAGAGCCAACGATCAGGGCATGACAATAGGACAAGGAACCTTCCCTAGAAGAGGAGAGCTCCTTGGAACTAAACAGGGCGATGTCAGTCACAGACCTGATGGCAGGCATGAGTCGATAAGTGTTTATCAAGCTCCTACTGCGTGTCAGGCACTGCACTGAGCACTGGGGATGTGAAGAAAGGTAAAAGATGGTCCCTGCCCTTGAGGTGCTCGCAGTCTGATGGGAAAGGGGAGGGGGGGCCCTACAAACAACACACAACAGCCTCAGCGGGAGGCGAGGAAGAGAAGTTGGACTTGGCAGGAGGTTGGCTGGGACCCCAAAGAAGTGTGGAGGCCGTTTCCTCATCGCTGTCTCCCAGGACAAGAAGGCCTCACCCCAACCAAGGCTGTCCCCTCTGCCTGCACAGGAGAGGCCCTGCCATCCCACGTTCTCTGGCAGGTGGCCCCCTCCATCATCCCCCTCCCTCACTTATCTTCACTGTCTCTCCCCATGTCTCCTCCATCCTGAAAAAAACCTCCCTTGACCCTTCTGCTCCTGCTAACTGGTCCTCTTTCTCTTCTGCTTTGTAGCCAAACTCACCCAAAGGCCTCTGCTCTCCTTCCTCACTCTCTTCTTGAGCCCTCACAATCCAGTTTCCCACCTTACCCTTCCACCAGAACCACTCTCTCCAAAGTGACTGGCTAGCTCCAATGGCTTCATGCTTACCAGCCTCCCTCTCTACAGCCACTGAGCCTGCCGGCCACCCTTGATCCTGTCCTACAGCCCAGCGCTTCGTCCTGTCCCTCTCCTCTTCTCCCTCTAGATCATTTCTGTGGGGGATCTCCTCAGCTCCCCTGGACTTACTGACCGTCTCTGTGCTGATGATTCTAAGATCTGCCTGTCCTGCCCCAGTCTCTGCTGACCTCCAGTCTCTCCTCTCCAACTGCCTTTCAGACATCTACAACTGGACATCCAGTAGACAGCTGAAGCTCAACACGTCTAAAACAACTCATGCTCTTTCCCCCAACCCAGTCCCCTTCTGCCCTTCCCTATGACTGCAGAGGGTCACTCCCGGTCCAGAGGCTCCTAACTGAGAAGGCATCCATAAACTCCAGGGGCGCCTCATGACCTCCAGGAGCAGATACACAATGCTCCCTTGTGCTTCCAAAGCCCCACATCATCTGCCCCCTCCTGCCTCCCCAGTCCTTACATGCCCTTCCCATGATGTACACTCCAGAGCCCCTGCCTGGCTGCTCCTCCAACAAGACCCTTCATCTCAGGGCATTGTCTCTGGCTTCCTGAGTTCCCACTAAAACCCTACCTCCTATAGAAGGCCTCCTCCGGTCCTCTGAAATCAAGAACCTTCCCTCTGTTAATAATTTCCTACTTATCCTGTAGAGAACTTGCTTTATAATATATTTGTTTGCCTGCTGTCTCCCCCATTAGACTGTGAGCTCTTTGAGGGCATGCAGGGCCTTGGGCTTTTGCATGCCCAATACCTGGCACACAGTAGGTACTTAATAAATGTTTCTTGACTGAGGGATTGGTGACGAGGAAGGAGAGCATTCTAGGCCTGAGGGTTAGCCCCTGAAAATGTCTGGCGCCAGGTGCTGAGGTATGGCCATGTGAATGCTCAGAAGGGGATTGTTTGGGAGCTCCCTGGACTACCCCCGAATGTGGCCCTGCCCCTGGGGCCAAACCAAACAGAGCAAGGCCCTTCTCCACAGCCAGCTCTCCTACCACACTGAATGTCCTCTCCCCCAGCTCCTTTACCCTATCCTGGCACGTAGCCAAGAAAGGTGTTAATGAAAGGCAAAGGAGAAGGATGCCACAGGATTCCTGAGCCTGAATCTCCATTGAGCAGCACTTGGGGGCCTGCACAGATGCCCACAGGTGTGAGGAGATCTTAGCACCCACACCAGCAGCTGCAGGCCCCCGGGAGGTCAGGGCAGAGCCTGTTCTGGAGCTCTCTGAGGCTCAGCCCTACCCCCACTCCAGCGCTAGGTTCTCACCAGTGCTTCCAGTTCGAGGTGCAGACTCTTCTTCCTGGCTTGCAGGCGAACAATGTCTTCCTGTTCCCTATTCCGCTGACTGAGAAGCTCCTGCCGGCGGATTCTCTCCCATTCCAAGCGGCGCTGGCGCTCTAGCTCTTGTTTCGCAGCCTACAAGAAAAGGGACAAAGCAACCAAGATGACAAAAGTGTGTGAGGTAAGAGAGTGTGGAGCTGTTCATGCCACTGACCGCAGAGAGCCCAAAAAGAACAGTCACGGCAAAAGGATCTGCAGCAACGGCCGAGCTCTTAATCAAAGGAGAAAAGAAACAATTCTGGTTACTTGGAACTGGAACCTCTTTGCACAAATGAAATCAATGTAGAAAGGACAAAAAGAGAATGTGGGACTGGGGGAAAATCCTTGTAGCCAAAGTCAAGTGAGGGTCTGTTCCCCATGACACACAGGGAAACGAGAGGAGCCCCACGGATGAGCGGCTCTGGAAAGCACAGCTACAAGTTTACGAGCCCGTGAGAGCCTGCCGCTAAGCAGACCAGTTCTGAGCTACTGCTTCACATTCGGCCAAGCAGGCACAGGCAGCTGAACGCAGGGCCAAACACTGTGGGAACCAACCTGCAATGACAAGGGTCCAGAAGGCCCATATCCTTTGCCCCAGAGATGCCAGAGTTGACCACATAGCAACAAAGAAATGAAAGGGAGGAAAAAGAGTCCATAGAACCCAAAGTAGCCCTGGAGCGGCATGTGGAGGCCTGGCTGAGACCCTTGACACTCAAACTCTCTAGTGTCCTTGACTGTAAAAATGTGTATTATCAGCATCACAGGATTTGGAGCTGAAATGGCCCTCATGGAAGATCTGATCCAGGTGAGGAACCTACCACACCCAGTGAGATGAAGCAACCCGCTCAAGGGCCCAAGGTGGCATGAAATAGATGAGGAACAGCAGGGAAAAGTGGCCCCCTGGATGTGAGGTCCAGAAGTTAGAAACAAACTTTCTAAACACCTACCGTGTGCTAGGGCCAGGCTAATCACTTTCCAAATATGACCCCACTGGATCCTCACCATAACACTGTGAGGTAGGGACCATGATTATTGCCCCTATCAAGCACTGAGTTCAAATCCCGGCCCTGACACTTGCTGCCTATACAACTCTGGATCGGTTTTCCTTTTGGTACCGCCTCCCAGGTCTCTTTAAACTCAGATCCAAGACTCTAAGGTGAGTGGCTACTTCAGTCTTCTCAAGCCAACCGAGGCACTGGACTAAAAGCTTGCCAAGGTCCCTTTCAGCACCCTGGTACCCTGGCACCAACTGCCTCTTAGACAATTCAAATTGTGGCCTGTCCACACCAGAGAAATGCCTCTCGAGTCAGCCTTCAGAAGGAAGGCCTCCCTGAATTTATGCCAGTGTCACTGGACTGAAGAGTACATGTTGGGCAGTGAGGTGTGAGAAGACTGGAAAGTGAAGAGGGAACAGGCAATGATGGGCTTTGAATGTCAAAGAGATTATTTTATATTTGCTCCTGAGGGTGACAGGAAGCCATCAGAGTTTTCTGAGTAGGGGGTGACATGGTTAGACCAGCACTTTAGAAGGAAAATTACTTTGGTGACTGAAGGATAGACTGGAGCAGGGAAAGACTTGTAGAAGGCAGACATCCCCACTCTCACACTGAGTTATGGCAGTAATGCAGCTTTGAGGGGATAAGGGCCTGCTCCAAAGTGGGGACAGGGTCAGAGGACAGAAAGGGGCACATTGGAGATGCTGCAGAAGCGAAACTTACAAGCACAAGCTCCTGGAAGACACAGACAGCCTCTTGCCTTTTTTAGATATCACCAGTGCCTGGCATACAGCTGGCACTGAATCAATGCTTACTGACTTGAAACGAGGTTGAGATTTCAAAACTATGGCTTAATAATTTTCATCCAGATCCAAATGCATACAGAAAGGCTTAAGAGAAGGTAGCCTGGCCCTGGCCCTCCTCTGTGGGCACCAAATCCCATACTGGTATTTCACTCAGTTTACCCTCATCAAGAAGGCTGGTCACCACTTGACAGCTCAGAAGTTATCACACACAAAGGATTCCAAGTCCTCAAGGGCAAAAACAGCTCCATGAGGTCACTGCAACTAATTCTAAGTTTCAAAAAGGAAGTAGATTTGGGCCTCAGGAATATGCCAGATGAATATTTTCTTAGCATTAAACAATTGCTACTGATAGACAATGAGTAGAGACAGCGGGCTGAGATCTGGTGTAATGGTAAGGGAATTTGAAGATCTTCCCTGCCCCTTAATAGGCCTCTCGTGGAGTCCAACAAGAGATGCTTGCTTAGGGGAGAGGCTTGTTTTTCAGGAAGGCCCACACCTTTTGTTACTTTGCAATAAGGCAGTGGGTCACGAAGGTTTCGATGTTTTCTGACCCCAAAGAAGGGTGTGTGTATATACACTCTGAGGCGAGGTTTTACTTTGGGGCTCACTTTAGGAAGAGTTGTGTGATTTGGCCAGATGAGACTCAGGGCAGCCATTGAGCCCCCTGGCTTTGAAAACCCAGATGTTGGTGCTTCTCTCTCTGGGAACTAACACTATATGTATGTATGTAATGGTCAGACAGCCAGAAGCCCTGTCCGTTGGTCTGTCAAATTGTGTTATTTCCGTCTGTTTGTAACTTCTGTTTGTATTTTCTGAAGTTCAGAGTACTGACTTTTTCTCCTGAACTAAGTGAATGACATCTATGTGCTAGTAGCCATCCTAGGTATGCTAGGGTGCTTGCTGTTACATCTGGCCTCCAAGCCACCAGACACAGAGGGCTCAGGTTCTTCTGCCTTGGTCACATCCTGGTAAAGGGAACCCGGCCTCTCAGCACTTGTAGGCAGACCAACCCTCTCTGAGAGTGAGAAGGACAAAGGATGACCCGTGTAGATTGTTCTCTGCACCCCCAATTAGTGACTCTTCCAGACTGCAGGAGGGTAAGGCACACACAATTCACTGTAAAGCAGAACTGAATTCTCATCTGCAGAAGGAAGACATGCAGCCTTGAGCTGACCCTCCCACACCTTTGCAGACTGAGCAGATGGAAGAACCTTCTCTGAGCAGGGGATCTTATAAATAAGCAGAAGATAAAGGCAGCTCTGGCCTCTTTCCCTGGGTATGGCTGAGAATCACTCACTTGAGGCTGGCTAGTTGCCTGGGTCCCTGGTTACCAGGTACAAAGACCTGGTTAGGAACAGGAGGGAGGATCTGAAGGTTGGGGGTGGGAAGGTTTCATCTTGTTTCTGGACACCAAAAGGGGAAGCAAACACTGGGCTCAGAGGAAGGAATGCTGATTTCTGGACCACAGCTTTAAATACAGGTGAGAAGGCCAAGCATAGATGGAGGGCTGCTGCTGAAGGCTAGTTCACCCAACCTTCACCTCACCTCTTGCACAAGCCCTTAGCATCCTTCCCCGAGCTTCTTGCAGCAGCTTGCGAGCAGCCTTTTCAAACTCGCCTCTCTGCTTCCCACGGGGTGGATTTCCCCTGAGCACACATGTGACAATGGGGGTTCTGGCCCCGATCCCCATTCCAGGACAGCCATTCCTCCCTTCTATGTACCTTTGCATTAACCTCTTTAATTAATTAATTAATTAACCTTTGCCTCGTGCCTGGTGCACCTTCCTATCTCAGCCTCCAACACAGCTCAAGCACCATGGTCAGCATGAAACCTTTCCCATTAGAGCCCACTACCAAGCCACTTTGGATCACATCACTCTGCACATGCCTGGGTCTGCTTTTCTATGTACGCACCGTCTTCCTCCTGAGAAGGCTCACTCCTTGCACAAGAAGGGATTGATTCATTCTTGGTAATTTATTTCCAGTACACAGCACTGTGTCTGGTTTATACATGCAGTCATACACACACACATGTAAGCATATATGTACAGAGAAAGAGAGGAAAGGGTGCACAGACTCTCAGTTGACGTTACTGATCCCTGAGAAAGGGCTTGGTTAGAGTCTTCCAGCTCATTAAAGACCAAAAAACAAAGTGGAAAGGGAAAAAAATCACCCGGCTCTCCCCTAGATTAGAGACCTAGTTGTGAGAAGACCCACCCTAGGGCCTCTGACGTCTACAGACAGGGAAGGGGCACATTCTGCAAGAATCTAACCAAGGAGGTAGCTGGACCTCATGGGTGTCCCTGAGAGTTGGAGGGTGGAGAGTACCCCTTGGTCCAAAGGAAATGGACAAGTACGACATGGGTGGATGAGAGGAGAGGGCACATGGGGAAAGAGCTGCAGGGGGCAGAATAGAAGCGAGATCATTGGCCCTCACCACAGACCACAAGAAGCAGAGCCCTGACCTGGCCCAGAGGGCTGCCAGATTTCTGCTGGAAACCTCTCTCTACCCCAAGCAGAGTGGCTAAGGACTTCTCGACCCTCCCTGATGATAATCTCATGACCCAAAAGGCAGAGGAAAATGCTATATCCCAAGGTGGGAAAACAAGTGCTCTGAGAGGGAGGGCCCAGGTTCTGAGAAGGGACAGGCAGAAGTCCAGGCACCAGAATCCTTCCCCAGGATGGAGGGGCCCTTCTCAAGAACCAAGTTGTGATGGGGGATTGGTTGCAGTGAATGGCACAGATAACAGGTTTGGGGAAGGGGGGTGATGGAAGACTGTGCCCATGCTGACACAAGGAGTGAGTCACTCCCACTCTCTGGTCTTCCCCCTGCCAAGTGCAGACAGCCTCTCATCTGTCCCACCCCCAAGTCTGTGCTTGGTCTCGCAAAGGGTGCGGGCACAAGAGTAAGGGCAGAGGCAGAGAAAGAGTTGCCCCTCAGCATAGTACCTGTCTTCCCTCTCAGGGAGGAGGAACCCAAGCAACCCCTGGGGACGAGCAGGAGGGCAGGAAGGGCCCCACTCCTCTGGCTGCGCTGTCCTCTCGGTCCCCAGGAGCTGGTGGGGTCACTCTCCTCTGACAAGACAACGCTGGAAACACAGAGAAGTCCTGTGACCATCAGAGGTGCCATTAATGGTAGAGGTCTCCACTAGAGGGTCCCGAGGTGTGCTTGGCCCTGCACTCTTCACTAGTTTCATCAATGGCCTCACTGGGGCCACCCCCGGGCTCCCTGTGAGGTTCACACATGGCACAGAGCGTGGAGGGAGAGAGAAGACACCAGCTGACAGGTAACACGATGGACTCACTTAGCCTGGGCTTATTCAAGGACGTCTTAAGCACCCAATGGGGACAGATGTGGGATCCTGGTGGATGGTGAGCTCAAGAAAGCCGTCAGCAGCTACAGAACAGGCAGTCCAGGGACAGGGGCCCTGGCCAGCCTGCACAGACCACAGATGTCCTTGGCTCTAGGCTTCCCACCTCAGAGAAAAGGGCCAGGGGCAGTGGGGCTGAGAGCAGCTAAGAGGCAGCTTTGAGAAACTCAGCCTTGTCCAAGAGAAGGCCTGAGCTGAGATGCTGGGGTCAGCAAACAAGGAAAGGGCTGTGTGGGCTGGAAGAGGGCTAAATACCAGGAGCAAAGGAGGCAAGTTTCGTCAAGAAGCCCAGCAAACCTCTCAATGAGAATGGTCCCAGTTGAGATCAGCAGATGAGTAGCTCCTCTCCTGGTAGGGCTTTAAGCAGAACTCAGATGGCCTGAGAGGGGGCAGCCTTCTGCTCCTGGAACCTGGGACTCTCAACTTCTGACTCAACAAGACCAGTGACCCTGATGTCAGGTTACCCAGTTTAACCTGTCATAACTAAGGGTTTCCTGCCTAAGCCAACAAACAAAAGAAGAAAAGAAACAGAGCCGCAAACACAAGATCCACCCACAGCCAGCTTGTGTCCTGGATGTTAAGCAGTTGGCATCACCCGGGAGGGCAGCACAAAGGGCCCTGGGACCAGGCTCCACTGGGGAGAATCTGAGACCTGGGGGAGGTAGAAGGGGCCAGAGAGGAAAAGGGATGGAACAGGAAGGACCTGGAGATGGAAGGAGCCAGAGTGTGAAGGGACTTGGGATGCCAGAGAGGTAGCCCAACCTCCCAGCTCAAAAAGGAGGACCTGAGGCTTGGGGGGGTGCTCACAAGTACACACAGACTAAAAAGCATTTCTGTCCAGCTCCTCCTCAGCCAAGCCCAGAGGTCGTGGTGTCAGGCTCTGGTGACCTTGAGCTAGCTTCCCTATAACTAGGCCTCAGCCCCTTGGCCATGCCAAATGAGGACCCCTGACGTGCTGTGACCTACTGTGTTCAAGGGAGCTCCCACTCAAAGCTTTGTTGTCACTATTAGTCAATCAATCAGTCTAATAAACTCTATTAGGCACCTCCTGTGTGCTGGGCACAAAAGGCAGTCAGTCCCTGGGTACTGAACCAGTTCCCATCACCAGAGAGGTGCCAGAACAATGCCAGGAAGCCAAGCACCAGCGGGAGGAAGCCCCTGCATGGCCTGGGTACAGATCAGCTTCCGTCACCAGAGGGAAGGTGCCAAAGCAACGCCAGAAGGCCAAACCCCAGCAGGAGGAAGCCCCTGCACGGCCCTTAGTACCAATCAGCCCCATAACCAGAGGGAAGGTGCCAGCGGCCAAGCCCCAGCAGAAGGAAGCTCCTGCATGGCCTGGGTACCGATCAGCTCCCATTACTAGAGGGAAGGCGCCAGAGCAACGCCAGAAGGCCAAGCCCCAGCGGGAGGAAGCCCCTGCGCAGCCCTGGGCCCATTACCTCCCGTCTCTCTGCATCTCTCCTCCTCTCCTCCTCCCTCTGCCTCTCCAGCTCCCTCTGCTTCTCCAGTTCAAGCTGCCGTCTCCACTCGTGCTCCTGGAGCAGCCGCTGCTTGCGCTCGAGCTCCTCCTTCTCCTTTTGTGCCTTGCGCTCAGCCTCGCGCTGCTGCTGCTCCAGCAGCACTTGCCGCCTCTTCTCCAGTTCCAGATTTCCTCGCTCATAATTCGCCTTCCGCTTGTCCTCAAAGGTCACTAAACAGGTGACACCGTGGTGAGTGCCCAGAAACCCCCAGCTCCCGAGCCTCCTTGTCTCTCCCTCCTGAGGGACAGGGGACCCTCCTTGGACAAGAATGGTGCCGTCAGGACAGATCTGTCCGAGAGGGAAACAAGGATCTGAGTCAGGCTGCGGCTTTTTTTCTGGATTTCTCTTCAAATGCCCGGCTGCCAGGGCTGGGAAGCTAGTGGAGTCCACGTGGGCCCCGTCTGAGGGACTTCCCCCTCCAATGTGGGCACCCGCACAGGCCCCTCTCTCCAAGTTGCCTCAGAGACTCTCCTAAGACCGTGGAGGCCTTGTCTGCCATGCATGGGCCCTCTGGCAGAGTCTCACCTAATCCTGCACAGACATTAAACCCGTGAAACCCCCCAACGTGGTTGTTTCAGCACAGAACGTGACTCAGACAATTCCCTGGTACCTGGTAACTTTTTCTGAGGTGGTTCTTCTTGGGTTCTCTCGTGGCAAGGCTGAGTTCCATTAAGGGAATCAATAGGTTTTCCTCCTCTAGAAAAAATTAAAGGCAGTTGGGAAAACTCCCTAAAGTGGAATTTTATGGAAAGCATCATGGGCTGGGCTTCTCAACAAGAAAAGCCAATCAAGCACTGAGATGTTCAGAATCAGGGACCAGAGTCAGGGGATCTTTGCTGGGCAGAACACATCCACGTGACCAATCATTCTGAATACTTCTTAAAACTCTCCACCTCCCCTCAGCCTGCACAAATGCTCCCTCCCCCACTGGGCTGTCCACAACGCTCTTCTTTCCAGCTGACTGACCAGTGCTCAGACTCCTTAGCTTGCTCCCCCTCTGCCCATTCTCAAAGAGTCCAGCCCTTCTCTCTGCTCTGACTTGAGGGACTCATTTGTCATCAGTTTGCAGAGAGACAATGCTGCCAATTCTACAGATGCCTCCTCCTCTCTCCCAAACCTTCCCCTAATGATACCCTCCCTTCCTCTCTGGAGAGGTGCCTTTGGTGAAAGGTAGATTAAGAACACACTTTCCTGTTTCCTCCTCCCTCAGAATGAAATCATCACTCGGGCAAGTCAAGGAAGAATGGGCTGAGAGAGACCAGAAGGCAGGTGTCCAGAGGTGTGCAGTCTGCCCCCAATGATATTTCAATTTCTGCCCATTCTGCTCCTCTCAGGGAAAGGAAAGGAGGCTCCTGCCCCAATCTCCGGAATCAAAGAGGGTCAGCTCACAGGGCATCCCTCCAGTGACAGACTGGACAATGCCTATGCAGTCTCTGTGGTCTCCTGACCAGTTGTAGATCTCATCCCTTTAGGTCTCAAAGACACCTTTGAGGACCCATCCACCTCTCGGTGGCAGCCGGGGCTCTCGTTAATCTGGCTAGCTTCTCCTCCCTGGTGCACTGGTGTGCTAGGACATCTCAGACCATGGTGGAAATGGCAAGGTCCTTCCTTCTTTGGGGTTCTGGCTCCTTCTCTTGCCCTTCTCCTACATCTAACCAGACAGATCTATACCGGCTTCTTCCTCCAGCTCTGCTTTTTACTAAGACACCTGCAAAATGGGACGCCAGTCTTCCATCCCTCCTCCTGACTTTCCAGCTTCTGCAGACAGCACCACGGCGGCCTCTAAGTCACAGACCCTCACCCCCCATGGCCACTGAATTTCCAATCTCTACCTACCTGACCGACAACTTCTTTTACAACCACCCCATCCTCTAGGGGATGCAGAACTACACACAGAGTCGGGAAGTCCCAAGTTCTAATCTTGCTTCAGATCTCCCCCACCCCACAGTAGCTGCATTACTTGTATCTGCTGACTGACAAACAAGCACGTCACCCCAAAGGAAAGGCATTTAGCACAAACAAAATCAATGCAGCATAAATTAAGAGAAGAGGTAAAAAAAAAAAAGTCTACAGAGTAAACATCCCAGAGAAAGGTCAGATATCCAAGACAGAAAGCTGACAAAAGTATTTAAGAATAAAAACCACTCCTAAGAGAAAAGTGGCTAAAGGATACAATCAGGTAGTTTTTGAAAGAAAAGCAATGCAGGCTACTAAGAACCACCACATAAAAGAAGGCTCCCAACCATAAATCGTACAAATGGACATGAGGACACTTCTACGGCTTCACATCCACAAGACCGGCACAGACAACAAACGTGGCAAGGGGCCCTGGGGGCCTCAGGGTGCGAGCGCTCTCAGAAGCCAGCTGAGATCACACTCACAGAGTCACTCAAACACAGACATCTCTTCCTCGCCGAGGGAAAGGTCCCAGGTACAAAAGTGCCTGGGGCATCCCTTGCCACAAGAGAAAGACCTAGAAACAGAAGGCTGAAGTCTGACGAAACAAAGTACAAACATGAAAACCCCAGACCGAGCCGGTGGACCAGAAGGGTCCTATTGGGGGCTTGGAATAGACACTTGGAAGGGACGAGGCTGTTAACATGGGAGTCCCCAGTGAAACCCAGACTCCCAAAGCTGAAAGAGGGCATGCACAGCCACCTGTAGAGGGTGAGACATCACGGAGAGCCACCAGAGGCAGTCAGCTGGCCGAGGAGCCAATGCCTGGGTCCAAGGACCAGTCTTTACACATACTCTGGCTGTGGGACTGCCCCAGCAAGTCACAGCCTGGCTTGGCGAGCTGCTGACACGCATCTGTCCTCTGAACCCCAAAATTCTTACTGCTATATGAAAAGGGACCCTAGGTGTCCACAGCCCACAGGGGAGGAGCTCTAGAACCTTCCCTCCATGTCACCCACACAACATCCCAACCACCTTCCATTGGCTGCCTGGGCACGTCTGAAACACAGTGCCCACCCTCAGCTGAACCTGTAGGGATCTTGTCAGCCCTTGCACAGCTGGTCTCTCGGTGCCCCAATCAAGCTGTGGCCCCACAGACTGGAAGGGTCTCTTTGGCTGCCACTTTACAACTGGGTCTAATAAGCCCAACAATGCTCAAGCACCCACCAAGACAGATGAAATGAACTTGTGAATTCCTGTGCCACGTGACTGGCTACCTACTGCACTGAATGAACCCACGCTGATGGTGGCCTTGCTTCATGGAAAGTCCATCATGGGCTTCTGCATCCCTCTGAGATCTCTATGAGGGTCCCCTAACGTCCTTGGGCCCCAGGCTCTGGAGCTCATGCCTGGGATGCCTGGGGGCTGCCACCCCGTGCTCCTGCTGGGGAACTCCACACATCTCTGATATTGCCAAGACTGCTTCAGGGCTAGAAACGGGCTGCCCCTAGTTTGTACCCACCATGTGTCTCTCTCCCTCTTTCCATTTCTCATCTGCCTCTCTATTTCTCTGTCACTATTTGGATTCACCCAATGTTGGTGTTTCATGGTTCTCAGTCATAAAGTACCACCAGATGAGTTCTGAATTCAGTAGGCATTTATTAAGGGCCAATCATGTGCCCAGCCTTAGCAGTGTGCAGACAGAAAGAAAATGCTAACTGCCTTCAGATGGTTTATGTTCCACCAGAGGAAAACCACCTATGCACTGGCTAGACGAGCACACCGAGAGTAAGGACAAAGCAGATGTCCAGGTTTTTGGGGAGAAGGGCATGCTGTGTGGAGCAGTTCACCCATATCTCAGATGGTCGGTCAAGATCTATTAAAAACCTGACCCCTGTGGGTTTCATGGAGAAGTCTGGGATTGCTGATTGTACAAGTTTCTCAATGACCTCCCTGTTCCCCTCTGGGCTCTGGCAGAGTCTGGACGCGGTCCCTTGGTTCCCACAGGACTTTTCCTAGACTGTAAACCTCCCCTCACTCAGCAGATTGTGCGGGGGTGCCCTACCACAGCCTATTGCCAAGTGTCTATAGCAGGAGGGGCCCTTGGCTCATTCACCTGAAAGGAGGTGGCACCAGCTCCGGAGGCAGGGTCAGAGGCAATGGCTGCCCAGCCCTGGCCATGTCGGTCAGGTGCATGGCCAGGATAAATTCTTCTGCTTTGAGCTGACCATCACCATCCACATCGGCCAGGTTCCTGAAGAAAATTTTGTTTAAGAAAGTGCCAAGGTAACGACAACACTGATAACAAAGAGACGACCGAGACTGCCCAGTGACGCTGCTGCCCTCCTGGGATGACCTGGTCCAACCTGTTACTATCGCTATTTCACAGACCAAGGCTCCTGGAGCCTACAGCACACAAGCAACAGGCCCCGAGCTGCATGGGAGTCAGAGGAATAACAAAGGAAAACATCTTTCTTTCCTCTCCAGAAGCTGAATGAACTCTAAAAGGGCACAGAGAAGCTAGGCTTTTGTCTCAGCATCTCCAGGGCCCAGGACAGCACTCTGCCCGTGCCTCGTGCCTGACAAGCATGCTGAGAAATTCAAGGTGGAATAATTAATTCTCAATGTCTCTTCTAAACAATGTGGTGGACAAAGCTGTCATTAAGCACAAAGCTACCACGTCTACCCTACCTTCATTTTGGGATCACCCAGTCAAGCCTCTGGTCTGACCTCCTCCTTGTGCCCAAGCGCTCACCAGGCAGAGCCCAGATATGCCTAGGAACTGGCTCCATGAATATATGGAGAAAAGGCCAGGGAGGCTTTGGAGCTTGTGCCAACAGGTCTAAATCTTGGTCCTATGGCCTAATCCCTCAGAGAATTGGATTAGAGCAAGGGAGATTTCAGGGTGCTCCCGTGTCAAATAGCAGGGTGGCTCGATAGGCCCCCTAAGACACTTCACAAAAACAAAACTGCTAATTCAAAGAAATCTCCAAGAATCTGCCCCCTTTCAGGCCCTCCCCTGTGTGTGGGGATTTAGGAAGGCATACAGAGAGCAGTGAGGGGGCTCTGCTGTTACTTCCCCCAATCCCCCCATTCATGAACAAACTCACCAGATCGTAGCCAGCTGGGTTTGAGAAAGGCCGGACTGGAGAAGGGCGCTCCGAGCCTGGAGACCTGGTAGAAAGGGCCAAGAAAAGCAAAACACGGCATTAAGGCCTGGGAAACCTGGAAAAGCAGGGCTTGGCTGCTCCCCAATACCTCGGGCTAAACAAGCCTCCTTCTTTGCCAAGAATGTAACTCAAGGGGCCTTAGGAGAGAAAAAGGGCCGGCCCGCAGCTGTGGCCCACAGGTAGGAGTGGGCAAATAAAGCCAATCTCCCTCAGCCACCTCAGCTGACCCAGGCTCAATGGCCCGGATGCCATCAGGACCAGCGTCCTGGTCATCTGCCCAGGTATGTGCCAGATGGGAGGAAGAGGCACTGGCTGTGCTCACTCAGCATCTCCTGGAAACAGTGCAGACCAGAGGCCTTGGGAAAACATCTGTGCCCACCTGGCCTCCCAGCAGCAAGCGGACTGGGCCAGTCTCAGCCAGTCCCCTCCCACCACCGTCCTCCATTTGATCCCCTTCCCGACCTCCACACATGCATACTGCCCAATGTCTTGATCTCCTGAGATTCACTTCTGCGCTCCCCTGCCTGACCTCTCCCTTCTGGACAGTCTCTCCTTCCCTGGCCGACCCTGCTCACCTGCCCCTACACCAAGCTCCGCTAGGCTCTTTTCTATGTCGCTGTAGCACCTAGCACGGAGTGGATGGTCATGGGATTCTCGCTGCCTTGGGCGGATCATGTCACCAGTACCCCCTAGCTTAATTCTCTCTCTGCCCCCAGCCCTCCCCTTTCCTGGCCTCCAGGCATTTCTGAAGAGATGGCTGGCAGGGACTCCCTCTCTCCCTCACCACCCTCGTGTCCAGAGCACCCTCATTGTTCCAGCTCCCCAGTTTCATCCTCGGCTTTTCTGTCTCCCCCCCAATAATGGCCAGAGCCTGTTGCTCCATCTCCCCCATCTGGCCCCCTCACCCCCAGGGGCTCCCTCACCAAGGGTCTGACCCTGTCACCCCAAGCTTGGCTGCTTTGGGGGTGCACTGCACAGTTTTCCAGCCTGTCTCCCACCTGGCAGAATGCTTGCTTCCTACAAGAAACCCAAGCACAAATGACTGAAGGGATCTGGCATTTGAGTCTCTCTGTATGTATCTCCTGATCTTGGCCAATAGAATCTGAGTTCCAAGGGACTCTGGCTTTTTTTGTCCCTGTATCTCCTGCATCTGGCCCATAGCAGACGTGAATCAAAGGCCACTGAATGGATGAATGAACTTCACACAGCTCCCCAAATAAGCTTACGGGGGCAAAGGTCTGGCTGTGGCCTTCCCCTCCCCAGTGGCTCACTAGCTCAGCTGAAGTAAAGATCCCTCAGCTGGGCCTCCCAGACCCCGTGGGCAATCAGGGCAACCACCCCTTTCCCAGTGGAGGAGGCCTGAGGGCCTGGAACAAACCATTTCTAAAGTCCCTACTGTGCTCAAAGCCTCTCATATTCTCAAGGGGACCTTTCCCTGCTTCCACTGGGAATGAGGAAGGAAAAGGAGGGGCTTTGAGAAAACTAGCAGCTGGGAGGGGGTGGATGGGAAGATGGCCCAGGGCCATGACTGGGTGCTGGAGAAGGTGGGAAGGGCACAGAGGACACCTGATGCCAGTTCTGGAAGCTTTGATCAAACCCAAATGGTCCCAGACTGACTGACGGCTTATAGTTTGTCTCCTCTGCTGGACAATCACCACCCATCTCCAGCTCGTCAAAGATGGGCTCCCCTGAGAATGTCAGTGCCCAATCCTCTTCTCTTCTCTGTCTACACGGCCACTTGAGTTTCCGAGGGTTCGATCATTAGCACAATTCAGATTCCAAAAGCAATTCTAAATTCTCCTCCTACCAAGTCCCTGCTGGAGAGCTCTCCCTGATGTCCTGTGGCATTAATAAGAGGGAATTACTCTTTCCTCCCCCAAACTCCCCTGTAGAGGACCCTAACACCCTCTGGGTCACCCTGACTCCTTTTCTTTGCTTGCCAAGCCTGGCTGATTCTCCTTAGGAGGGGCAACCCACATCCAATCCTCTTGAGCAGACCCTTCCCCCTCTAACCTGATGCCTGCCAACGCTTCCCATCTGGCCTCCCTAAACCACGGCAGTGATGGGTCTATGTCACCAACAGGCTCTCCATGGCCTCAGTCTAGCACCAAAGCCCTGAACACTCTCCCTTGGCCCCATCCCCTTCACCCGCGTTCCACTCTAGCTAGACCGGCACATAGCTGCTCCCTACCAATCGGCAGCTAGCTCCCATGTGCCAGGGGTCTCTGGAGCAAAGCTGGTACTCCATGTTGTGAAGCTGGAAAGGGAAGATGGGGAGAGGCTTCAATTGCTTCCTCTCTTCCCCTCCCTGCCCCCTCCTCAGGCTAGCAGGAAGCTGGTCAGACTTGTGCTTCAGAAGTCATGGGAGCCTCTGGGACTCTAGTGCCCATCTCCCCCTTCCTCACCTCTGCCCCAGCCGTCTCCCTCCAAAGCTCATTCGGGGCCACCTCTAACACAAGGCCATTCCACAAGCCCATCCAGGTGTCTAGGTGATGTCAGGATACAAATTAGGCCTGGTACAGAGGCCAGAGCTAGATGTGCTTATCAGGTGGCTGCCTGACCTTGGAGCACCCAGGATCCCTTGGTCAGAGTCCCATAGGGGCCCTCCACCCGACAACGTGTCAGATGGATTTCCAATCAGATCTCTGGCTCCCCAGATAAAGACGAGGCACCTGACCATGCATGGCAAAGTGAGAGTTTGACAGAGTTGCGTCATCATCTCAGAGAATGACAGCTCCAGGGAGAAGACGCATGGCCTTGCCAGACCAGCTGCGCTCACCTGAGAGGTAGCCTGTCATGCCCTTATCCAAGCTGTTGAACTTCTGGCGGTACTTCAGCCTTGAGGGCTGCGGGACAGCCCAATCAGAGGAGCCAGCTTTGGGCGAGCCTCCGGTCAGGGAAGCCGTGGAGGAGGTGGAGCTGCAGGGAAAAGAGGAGCAGGCAAGCAGTGTAGCAGCCCACCCCATGGGGCCACAGGTTTGGACAGCACAAGCCGGCCAAGACTCAGGAGCAGGGAGGGCCTCGGGGTGGTGGGGGTGAGCATCCCCCTAAGGGGGAGACAGTGCACTAAATGCAACAGACCAAAAAAACAGGCCATTCATGTCCAAACACCTTTAGAGACCCTGTCACTGCTGGAAGCATCACACACTTTTAGGAGCTTTCAAGCATCTCAGAGGAGCTGGCCTGGCCCACAGCTGGACAAGAGAACTCAAGGGTAATGCTGTTATACTGTAGAGATGGGCCCTATGAAGAGACGCTGGTTTCTGCTTTGCAATTTTAATTAATTTTGCTATGCAAATTTAAACCCCACACTGGCCCCAAACTAACCTGCAGAATTACTAAAGATTTGGGGAAGCCTGTCTGGGGGGGTTGGAAGAGGGTACAGAGCTGCCCTTCCTGTTTTCCACCCTAAGATGAGGATTTAAGTCAGAGCAGAACAGAGCCCTGATGCTCGGGACCCAGCTGTGTGGCAATCACCACAGAGGACTGAACAGGGTC
This sequence comes from Pseudocheirus occidentalis, assembly GCA_028646575.1. Lineage (NCBI taxonomy): Eukaryota > Metazoa > Chordata > Mammalia > Diprotodontia > Pseudocheiridae > Pseudocheirus > Pseudocheirus occidentalis. Next base: position 326,075,680 of record CM053595.1, read on the forward strand.
TTGGGAAGACTCAATGCCCAGGACAAGCCCTCAGAGAAGGAGAACAGGGCTGCTGGGAGCTCCACAGAGCACGTACCTGCTTGATCCCAAGTCAATCAGGGACTGGGCCTTCTGGATACAAGAAGTGCCAAAGCTGCCCATCAGGAGACTGTATGATGAGGTGTGAGGCAGCGCTACAAGAGAAGCAGCAGGTGTGTCCTTGCTGAACGCTCCCCAGTGGCGACCCCAAAGACCACCCGTCCACACCCTGACGCACTTACTTGCCGAGGAGAAGGGGACAGCCATGGGCTGGAGCATAGCAGCAGTTCCATTGGGCAAGGATGAGGTGCTAATGGAGGGCACCAGGGGAGCAGGCATCCCCAAGGGTGGAAGGGAAGTGACGGAAGGCCTTGAAGACATGGGGGCCATGGGGGCAGCCGGAGGCACACACTGAGGAATAGACAGGTTGGGCATGCTTCCCATTCCTGCAGGGGAACACACCAGAGGCTCGGTGAGGCCAAACACTCCCTGCTCACAACTCGAGCCTTTGTAACAAGGGGCCCAAAGCTGCAGCAGCCCCCCTCAGAGGGAGGCCACTCCTTGCCCTCCTGATAAGACCAAGCACACATCAGCCTCCACCAAATATTCCCTTCCTCTCAAGGAGTGTTCTGGCCTCGCTACAACTAAACACGGCACCAGGAATGGAGGAAGTGGATGCTCTGATGGTTGCCTGCACAGGCAGGCCCTCGGGCAGCCACTCTACTTGAAGACTAGGACATGTCTTCTCGTCCTCTGCTGAAAGCTGCTCGGAAGCCCAGGGACCCCTCTAATGGAGTCAAAGGGACTATTCATTTGACTGACTTTGGGATACAGTGAGGGACAACTGTAATGAGAACCAATGGCTATTTCTGGAACCAGGTTTCAGTCTAACATTTTCTGTCCTGGTGCCCAGAAGAAAGGGTGTGACCAACATCTGTGCACAGGACCGAACCTCTAAGGCTGGAAGGGACCAGAAATCATCAAGTGCCATCCCCCCAATTTCCAAAGGAAGAAAGGAGAGCAGAGACTCTGGGAGATGTACAAGCATACAGACATAGGTGAGCCTGCTGATCATCATCCCTGTGGGCATGTGTAGGGCTGAGGGCTGGACAACCTTTTCAGACAAGGAGCATGGAAGGCCTTAGTACCAGGTCTTCTGGACTCTGCATCTGTCCTGCTTCAGGAGACAATAAGAGTCTCTCCATAAACAGTGCCAGGCTAACCCATGACAGCGGCACACTGACTGATGGGGAAGGAGTCGCTACTTTCAAGTGCGGCCCTTGTGTCTCGGGACATTTACAGAGGATCTTCACGGGGGACGTGTGGCCAGACTCTCTCATGAGCTCACTATGAGTAACTGATGGGGGAGGGACAGTGCCCCAAGGCCCCACCATGCTGACTATGCCCCCTCCTTCAATGCGTGTTACTATTGAGTGAGGCCTAATGGCAATGGATGCTGACCTAAGGTCTCTGCCAATTGCTTAGGAGATTCCCAAGCCCCTGGAGACCCTGAGGAGAAGGCTCGCCCACTGGGGGCCAAGAGTGAGGAGCTGTGTGTGGCTGGAGGAGCTGAGGGCAGCCACCAAGGTCCCTGCAGGGCTGAGCCACGGTCACTCCCCATCATAAGGTTCTCAAGTAAGAAGGCTCAGTAGGCCAAGCCATGCAAGGCCCTGGCTCCAGCAGAAGTTGACTCAACCCACCCAAAAACTGTGCACATGCAATTTAAAAGGGAGCACATCTGAAGACCTCTGGAAGACACCGTCAGCATGAGCTGCCTCCATTAAGGTCCTTGCTACTTTGGCCCCCAGGGATGGCTGGAAACAGCCCAGGGATGTTCCCAGGCTCTCATTCCATACACTGCAGGCCCTATGTATGACACGGTGACAGCTGGGGGTGGTCACAGGCTTTGTTTTTTTCTGGCAGACCTTTCAATGAGAACACTGGTGTGAGGGCTGCTCTCTGGGATCAGGGGTCTGTGTGGAAGGACACCACAAGAGAAGGAAGGGGGGGCTCTAGCTTCCACGTTGCCACCCACCAGCTGCCTGATCCTGACCCTAACCCTCCCTTTGGGCAGGCAAGGCTCTGAGCCACTGAAATGGGGCAGTCACAGGCATGTCCAGCTACCGAAGCGCGCTGATGCCAAGGGGGAGAATGCAGGCGGCTGCTTCATGACGGGAGGCAGGCACGGAGGCAGGCGCTGCCCTTGAAGCGTGAGCTTTATGAGCTTCATGGCAATGGAGAATTCCTGCTGGTCCATCTTCCCATCTTTATTCAGGTCTGACAACGCCCTGAGAGCCAAGAGAAAATGAGACGTGCGATCAAGGGAGTGACCCGAGAAACACTCTCTGTACCTGCCTGGTCCCCTCACGGTCAATTGTTCAATGCTGCCAAGATGGATGAGACAACTGAGTAAAGAAAAGGCCCCATCCCAGCAGCCACCACCCCTGGTGCCTCCTCGAGGACTCTCTAAACTAACCCTACACGCACAGTCAGACTGCTGCCTGGTGCACAGTAGGTGCTTGGTATTTCCTCTCTCCCTCCCTCCTCTTTTTTCCTTCCTCATCAGAACTGTTTCCTCCTTGACCTGCCTGGCTGCACTTGGTCAATGGAGCAGACACCTTGATCCCAGAACGAGTCCCCACCCTCTTCACTTCCCCCTCCTCTAACATCGTCCACCCTTGTACGGAGCGATGATAAAATGCCATCCGCGCACGTTTGGTGTGAAGCCCCTTGCGGCCACATGGTTTGTGCCCCGGAGAAAGGTTGCAAGTGGAAAGCTGTTTGGTCTTGGGCACACATGGCTCCCCAACCTCCCTGCTGCGATCAGTCCGAGGGTCTCCCAACCACCAGGACTTTGCTCTCCCTCCTGTGACCCTGATTCCTTCCTGAATTCTCCAGTCAGAACAGCAGCTGGAGACAGGAGCAGGAACACTCTCCCTTAACACCCATGCCCCCAGGCCTCCTTCCAGTCAGCCCTCCACCTTCTGCCACGGTCCCTTTCCTGACTTCAGGTAGCTTCTCGGTGACGTTCATCCTCGAGGACAGTCCTGACACAGCACCAGTCCCTGGGACAAGGGCCACTCCAAATTCCAAGGGCCCAGTGGCCCTTGATTAGGCCTCTCTTCACAACAATGACTGCTCTGTCTGCCATCTCTTGCTAGGTTTTTACTCTGTCTTACCAATATCTATGTGAGGGAGCCCAAAGACCCCGAGTCTGGCCCTCTTGGTCTGCAGATGAGTTCAACTCTTGGGGTCTTCCTTCATTTCTGCCTCAAGTTCTCCAGACTCAGGTCCAAAGCTCCCCAGGGCCCTCCATATGCCCCCTCATTCACGCCATTGCAGCCCCAGTGCAGAGAGATGCAAATACGCAGTTCTAAGGACAAGGGCCATGTCAGCCGCGGGATCTTCCCTTCCCGTGCAGCGGGCAGGTACTCCACGTCTGCCCTCTCTTATCTCCCGACTGGCCGAGCCAAGCAATCGTACTGCCCCTCCAGATCTGCTGGCTCTCATGGCTACAGATAAGCTTGGGTCTTCTCCATGCTAACCTTCCTCGGGCCCTTTCACACCTAAACTCCTCTGCCCACTGCCTCTTCGCAATTTCTCAACTTTGAACTTCACTGAAGCTGTTCTCTCCAAGGTAACCCGGTACGGCCTTGTTGCTGACTCATCCTTGCTGGTCCCTGTGCAGTTGACCTCTGACCCCATTGCCCACCATCTTCCTAGAAAGCCTGGTGGCTCTCAGGGGAGAAAGGCTGGAGGGAGGCTCTGCTCCTGCCCCAATTCCGTCTCATGCTTCATTTCTTCTGGGTACTCTGGCGGTCGCTGGGGCACGGCTCACTCTCAGGCCAGACCTTGCTTGAGGTCTGAGGGATGCCAGGCTAGAACAAGGCCCTGTCCCAGTCTCCGAGTTCTGTCTGCACAGATCTGACTCCAGCGCTGCCATCCCCTCCAGATGGTGAAGACAGGGTGGGCAGCAGGTCCCCACGGTCTGTGAGTGCCCAGCTACCCCTCTGGTTGTGGCTCAGGACACCAGGCCATCCGCATGTGGCTCTGTCCCTGGTGGCCTTCCATTGCCTCTGGCTTCTTTCTGCTCAGTTTCCCCAGGGCCCTGGGGTTTCTGGGCATGATCCTGGCTCGCACTGTGGACCTCTGCACTGGGTCTGGCTTTCTTTCTGACTGTTCCTTCTGGCGCCTTTTTAGTGTTACTGGGCTCCATGCTGGGGATCTGTCTGTCCCTTCTATAGCAGGCCTTAGACCAAGCCAAGTTCCCAAGGCCTGGAGATCCCAGGCTTGTACCAGAGTGTTTCTAGGCATCAGAATTTGGATCATGAGCCCCTCGAGGGGAAGGGCTGTCTCTGCTTCGCTTTGTCTACCCCATGCTTAGCACCACACCCAGCATATAGAAGGCACCTACGAAATGCTTACTGGCTGGCTGACATCAAGCAAGAATGAAGGGACAAAAATACAGAGGAGACTGGGCATTCCCAGGGGATGGGGAGGTAGACCCAAGAACTCAAGATTTAGAAAAACCATAAAGGGGGGAAATGTCTCTAGGAATTAAAAATGGCAGAATAAGCACAAAAAATCTGAAAGATTCTAAAATTAACTGAGAAAAGAAAAGCTCTGGAAAGCATGGAAGCGACATGTCATAGGTTGGGAGCTGCCGCTGGAGGAGCAGGAAAGGCTCCCCCTCACAGAACAATGGGAATCAGCCAAGAGGGAATCCCCTCCCCCCCACCATCCAGGCCAGGGTGCCTGGGCTGTCTCTCCCTCCAGCCCCACAGGTCTGCTGGCTTCCTCAACAACTTCTCTTTTTGGCTTTCACCTAGCACAGGTAGGTTCCGGCCCTAACACCTCCGTTCTGCTGTGCTTCATCTGAAAAGCCACAACAGCACATCTTTGACTATTCCAATCAAAAAAGAAATATTCTTTACCATATTTCAGCTAAAACAGGAGCTGGGAGGCCAGACTGTAAGAAGAAGCCACGCGCTTGATCACCTACGGCAGAAACAAGAGTACAAATTAGCCACTGAGCTCAGCAATCCATTGGTCAGTCAAGACGCATTCACTGAGAGACTGCTGCATGTCACACACGGCACAAGGCACAAGGCACACGTGCCAAGACACAACCAAAATGAGTCCATTCTTCCAAACTCTTGGGAGAAGGCACTGCCAGATGGGGGGAAGGCAGGCAGGAAAGCTGGTGAGGCTTGTGCTCAACACTCAAAGAGGCAGAGAGGAGTGGGGGGATTTCTGGGTCTGGAGGCCCGCAAGGATGTGGGGGGAGAGGGGGCAGGGGGAAACCAGGGCTGTGACGCAGTTGGGCCTGCACTCACCTGAGGTGACGGACTTCTGTGACAGACCCATTGCGGAGAATGTCATGACAAATGCCTGAGCACGCATCCAGCTCTAGGCACACATTAGTTGCGAGACCCTCCCCTGTGTCTGCCCCTACCCCCACCTTCCCCCAGAGCATTGGTAAAGTGTGGAGCCCAGTAGGCACTTTATTGGACAGGCTTCCTCCCCTTCACCCTCCCCAACATCCAAACTTACCCAGCATTCCTCTCATTGGTGGTTCTTACCCAAGCCAGGACAGGCGTCTGGCTGAACCATTTTATAATCAAGTTGGCCAAACAGGCCCGTGATGACAACCAGACACCATATGGAAAGTGGGCATGAAAATTCAGAGGGAGTTGGGCAGAATTCTGTCCAAAATGACACAGAGGGAAGAGAGAAACCCAGAAACGTAGAGCCCTGAGTGACCCCCGAGCTCAGCTCAGCCACACCTTGCCCGGCAAGGCACCGACGCCACAGAGTAGCCTCTGCACTGACCTGTGATGTGCCCTCCGGCAGGCCGGAGGCTGTCAAACTGTTTGTCATGCTTGGTCCGCTCCTCTGAGGTGATCGCCCACATGTTTGGGCCTCCTAAAAACACAGAGCAAAGATGCAGCCGTGAGATGCTGCCGGCTGGTTACCTGTGGGGCGCCTGGTGCAGCGGGACAGGGATGGGCAGCAAAGGCCGATGACAGAAAACAGGCAGCCGTCAACCACCATGCCTACTCTGAGGGTTAGCTCCCAAATATGAAAGAGGAGGGGGAGGAGCAGGGAGAGGGAGAGGGAGAAGAGGGGGAGAGGAGGGGAAGAGTCAGTCCAGTGGGGAAAGGGAAGCCTGACAGAGACTAGAAAGCAAGGGGGAGGGGGAGGAAAGGAGAGCCTTTCGAGGGGAGCTTTGCAATGGGGCCCATGCTCCAGACAGACAACGGGGGGCCTTCCCTCTCATGGTGCCCGTGGCCACGGGATATGTGAGGTTGTCTTGCAATCTTTCCCGGGGGCAGTACTGGTGAGGAGTTAGTGGAAGTTCGGTCCAAGAAAGGCTGCAAACCCCAAAGAAGGAAACAAACTCCCCCCACCCCCTTACCATTCATAATGGCTGGAAATTGAGCCATCATGGTCCCAGGGCTGCCTTGAAGCTCTCAGCCATCTGCAACATGAACATACACAGGGTTCAGGCATTGATAATGACCCATGTTGGGAGGCAGGTCCCCCGTTAACGTCCAATTGAGGCAGGGCAGGGACACGCTTGGCATCCTGCTAAACAGGCAAGATTTACATGGCGGGGTATGGGGGACAGCAGAGGATTCTGACAGCAGTAGACAGAATGAGCTTAAAGGGGAGCCAGCTGTCACTGCCAATGAATACTGAGAAAGGAGCAAAACGCGTGGGAAGCCCCACATCTGGGCTCGGAGCTGCACTCCAACCGGAAGAGGCCAAAGGCCCTCTCTGGCTCTGCTGGAATCCCCAGACTAGAGTCCTGCGCCACTGCAGGCCCTCCTGGCACCAACAAGCATAGGGATCGTGTGCACCGATTACTGGGCAGTAGGCGCTCTGCTGGGTGCTAGGGACGCAAACAACATTCTCCCTGCCCTCAAAGAGCTTATATTCTATCTAAAATGCCAGCTAGAACTATCGGAAATAAACAGCAGACCATCTCAGTGGGGGACATCCAACCAACAGAGGAGACACACTGATCTGAATGTTAAAGGAAACAAGGGAACGTGAGAGGTAGAAGTGATGGCCAAAAGCCTCCTGGGCTCAGGAGACAAAGAATGCAGAGTCAGAAACACCGGACTGGGCCAGGACAACCGAGGACTCTCCAGAATGGGGAGAAAGCAGAGGCTGGGGGAACAGCTCAGGCCATGAGGACCTGCACTGGGGGGCTTGAGGGAAGGGTTAGAAAGATGAGAGGACAGGCTGGCAAACTGCAGGGTCAGAAAGGAGGGAAGAAGGAAGATGGGATGAGAGGAGAAGGTAGCCAGACCTGTTCCTCATGTCCAATGCACCGTCCCAACCAGAAGGAGAAGCTGGGGTGGGGCTCTTTCCTGCTCCCCAGTCACTGGCCCAGCCCGGGGCCTCGGCCTGTGGGAGCTGGGGGGGTGACGGGTATTTACTGTCTACTGATACTGCATGCACTCTGAGGGGTGCCAACCATTCTCTCCATTGAGACGGCCCCTCCTCAAAGGAGGCTTTCATCCCCAATGACCTGGCTATAAATACTCCTACAATGATGTTATCTAGTGAAAAGGTGGCTGAGCATTCCGGCACAGTTAAGACATAACTTGCCTGGAGAGGCCAATCTCAGTCACCAGAGGGACTGGGGGTGGGAGAAGTGGGAGCTACCACAGCCCAGGGACAGGGCAGAGGGGAGTTATGGCGGGTGTGACCACGCTGGAGACACGCTCCATGGCTGCTTATCATGGCGCCCGTGGAAATGCTGCCAATCTTTCCATCCTCTGACATCTGTTGGGGGTCCTACCCCCAACTCCCATTTGGAGACCAAGGCCTCAGAGGTCTCTCATTCTCTCCTTAAGACATATATGTCACATAAGGCTAGAGGACAATCGCTCAGGCCCCACACCAAAGAGAATGTGATGAGTTTTTTCTCCCGTGACATCAAACTCATGATGGATTGAAAGGTGACACGGCTACAAGCTTACGCCGACGACCTATTTCTAAAGATCGTGGATCCTTATGACTAGAGCCAGAAGTAACGGGGAAAGACAGGACCAAGGTCACGCAGATGCTGTGTGAGAAGCAGAATTCACACCCCATCCTGCAGCAGCCAGTCAGTGTTCGGGGTTATTCAGGACACCGATGGACAATCTGGGCAGATCTTGTACTGAGGTTATCCAATTTGCAGGCATCTCTGCTTTTCTGATTGCGTAAGGATATTGCCAAGGCTCTGCAAATCTCTCTAGGATGGGAGCCGACCCCAGACCAACATGCATTCCCCACACACAGACAAGGAGCCAGAGAACTAGAGACAGCTTCATGTCAACAGCTGAGCCTGGGGAATGCAAAGGCTTCTAAACTTAGCAGTTGGGAACAGCAGCAACATGATCTCAATCTGTTCACAAGAGAGGAAAAAATCCCCCTGGGCAGGCATGAAGAAGTGTTTTCCTAATGGAGCAAAGAACAATGTCCTTAGGGTGTAAGATGAAGGAGGAAAAGGTCATCATTTTAACCCCTTCCCCCCACCCCCAGCTATCTACCTCCACTTGATTTTACAAGCAGAAAAGAGGGAATAAGTTAGCTGCTTAACAGAGAAGAGAACAGAGAAGGCTGACCACAGGGGGCACGTGGGAACTTCCCCATCCTGGAGACCTCCTGTGCGGCTATCCAAGTAAAGAGGCTTGGGTGGCCTTGTCCTCCACATATCAGACAAAAAGGCCTTGGCCTACCAGAGGCAGGAGGTCAAGCTTTTTAGACCTTACTCCCCTGCAAAGGACATGGTGGGAAAATGAAGGTTTTTTTTTATACTGAGCTGAACTGAATGCTGAATTTTGACATCTCCAGCTTCTGAGATTCTAAGAATGTAGGCTTTTGATCTTGGCAATCTTTGGAGATCCCTCAAAGCTGGCCGGGATTAGACACCTGTTCACTGATCTTCTATATATCCCTAATGCTGTGCAGGCCTGAAGAGGCCTTTGTTAGAGCCTTCAAGGTTCCATCTTTGTTCCTAGGGGGGTTGGAGCTCACGACCCCTACAGAACATTTATTCCTTCTCATGCTGTAGGTTAGATTGAGACCAACCTGAGGGTTTGATCCCAGATCCGTCCATCCTCAGGGTGGGGCCAAAGAAGGGAAGGCAGGTAGTGAGCTCCATAAGCAGGCACTAGAATGAATGAGTCTTGGCAGCAGTGTGCTCAAGGGACTCCCATTCTAATGGGGGGGGACATAAAGAGTAACCATGCGAGCCATTCTGTCCACATAAAGTACATATAGTATGTGATGTCCCAACGTAACTAGGACCTATCCCATGAAAGGCATTAGCAGCTGGGGCTGAAAAAGGCTTCCTGGTGATACCATAAGCAAGTCAGGAATAGTTGGAATAGTTTACCCATCAGTATGAACAAGGGAAGAACTGAGGATCAAACAAGAAACAGAGAGCATTATGAAATGTAAAACGGATCATTTTGGTTACATAAAATTAAAGTCTTTGCACAAAGAAAACAAATGCAACCAAAACAGGCAAGGAGAAAACTTGGGAAATTTGTTTTTTATAGCAGATATCTCTGATAAAAGCCTGATTTCTCACATATATAGAGAACTGAGTCAAATTCATAAAAATACAAGTCATTCCCCAATTGACAGTCAAAGGACAAGAAGAGGCAGTTTTCAGACAGATATAAAAGCTACTTAAAGCCACATTTTACAAAAATGCTCTAAATCACAACTGAATAGAGAAATACACATCAAAACAACTTGGAGGTATCACTTCAAACCTATTAGTTTGGCTAAAACGACAAAAAAGGAAATAGAGGGGGTATGGAAAAGCTGAGACACTAAATGTGTGCTTGGGGGAACAATGTGGAATTGCGCCCAAAGGGCGGATGCTGTGCACACCCTCTGATCCAGCAATACTACTGCTAGGCCATCCCAGACATCCTCCAAAGCGGAAAAGACCTATCTGTACAAAATAACCTCACAGCAGCTCTTTTTATAGTAGCTAAAAACTGGAAATGGAGGGAATGCCCATTAATTTGGGAGTGGCTGAACAATGGCTTAACATTGTGGTATATGAATGTAATGGAATATTATTGTGCTATAAGAAATGACAAGCAGGATGATTTCAGAAAAATCTGGAAAGACTTCCATGCACTGATGCAGAGTGAACGGAGCAGAACCAGGAGAACATTGTACACAGTGACAGCAACATTGTAACAATGATCAGCTGTGAATGGCTTAGCTCTTCTCAGCAACACAATGATTCAAGACAACCCCAAAGGATTAGCGATGAAAAACTACAGCCGCCTCCAGAGAAAGAACTGATGTTGTCTGAATCCAGACGGAAGGACACTGTTCTTCACTTCCTTTCTTTCTTTTTTTATCTGAGTCTTCTTACACAAAATTGAGGAAGTTAGTGGAGAGGGCCCATATGGACAAATATATTTTGTGGTGGCAAAGGAGCGGAAGCTGAGAGGCCGCCCATCAAGTGTGGGACGGCAGAACAAGTTACTGTGCACGAATGTGATACAGCACTGCCACTCTGCAAGGAATGATGAAGGGGATAACTTCAGAGAACCTGGCAAGACGCATGAGCCAATGCAGAGTAAAGTGAGCAAAGCCAGAACGGTTTCTCTACAATAACAATGCTATAGACAAACACCGGCTCCAGAGGGCTACTGATGAAGTATGCTGCTCACCTCTAGATGCAGAGGGGATAGACTCAAAAAGAAGCAGGGCACAGCTAATGTGAAGATGGATTTTTCTAGACTCTACATGTTTATAGTAAGTTGTTCTCAATGGGGAGAAGGGTTTTAGGAGGGAGAGGATTGGGAGATGAAAATGAAATTTTAAAAAACCAAGATCCCCTCTGCTGCGGGCTCAGTGACCATGTTCCTGACCGGGCTGACAGGGACCTGGACTGGCCAAGGACAGCTGGGTGCTCCTTTCCACACTTTTCTTGGCTTCAGTCATTGTTGCTCCGTCCCTGGCAGTTGAAAAAGAGAAGCAACATGGGAGCAAGGCTATTCCTCCTCCTGTGAGGCCCCTTCCTTGTGATCCTCTCCTATCTATCTCCTTTCAGTCTCCTATCACCTACCAAAGACCTCAAACCCAGATACACAGGCCACTCCCAAAGTTAAGAAAGGGCAACTGCCTTACAGTTTTATAGGAAAGAGATCCTGGAGAAGGAGGCATCAAGTCTACCGAGGGAAAGAGAATAAATTCACAAGCTGGATCAGAATTAGTCTGGCCCTTCCCAGAGCAGATATGAGGAGGATCTGATTTCATTCAATTATGGAATGCTAGGAGTTCGAAAGGACCCACTCATCTTATCAAGGAAGAAACTGGGGCCTCAAGAGAACTGACCTGGTCGAGGGCCCTGGCCTCCTGACTCCCAGCCCAGACCTCCTGTCCTCATGCTACGACCGGCTCCGTTTGGCCTCAAAGACAGAAGCACAAGTAGAGGGGAGGAACTTACTGAGAAGTAAATTTCAGACTGAGGTCAAGAACGACTTCCTGATAAGGCAAGGTCTTTGGGCACAAACTGAGGATGTCTCAGTGGGGATTCCTTCTGCGGTCAGACTGGGTCAGAGGTCACTGAAGTATCCCCCACTCTCCTATTCTGGGGTCTGTGATCCCTGTCCCTATGTCTTGGAGGCAGCACCCAGGGTCCTGGACCATGAGTCAGAAGCGAGAGGGGGCTTATGCCCTGTCTCTGACTTGTGTGATCTGGGGCAATTCCCTAAAACAGTGCTGGCCTTGGTTTCTTCCTCTCTGAAACAAAGAGCTCCAAAATCATCAGGATGTGGCAAGGAAATGTGTGCAAGGCACAGCCCCTTCCAAGCCTCCCTCTCATAGCACACATCCAACCATGTCACACAAGAAAACCTCAGGATTTCTGTCTCTCAGTCACCTGTAGCCCACACCTTCTTTTCCTGAGGCCCTTCTTGGTCTCATACTGGTCTACTGGAAAAGCGTTCCAATGAGTCTCCCTGGCTCCAAACACCGCCCCCCCCCCCAGACCTTCCCCTTCATGCTTACCCTACAACAGGCCCTGGAGTGCTGCCCCTCTGCCCTTCCACCACCAGTGAGCTCCTCGTGGGGCATCCAGTCCAGCTTTAAGCCCTTCTAGGCTATCCTTTCTTTCCCTACTGCAAAACCTCACTCCAGGCAGGCCCCTTCCCTTCCCTCCCCTCCAGTCCTTCTTCAACTCCATTTGCTGTGCTGTCTCCCCCACGAGAGCACAAGCTCCACCAGGACAGAAATTCTTTCCTTGGACTCCTCTTTGTGTTCTCAGCCGGCGCAGTGCAGGCCCATGGCCGGGCTTTACTGGCATTGAAAGCTTTCCACCACATGACCCGTTCTTATCTTTTCACGCCCTCCCAGTATCTAGAACCCAGCGAGGCTAGCCTCTGTGCTGTTCCTCACACAACACTTTCCCGCAGACCTCTGCACCTTTGTCCCGGCTGTGTCCCAGCCGTGCAGTTCTCTCCCTCCTGCCGTGACAAATCCCAGCTCAAGTGCCAACTCCAATACCCCTTTCCTAGCCGTGCCAGCTGCTAATGCCATCCCCACTAAGGTTACCTTCCCTGTACTCTGTGTGCACAGGAACAGCGGCAGCGTAACACACTCCAGTGGGAAGAACCCATGACAAAAACCCTCTCCTCCTGCAGAGAGGACGGCTCCGCCAAGGGCAGCCCCAAGCTGGCTTTCTTCACTTTCTTTATCTTCCTTGTTTGCTTTTTTCCCAACAGGGTAAATATGGAAACAAGTCTTGCACGGATACCACCGCCTGCCTTCTCCAAGAGTGGGGAAGGGCACAAGGGAGAGAGAACTTGGAACTCAAAAGTTTTCAAAAGGATGCTGAAGGAATGTATAAGAAGTACCTCCGAGAGGGACTACCCAGAATAAAGTCTATGCTGCCTTACTGATGTATGCTGTCTTCCCTGTTAGAGAAGGGCCAGGCTTGTCTCCCAAAGAGCTTAGCAGCCTGCCTGGCATACAGTTAGCACTTAATCAAAGCGAGAACCCAAAAAGGCCTTCGGGTCTCCCTGTGCATCCCGGATCACGCCTGGTCCTCATGATGAACACTGGTCACTGGCCCCAGATGCTCTGGAGGAGACAGTGAGGCCGGAGACCTGGCACAACCTCCCTCACTCAAATCCAAGTCAGCCACAAGTCAGGTCGGCCTGTACCTGAGGCTGGCTCCTCTCTGAGAAACAATGACAAGCAACAACAAGGACTGGCTGAAACGTCCCTGAGAGGAGCTTACCATGTACATTTTCTATGCACCTAATTATACATCATCTGTTTCCTCTGTTAGAAGGTGGGACCCTTTTTTTGCCTTTACTTGAATCCAAAGCATTCCGCCCTCTTCCTGGCCCACCCCTACAGCTCCACAAATGCATACTGACTGTCAGGCGGACCACCCAAGGAAAAAAGAGTTTATCCCAAACTCAAGTCCCTTCTTATGGGGGTCCTATTGTTACAAACCATTTTGACATGAAAAATTACTTTCTCTGTGTCACAGACTAGGATTACAAACTCAAAAATGAGGGCAGTCCCTCCCCTCAAGAAAATAAAGGTGAGACAGAGGCCAGAGGGCAGGGTGGCCCACTGTCCTGTCCTCTCCAAAAGTCCTAAGGGCAAGGTAAGCTTAGGGCCAGGTCAGATGGAGACTGAGAAGTCATTCACAACAACACTGAGAAGGTGAGACCCCAGGCCTGGCCCCAGATCGGTAAGCAGAGGACTGGGCCCCAATGGAAGCCCAGAGATAAGCCTCCTTTCTTCACAAGTTTGGCCAGGAGGGGCCTCGTATAAAGATTTGACTATTTACCCAACCTGCTGGGGTAAAATGAACAAATGCACACAGAAGTCAGGCAGGATGGTTGGTCCTGGCTGCTGGGCCCCATCTCCAGAGAACAAGCAATGAAGCACAACAGTGAGATGTTGGGACTCCAGGCTCGGGCCAGCACTCTCCACCGGGCTTCCTCTGGGCCTTAGTTAAGCTCCTGAACCCTCAGAACTCCCTCCCTCCTGACCACTGTGCCAGTAGATAAGCAGCAGCCTGTGGGCAAGGGCAGAGCACACCTGAGCTCCAAGCCCACCTGGAACCGCGGGCTGGGCCACCCTGGCTAAGGCCCTTCCCTTCTCACAGCCCCAGCCAACACTAAGTGACAGAGAAGGTGCCACTCGCTTGGGCAGAGGGAGCGTCCTCATCTGGGGCCTCCACCCAGGTCATCTCACTCTCCCTGAGCAGCTGAGTCTGTTGCCCTGATCTTCAGAGGGGCAGTGAAGGCTGAGATCAGGAGAGCAATGAAGAGACGGATCCTGCACAGACTGAAGCAATGATCTGTCTCTTTTTTTGCTTGAGTCTTCTTGTACAAAATAACTAACATGGAAATGTTTTACATGATTGTACATGTATAACCTATGTGGGACTGCTTACCATCTCAGGAAGAGTGGAGGGGGATGGGAGGGATAGAATCGGAATTCAAAATTTAAACTGTTTTAACATGTAACCGGGGGGGGGGGAATATGTGTACATATATATGTATATGTATATATTTTTTCATAGGTTTCAAAATGACTGAAGGGGGAAAAAACGTCTGTCTCTCTCTGAGGTCAGAAAGTACTCGGCCAGAGTGAGGACCAGCCAAAGGTACCAAAGGCAGCCAGAAGTGGCCATTCTGGGCCGGAGGTGTCAGCCCTGGGGGAGGAAGAGCTCAAGGGAGTGCCAGGCTTTGGGCTGCACACTGAACAGCAAACTGTCACTCAGGTGATTGATCCACTCCCTCCTGACTCCATTTCCCCAGCTCGTCTCAAAGGGACCGGTCAAGAGCCCAAAGCACACTTTAGGGCCAGCAGCTCTCTCCTGGCTGAGCAGTCTTTGCAAAAAGCAAGATGATCAACCGCTAGAGTCCCCCAAAGCCTAACATTATTTAACGAGATGCCGTACAAGGCCTTTCGGCCCGTCTGAGGAAGGCACATCTAACCCCAACTCTGAGCATCAGCTTAGAGTTTCACAACGTCTCAATCTGTGATGGAGCCCAGACTGAGCCTCAGCCTGGGCCCAGCTTTGGCAGGGAGCACACCCAGACTCCCTGGGCCAGGATTCCTCCAAGGCAGCCCTGGAACGGAGTCTTCTGCATTAAAGTCCTACACCATTCACAACCAGAAACTCCGATTACAATCGCCCATCCAACAGCAGGACGGAATAAACAGAACAATGGCTGCTGGACCACCCTGACCAAGAAGCTTGGCCACGGGAGCGGAGAAGGCCCTCTCCTTCCCTCCATCTCGGAAGGGGAATGGGCGAGGAGATGACGGGATGTGTGGGGCGGTTCCTGACCTTCTCTTCCCGAGTAGGGAGGGAAAAGCCATATATCCAGAAATGATGGTAGTAAGCAAAAGCAAAAAGCAACCAGAAATCAAGAGAGTGACAGGAGCTAACGATGGTGACCAAATGCTCCGCCCAGGGCCTACAGCGGAGGGTCCTTAAGCGCCTCGACCACTGGGCTGCACGACCGACAGAGCATCTCCTGAGGAGAGGGTGGCAGGACTGGGAGCTGACCAGGGATGCTCAGGACCCCAAGGCCGGCAGCCTTCGTCACCTGTCGCTGCAAACGCTATGGGGCATAGTACTATGGGAACACTCCTCCGCCTTTCTGATCCAAGTCAAAAAGCCAGTGCCAGGCTTGGAAATACCCGCTGTCACCCCTGGGCGGCAACTCCTCCACTACCTGTAGTAGTCTGGGGGCTGTCTCAGGCAGTGCCAGGGTAAATGACCTGTCCAGGGTCATCTGGCAAGCAGCACGTGAACTCGGGTTTTCCTGGCAGAGAACAGCTGCCTATTTGCTACAGGAACCTGCCTATCCACCAGAAGCTTATATTCTATCAGGGAAAAATCTGTGTATGTCAGGATATACAAAATACAGACAGTAAATACAAGCTGATTTAAGACAGAGGGAAGATAGAAGACTTCTAGAGAGCTGAACCATCAGGCCAAAGTGAAAGGGGTGGGGGACATTCCAGGAACGAGGGCCAGAGTGTGAAAAGGTGTTGGGGCTGGACTAGAATCCAGGCCTTCTAGGGGGGTGAGAAATGGGGCCAGGTTAGTCCAAAAGCATTGAGTAAGCACCGATTATGTGCCTTTGCTAAGCTGAGAAGATGGGCCCTTCCTTCCGAGGGCTCCCAGTCCATGACAGACTACCAGGGAGTGATGTCTAAAAGGCTCGGAAAGATCAACTGGTGCCAGATGGCAAGGGCCTCGCCACGACAACCGGGTGAGAGAAAAGAGGAGCCGCTGGCTGTTACTGAGTTGGGAAGGGCACTTGGGGGCTGGGTGGTTCCTACAATAAATGGTCCCTTCCCTGGCCTGTGCCACTCCATCTCCAGGCCTGGAACGTGCCCCCCCCCCCCCACTCCTTTCCTTCCAGACCACCTTGTACAGGAAGCCTTTCCCACCATCGGGTGCTTCCAGATCTGCACACTGCCTCCCAGACAGAAAGAAAGCCAGCTCTGAGAGTGCCCGGAACACACAGCAGGGTCCTTGATGAGGCTCCTCGCCACGTGCACCCTCTGCTGTGCCCACCCAGGACCTCTGGTCCCTCTCCCCTTGGTTCTCTCCCAGGCTGGTACCTCGCTTGACACAGCACCCTTCTCCAGCCCCTGCCTGCTTATCATGGCCCCAATTCCAAAGCTGCCCTGCTAAGGCCCAGCCTGGCATCCCTCCCACGGCCCACTGTAGCCACCACTCTGAGTCACTAGATCTGCTACAAGCTGCTGTTCCAATGGGCCCTCCCTGCCAAACAGTAGTCTCTGGACATTCCCCACCCCCTTGGCTTATTATTTCCCTCCTCGAGCCTCGGTGGTTACTCTGAGTGACCCCCCTGGCCCAGGCCATTCATCCAGAGCTGCCCCCCTCATCCTCTCCTCCTCTGCCTCTGGTTCCCATGGAGAGGTACCCCATCTTCTTGTGAAGGAAGATGCCTCTAAATGCACAAGCCAAGTCCGATTCATCCCGTCTCCACACTCTCTCACCCTGGCTCCTGGAGGTCTCTGTCTTCTCTCCCTCCCCAAATCCTCACTTGACCCATCCATCTCACAAGTCGAAGACCACAGGCCTGCACTGCCTCTCTT
Source organism: Pseudocheirus occidentalis (assembly GCA_028646575.1). Taxonomy (NCBI): domain Eukaryota; kingdom Metazoa; phylum Chordata; class Mammalia; order Diprotodontia; family Pseudocheiridae; genus Pseudocheirus; species Pseudocheirus occidentalis. The sequence continues at coordinate 326,092,843 of CM053595.1, forward strand.
CTTCATTCTCCAAAGTCCCTTGGGATCTCCCAAGGGCCAAAGCCAATGGCCTTCTCTCAACCCTGAACATTCTTGACCTCCATGGGTCCTCTGACACCAGTGATCTCTCTCTTCTCCAGATTTTCAGGACATCTCTGTCTGCCTGCCTCTCCCTCCACCCACCTCCCTCCCTCTCCCCCATTTCTTTTCCTTTCTAGAAGGGGGAAGTCAAGGCAATTGGGGCTAAGTGACTTGCCCAAGGTCAGACAGCTAATAAACATCAAGTGTCTGCGGCTGGATTTGAACTCAGGTTCTCCTAACTCCAGGGCCAGTGCTCCATTCACTGCGCCACCTGGTTGCCCCTTGCCTGTTTCTCTCTCTCTCCCCATCTCTCCCTTCCCTCGTTCTTCTGACTCTCTGGCTGCCCCTCCTCAGTCTTCTTGCTAGATCTCCATGCAGGTCTACAGAGGTGTGCCTCAGGACCGTCCTGGGCCCCCTTCTCTTCTAGATACACTACCACGTGGTTATGTCATCAGCTCCTGGGAATTCCACAATCATCTCTACCCTGACACTTCTCAAATCTGCTCAGTCTTAGCCTCCGTCTTCACCTCCAGGCTGGGGGGATGGCCCACTGGGACCTTAAGTCTTGGCCTGCCAAGCCTCCTCCTTCCAGACTTCTCATTGACTGTCCAGGGTACCCACCGGGTCATTTGTGGGCTCCTCTCTCTCTCTCTCCATTCTGTGGCCAAGGCCTACTGAGGGAATCCTCATCACATCTCTCGCTATGAACATACCGTCATCCCCTCACACCTGCCCTATCGCAGCGGCCTGCTGGCAGGTCTACCTGCCAGAACCAGGAGGAGGAGGAGGAGGAGAGCAGCCCTTCCTCTGCCAAGGGCAGCCGGGCAGTGCTGTGGGTGGAATCAGGAAGACTCCTCTTCCTGATACTTCCTAGCTGCAAGTGCGACTGTGGGCGAGTCACCAAACCCTGTCTGCCTCAGTTTCTTCACCTGTAAATGAGCTGGAGAAGGAGATGGCAAATCCCTCCAGGGTTGGACACAACCGAGATGACAATGGTGGCGTGCTGAGTACAACTGTTATTTCAATTGGTCCTCACAACCTCCCTGGGATTATTCCCGTTTCACAGATGGGGACACTGAGGCAAGCAAAGACAAAGGGACTTGCCCGGGGTCACACAGCTAGCCACTGAGGCCCTGTGTGAACTCAAACCTTCTGACTCTAGGCCTGGCACTTGTAACAATGATGCGACGACTCGCAGCTGCTGTGGGGGGGTGAGACCAACAACACCAGCACAGGAGAGGGCCGCCGGCACACGCTCTAATGGAGAATGGCTCCAAAGGGGTCACCAGTCTGACCTGAATCAAACACAGACATCATTCACTTAGCTCAGGGGAAAAGTCAGCACCCTGAACTTCAGAGAAGTTACACACAGAAATCACAGCATAATGACCCACAGACAGAGCTTCTAGCCATCTTATTGGACAACACACACATCACAGATCAGCAGACAGACCCAACTGTCTGACTGCTACGTCCGTATGTACAGTTACCAGAGAGAAAAGCACCGATATCGGGGCCACTTAACAGCTGCCCGGATCACACAAACAGTCTTCCCAGAAGTGAGCACCAAAGCAAAATGCTAACCTCGCAGCACACCTCTTCAGGGTCAGAGGCCATCACAACCCTCACAACCCACTGCCTAATTGTGAAATAACAAAAGGAGTGGGCCTTCCTGAAAAACAAGCCTCCCCTAATCAAGCTTTTCTTGTTGGGCTCCACTTGAGGCCTATTAATGGTCGGGGCAGACCTTCAACTCCCATTAACATCACAGTGCTCTATACCACCGGCTGTCCAAGTTTCTGTCCACCCCAGAGTATCTTCTACTGGGCTGTTGAAGTGATCTTTCTAAAGTTCAGTTCTCCCATATCACCATCCTGCTCCAGTAACTCCAACGGCTTCCTCCCTATCAGCCTACCTTGCCTCCTAGCATCGCCTCTGGCCTCCACAGCCCCACCTTACACCAGACCCTCCACCATCCCAGCTCAAGGCCCACCTTCTGGAGGAAGCCATCCCCAATTCCCCCTTCTGATAATTATTTCCCATTTCTCCTGACTACACCATTATTTGCACACTGCTTCCCCCAGCAGACTGTGGGTTCCCTGAGGGCAGGGGCTGCTGTCTCTAGCTCTTTTTAAACTGCACAGAACAGGCACAGATTCATCAGAACCTCCTGGGAGTGGGAGTGTTATCACATTCATCAGCCAGAAGGAGAGTCAGGAGCCTTGGGTTTGAGAGCCGCCTTTGACACAAGCTGTTCTAGGTGAGTCTGCCCACGTTGAGGGAGTTTCTTCCTGGTGGAAGTTTCAAGACCAAAACAGAGAAAAGACCAACTCTATGATCCCACCTTCCCATTCCGGGCCTAGCTGAGAGGAGCTCCCAAGGGACTGAATGCCAGAAAAGGAAGGAAGGGCTTCCTTTCTGAAGCAACAAAAACCGGAACGTGATTCAGCCCTTCCCCAGACCGAGAGTCCCCACCTGCCAGCGTTCTGTGGGGCGATGCCAACTCGGCCACTGCACTGACTTACTGACATGCCCCTCCTAGGGCTCTGGCACAGACCGCCTCCTGCCAGCTGCTTGCTGTTTGTGGCAAACCAAGGTCAGGTGCTGTTTTCTGGCAGCAGGGTGGTAAAGGGGACGGACAGACTCCTTCTCAGAGCATTCTAACGAAACAGTTATCAAGACAAAGTAATGCCAACTCACCCCTGACTGCATCTCTGATCACAACAGCCTGAGGCACTCCCGAGTGAGGAACCTCCCTCCATCAAAACCTCTGTCTAGCAAAGAGCCTAGATGGAAACCAGTCAAGGCCTTCCTGGCTCCCAGGCCAGCTTTCTACCCACTACACCAAGCCATCGATTCACTCCCTACCACTTGAAAAATACTTCTCTTATTACAACAAAAAACAATCCAACCCCCAAAGTCATCTCTACTGACTCCACCAAAAAAAGAAGCAGAAGCTTCTGCAAGCTTGGAAAAGGCCCTTTGCCCTGACTGTGAAGGCTGCCCAGGCTCACCACACCATGGGTCCGGGTCAGCCTCACCCTGCCTGCACAGCAGGGGGTGCCAAAAGCCCTGGGTGCCGGCCCCAGGGCCCAGGCCACAGAGGGGGGCAGCCTGGCACCTGGACCAGAGACCAGCCTCAGAACTGCCCAAATCAAGGCAGATGGGTTCTCACTGGTGCCTCCCTCTGAATGACAGAGGAGAGGCTCAAATGGACACGTTTTGGCCATAGAAAGACAAGGAGAAATATGGCAAGAAAATAAACAAGAGCAGCCAATCCCACTTGAGCATTTCCTGTCTGAGGAATTGAGCTGGCAGTTAGAGCTCGTGACAGGCTCCCAGGAGCCACCCCACAGACACAGACACACACCCCACTTCTGCTCTGACTGGCTTCCCCAGCATTTCCAGCAGTCGGACTTGCTGCCCCACAAGCCCCAAATCGAGGCCCAGATCTACCAGCCGTGCAAGTCTGCTTCCTGTCCTGACAACAAGCTCAGGGCGGGTGAGGCCCCCGCTGAGCTCACTGCTCTGGCCCGCCGGCCTCCGCCTCGACCTCCCTCGGAGCCCTGCCTGCCAGAGCGAGGGTTTCTTTCCCACTCCTGGTAAGTGCAGCTGGCTCCTCCTCTCTACTAACCCGACCCTAAGCACTAAAGCCTCTGGCCAATGGAGGGCAGGCCCTGGTCTCTTCTTCATTTCTCTTTAGCACTTAGGCCAATGCCTTCCTTCTACCCAGCAGGTACATAATAAATGTAGACTGCATTAGTCCGGACTGACCTCGGGAACACACAATAACAGAGTCAAAACAGACCTTCAAAACAGATTTCCTCTCCCTACTTCCCCAAGCTGATTTAAGAATTATAATAAGACTTCTCTGACCCCAAACACCAGACAAAATTACCTTTCCAAAGGCTAGGGAGTTTTAAAGAAAAAAATCCAATATGTCAAAACATTCAAAATGTGATTTTTCAATCTGTGGATCTTAAAATGACAAGAAAGTACACTTGGTCTTCTCAGGGTCCCTAAGGGTGGTTCCTGCTCCCAACAGCCACATATGAAGAACTGAAAGCATGTTGAAAACAGAGTCCCAGACATCACAAAACTGTCTTTTACAAAACGCATCCTCACTGACTCCCTCCTGTCTCTTGCTAGATGCTGCCCAGGGCAGGGAACCAAGCACACCGTGCCAAGCTGCACAGTCAGACCCAGAATGCCCAGCCCCAGGCAACCTCATAGAGTAACAAACACTGCCTGGAGAAAGGTAACATAGTTGTTCTGTGCTTCCACTAGCAACGCTGATAGAGGCTAGAAGAGAAGATACTATCCAATGAGAAACAAGGTTCTCCTCTGCTTTCAAATCCCAACGCAATGGAACGGGAGGCCCTGAAACAGCCCCTCACCCCCCCAGAACTCCACGCTCCCATCACCAAAGGAAACTAACTGGGGATGGGGCTGGTGAGGTTCTGACAGGGGGTAAAAAGTCAACCAAAACCCAAAAAGGGTCACGAGTGGATATGTGTGCTGAGGAGGCCATGCCTTAGAGCGCTCCCTGATAAAGACGCCAGTCTGTGGTCCCACACCTACAGCATGACGGGGAGAAGGAGTCTCACTGACCGCAAGCCCCGGTTTCTTCATTTAACAGATGAAGACAGAATGACCATTGAGGTGAAGAACTAGGAATGAAAGGAGGCCACACTGGCATTCCAACAAGATCCTCCTACTCTGATGCTCACGTCACCTTGCCCACGACCACGCCAGCGACGCCTGAGCCCCAGCCGGGAAGGCTTCCAGGACAGCACCGGTGACTGCCTAGGTAGGTCAGCTGAGGACCAGGCTGACTGTCTTGGGAAAGGCCCAACCATCCCCGGGCAGGCTGGCCACGGGTGGATGAAGTAATGACTGGTACACTGAAACCCACGAAATAAAGGGAAACCAGAAACAGCCCTCTACAGCAACTGGGCAGTGGGCACAAATATTCTCAGAGGTCTCCAGTGGCCCAAAACATGCACGGACCCAAGGAGATTCTCTGAATTTGTGCTTTCTGGCTGCAGACCAAACACGCAGCTTCCCCAGGTCCCCCATTCTCACTATCAACATGCAAAGCCAAATGGAAAGGAGTCTGCTGGGGAGTACTGAGAGAAACAAGGGACGGGCGTGAGAGAGTCAGCTCTCCTTCTTGGGACAGCCGGTCATCTCAGCTTTCTGACGAATGAAGGGCTAGACCACTCCAGCCCCATTAGATGGCTCCAGATGATGTGGATACAGGCGGAGAGAAACCCTGCCAAGGCCTCGATGAGACCTCCTCAAAGCCAGATGCCCTCTCTATGAGCTTGAGGCCAACAGGGAAGGCTATGAAAAGTAGGCTGAAAAATACAGTTCAGGGTAAGGAACAAAAAGGAACCACAGGCTGACTGACCTACACATCCCCCATCTTTAATGCAAATAGAGCCAGAGAGCCATCATAGAAACACCCGTCACTGTGCCCAGGCACTGCAAGACCAGGCCTGCGGGAGGACAGAGGTGTTCTGGGGCCGTCAAGAGACAATCATCCCAGGGAGCAGCCAGACACACGCTTATTAAGAGCGGAACCAATAAGTCATCAAACATTCCATGCTGTCTTCTCCCTCAGGATGGACAGCAAGCACGTCATGTGCCCAAGGTTGTGCCCACGGTGCCAGATGCAGAGGAAGGAGGCACGTCTCTCGGTGGGAGCTATACCAGCAACCTGTGGTTGGGACCAAGAGCGCCTCCCCTGGGGGCCATGAAGTTGTTTTTAAAATTTTTCAATTGGTTTCCTTTATGACCCCCCACACTTCATTTTACACATTTACAGACAAGACGGTGGGAAGGGGTTCTCACAGTGAAGAACCCCTGAGCTGGACATGACAACCTCCAGAGACCAGGGGAAGGTCTGGACTAGGGCACTGTTAATACAGGTGTAGTAAGAGATGCTGAAAAGCAGGATGCCAGGCCTGGGCACCTGACTGGAGGCTGAGGAGTGAGAGAAAAGGGCGAGGCCACAACAGCTCTGGGGATTTCAAACCTGGTGGAACTGGGAGGAGGGACAGGCCTAAGCAGGGAAATGCCTGGCACCATCATGGACCCACTGAGGTGCTGGTGGGATGTGTCCAGAGAAGAGAAACTGGGGCTGGGCACATAAATTTGTAAGTCCCTGACCTCAGAAAGTTTAGATAATGGGGAGGGGTTTAAAAAGCCCACGAATGGATGAGATAGTTAAGAAAGAGAGATGGACTCTAGCTTGAAGGGGGACGGGAAGACGGCTGCCTTTGACCACCCTGCCCACCTCTTGCCTCCTCACTGCTCCTGACCAAGCTTGCCTACGCCCAAGTGACTGTCCTACTCAACACACTCCAATAGCCACACCTGGGCTTAGCTTTGAAAGGCCCTCAGGGTCCGGCTCCAGCCTAGCTTGGCAGCCTCCCTGCCACACCCAGCAGTGCTGCTCCCCCTAACATAAGGAGTAGCTGGGTGGGCCTGGACTCAGGAAGACCAGAATTCAAATCCAGCGGCATGACCCTGGGCCAGCCATTTAACCTCTGTGGGCCTCCCAGGGTGGTGGTGAAGCTCCCATGGGATCTCTGTAAAGTGCTCGGTAGGTGTCACATAAATGCTCTTATCATCTCTGTCCTGGCCACCTCCCAGGAGGCAGCTCCGGCCCTGCCTTGTCTGGGGAGACCCTGGTGCTGGGTGGTCTCCCACAGCCCCCACACCGACTGTGCTGCAGTGCCTGGGATCTGGAAGCTCCTTTCTGCCAGGGCCTGGCACCCAGGAGGGGCTTGAGAAATGCTTTTGGCTTGACCGGCTGGATCAAGACGGCCTTTGGGAAGTTTATGGCTGAGCCATCTTGTGCTGTCTGCCAGTTTTTTGGGGGGGGGGCGTTATTAGGGGAAGGGTGATCACTAACTGCCAAAAGAACCAAGAAAAGACCCTGCCAACTCAGGCCAAGGGTAGCCACCTGAGAGAGGAGGAGCCGTGGCCCTCAGGGCTGGAACAACCTGAGCCAAGGCCCTGTGATGGCCTCAAATGCCCTGCCTGCATTTTGAGAAGCATGAGGCAGCCACAGAAGGTTCCGGGCAAAGCTGGGGGAGCAGACTGAAGCAGGGGGCGGAGAAGAGACCAAGACAGACCCCTCAGAGGAAGGGCCCCGGATCCGGGTCAGAACCAAAGCCCGAAACCATATCTGAGAGCTCCTCCCTCAGCCTCAGTGTCCTCACCTGTCAAACAGGGATGCTAGATGGGGGGGAAGCTGTTGGAAGCCCCTCGGACCTTCAGGCATCGCCCCCCAGCCCACACCAAGAAAAGGGGGTTCTGGACAAACCCTGGTGGCCACAGGGCTTTTGGAGCTGGACCAGTCAGCGCTGGCTGCTCCCCTGATCTGGAGGG